>CM077291.1:11295609-11415609 GCA_039654925.1 Anguilla pacifica | reverse complement strand
TCACACTGACCGCTGGGCCAGCCAGGCAGGCGAGGGGAGGGGAGGGGAGGGGAGGAGGGGACTGCCAGGGCAGGCTAAGGTCAGGGGGGAGGGGGGGGGGGCAGGGTTCCACAGTCAGGTGTCACTGCCTGTGTCATGGAATAACATGTCACGAGTCACAAGGTCTGCGACGGCCAGTTACACGTTTCATCAGTCACGCACACACGGACACATGCAAATGCACACACGCGCGCACGCATGTGTGCACACACACACACACACACACACACACACACACACACACAGGCACACACACACATATGCCCTGCTCTTTCTGAAAATGGCAATTTTTAGAAGAGAATCTCCTGTGCCCACAGCAATAGTTTGTAATCCCATGAAAGATAAAAATGGCAGTTTAAAGTGGCTTATTTGCTAAAAGAATGATATTTAATTTGCTGAACCATCATGCCAAAGCAGTATGGTATCAGGACAGAACAGAGGCCAACTAATCTTTCACCTTTCAGGACTTTAGTTCCGTGAGAGTAACGTTAATTAGGGTCCTGAGTGAACCCTGGTCTCTGCGTTCCTTGGTTCCACAGGCCTGGGAAAACTCAATAAGCAAGCTGTCTCGCTACACCGCGCTACTGATTTAGCCCATTCACCATCACCTCGCTCTCCGCGCTCAGTGATTGGCCAGTCGGCCTACCTACCGGCCAGACTGACACCTCAGGAACCGGCTCAGATAAGAACCTAAGTGGCGGACCACTGGAACTAGCATCGGAGAGACTGCCTCATTACAGGCGTCCTATAGTTAGAATAAGAGCGGAATTCCAGAGAGACGCACGCGCCTTAAAATAAGAAGGAAAGTGTGTCGCCCGTTTAAGGGAGCATTACTGCAGGACTCTCTCATTTAAAGCGCACAGAGTTATTGGGCTGAACTTTGCGCAGGACTTCTGCGGAACAAAGTTTATGGCATGGCGCAAATCACAGGGAGAAAGGTTACACAGGAGCGACATACTTCCTCACGGAGCAAAGCCACACCTCCTCCACTGTGCTGACATACTTAAAAAACTCATTCTGTAAAAATGAAAAGAAGAAATCCGTGTGAAAGGCGAAGCGCTCCTGGTGCTTTTTCACTTTCACACAGCTTCAGCACGTCTGGGTCCGTTTTCCGTGCGGATGCTGATCAAAGCGGCAAACTGGAACCCTGCGGCCGGCTTCCGATCTCCGTTTCACGGGTGGCACCGGGGGCGAGGTGGGGGGGGGGTGGGGGGGTGGGGGGGGGGGGGCGATCACTCGGCGATCCGAGCTTTATCCCGAGCCTCCGGTGCCGCCGCCGCGCTGCCGGGAAGCGTGGCTACAGCCGGAAATGGCGGCGGGGTTGTCCTTCCGCACGGAAACCACGGGACTGCGTGCTGGGAAAGAGCCGGACCAACGTGACATCATCACCTCTCTGCAGCTTCTGCACGGGCGCTAACAACAGCCCTCATTCACCTCTCTCTCTCTCTCTCTCCCTCTCTCTCTCTATCTCCCCCCTCTCTCTCCCTCTCTCTCTCTATCTCTCTCTGTCTCTCTCTCCCCCTCTCTCCCTCTCCTTCCCTCTCTCCCTCTCTCTCTCCCTCTCTCCCTCTCTCTATCTCTCCCTCCCTGCCTCCCTCTCTCTCTCTGCCTCTAATTCCACTGGTAAATACCGGTACGTTCCAGAGAACCCGGTGAGGTGTTTCATAATCTGAATTCTTGTGGGGGTGGGGGAGGGGGGGGGAGTAATGTGGGTAGGAACTGGTTTTGGTGTTTGAGTTTTTCGGCCAGATCATGTGATGGCTATGTTTACGCTCACAGGCAGCACCAGAGATTCATAATTCACCCAAGGCTGTGAGAACAGAAAACCCAGAGCAACAACAGGCAAGCAGTACATGTCATTCCATGTGTGACTGTGTGTGTGTGTGTGTGTGTGTGTGTGTATGTGTCTGCATGTGTAGGAAGGAGGGGGTGGGATCTTTAAAACCATCTTCTAAAATCCCCTCATTATCACACAAACTAACGCCTTTCAGACTCAGGTGGGGTTGGACGCTGGTTTAAGTACACAATCGAACCAGTGAGAATTGAATATCGCTCTGTCCAATTAGAAAGCGCCTCAAACTCAATGCCTCCCGCCTCTGCCAATTACACTCAGCATGAGGGAATGAGAAAGACAGAGGAAGGGTAGGAGAGAGATGGAGGGAGAAACGGATGGAGGGAAAGAGAGTAAGGGAAGGGAAGGAGAGAGAAAAGGAGGGACGGAGGGAGGGAGGGAGGGAGGGAGGGAAGGAGAGCGGAAGACGAGAGAAGCAGAGAGGAGGAGATCCATCAGGGAAGCGTGCAAATGTCGCTTAGTCTGCTGTCAGCCCATGCATCACCCCCCCCCCCCCACACCCACCCCAACCCCCCCCCCCACCGCATGGGACGGGGCTATCAATCTTCCCAAATAGAGACGGAACCCACTCACCGCATCCAACAACAGAGACGTGCCATCACCCGGTCCCAAGGACAGAGGTGTCAGAGGCGTAACACCCCCCCCCCCCGTAAGGAACACGGGCGGGGGCGGGGGCGGGGGCGGGGGCAGGGGGGGGGGTGGGGGGGCTTGACTACAGAAGCCCGGATCAGCGCCGGCTGCGGGTAGCGTGACCTGCTACTGTCACTGAGGGGGAATAATCAATTGCTCCGCCTCCCCTCTCCTCTCCTAATGCATCACCGCGAATGAGAAATGGCCTATTTTCCCACAGCGGCGATGGCTCCGTACGCCGCACCTGCACACTGCAGCCTGCAATAGGCTCTTTCTGCAGGGCTCCGGAGGGAGGATAACCCTTTACAACTGATCTCAGATCAGCACTAAAGGCTAGTTTTATACAGCAACTGAGGGAGGATAACCCTTAATAACTGATCTCAGAACAGCATTAAAGGCTAGTTCTATACAGCAACAGAGGGAGGATAACCCTTAATAACTGATCTCAGAACAGCATTAAAGGCTAGTTTTATACAGCAACAGAGGGAGGATAACCCTTAATAACTGATCTCAGAACAGCATTAAAGGCTAGTTTTATACAGCAACAGAGGGAGAATAACCCTCCAATAACTGATCTCAGAACAGCATTAAAGGCTAGTTTCATATGCCTCCGGATGGAGAATAACCCTTTATAACTGACCTCAAATCAGTGATAAAGGCTATTTTAATGTTCCTCTGGGTGGAGAATAACCCTTACAACTGACCTCAAATCAGTGATAAAGCCTAATTTTAATATGCCTGTGGATGGAGAATAACCCTTCATAACTGATGGCAGATCAGCATTAAAGGTGAAATGCACAAGGGAGCCATTTCACGGAGAATTCTGCCTTTTCTCTTCAAGGAGAATCACCCCTGCAAGCTCATTAAAGAAAGAGAGAGAGAGGGATGTGGAGGTAAACACGGAAAAACAGAAAGTGAGAGGGGAAGAGTGTCAGACACAGAAAAACACTGAGTATTTCACACCAGACTTAAAGCAGGCATAGCATTCAACTCTTAACATCCTACTTGAGCACACACACACACACACACACACACACACACACACACACACACGAGATTCAGCCACTGAAATGTGCAAAATCTGATTAAGTGGTTACATAATCCATTACAAACAGGGCGAGCGAGCAACAGCGGTGCTTCTCTCTCACATTGTGCAGCCAAACAAGGGCAGTGCAGCCTCACCAGCTCCCACAAATACGCTTTTAGCCCTCCTCAAGGGGATTCCGCTTTTACTTTGCAGCACTTTCCCCTATCAGCACGCTAAGACTGCTAGCCAAACCGGTTCATTCAATCCAAGCCACTATTCACAAACAAAGTGCTTCACACCGGACGTTTAGCCGAGATAATTAAAAAGAAAAAAAAAAAAGAGTTGAGTTGCGCCAACTCGGGAAAACTGGAAACTTAATTCTGTGACCCCTTAAAAGGGATCAAGCAGAACTCTGGGAAACTGGTGGGTGTATGCACGAGCGTGTGTGTGTGTGTGTGTGCAGGTGTGGGTGTGTGTGTGTGTGTGCGTGCATGTGCGTGTGTGTGTGTGTGTGTGTGTGTATGCATGCTTGTGTGTGTGTGAGTAGGCGTGCTTGTGCGTGTGTGTGTGTGTGTGTGTGTGGGTGCATGCGTGTGTGTGTGTGTGTGTGTGTGTGTGTATGCGTGTGTGTGTAAATTATGATGAGGCCGCATGCTGTTGCTTGTACGCGTGCTGCCTTGTCCTTTAAAGATTAACACGGCCGCGTGTATTAACTGTGCAGGAGGAAACCTCGCCCCCCCCCCCCCCTTCCAAAAGTGCGTTGCTAGGAGACGGGGGTTGCACGTGGGGGGTGTGAAAGCTGGCCACACGAGTTTGCATTTCTCCGGGATATGGAAATGTTTCCTGGAGCCCAAAACGCCGCGCGCAGAGCCATCTGGGCGAGGCGGCGAGCGCCCGGGTCCTGAGCTCGGGGAGGAAACGCATCGGAGGCCCCGCTCGCACGAGCCTCAGAACCCGGGAGCGCGCTCGCCCCCTCCGCCGTCCCGCCCCCGCAGGGGACCTCGGGAGCTCAGCGGCCGGACCCGTGGATTCGGGCAGGGCCAGGAGAGCGCGGGAGGCGCTGACGGTAAGGCGAGCCCCCTCCGGCCTGCAAGCCGAGAAGCGCGGATCCAAAAACGGGCCTGAATTATTCAGCCGGCCACCGGCGGCTTCCCTGCTCCTGTCCCCACTTACCCCTCTTTTGTTTACAGCGATCACATCCAAACTCCGCCGGACGGCACACTCCTCTCTCCGAAGATCCACTCCGGCCCTTTCGGCAAAGGCACACCAGATTCTGAACTCCCACCGACACCCCCCCTAAACCCATTAAGGTGTGAGATCACAGATATGTGATTAGAATGTTCTTAACTGAACGTTCCAATGATGATGTCACAATCACTACTGGTGACTGAACGCAATGGTGTTCTAGAACACTGCCTTAGGATTTTGAAGAAACATTCGAAAAAAGAGCCTACTCTTCAAAGGGTTAAAGCCTCCATATTCAGACTTGCGTGTTGATTAGAAGTGCAAATTCCAGCACAAAATGGTTGCCTGTGTACACTTAAAATGGTTGGGTGCTACACACTGGCGGTGGTTGGGTTAAGATCACCACCTCCCCCCTTATCTGAAAAGCATTTAGATAACTTCAAAGGAGCGATATGGCTTCACTCCATTGATATTAAGAGACAATAAAAACAAATGGCAGGCATTTCTCCCACTGACAGTCATATCCTAGCTAACAAGCCTGCTTGGGGATGGGATTAAGCTAATCCTCACTTTCACCAATTAGTCTAAATGACACCGCAGACTCCCACTTTACTTTTCTGTGAGAGAATGCCGGGGAACAAATGCGTCTTCAGTCCGCGGCATGAATAACAATCAAAGGGCCGAGTTGGGGAAAAAAAAAAAAAAGAATTAAATGCCCATCTGTAATGAATACGCTGAAATTCCTCATCATGAGAAAAAATGCTAAACAAAGCACAGAAGAAAAAAGCATAGACGCTCACAAAAACAAAATGGATGTGGCGAGCATGCTCAAACCCGACACCTTTTACAGGCTCATAAGCTTCGGAGTGGCGAATAACTCAGGTACCTGTCAGGAGCAGCGCGGCCAAACCTCTGAGGGAGCCTTCCAGAAAGTTCCGCGACGGCACAATGGCCCATTGATCTTCGGGGTCTTTGGTATGTTAGCCCTCCAGGAAAGCCTCAGATAGGATAGCGCTCGCGCCCGCATGGGGAATCCGTCCCCTCTGGCCGTGCGAAATATCTCCTTCCTGAAGGCCCCCGTGCGACTCCGGCCCAGCCTTGCCCCGCCCTGCCCCGGGTCCTCGAATACCCGCCCTAAAATTCCCAGGGTTCCCCGCTGTAGTCTCGGTGTGTTTGAAATAAATGACTCGACTGCATCTTTTCCTTTAAACGCCTCAAACCTATTTCACCCTGAGGGGCTCACAGTACCTTTGTGCCTATTGGGTCACAAGAGCCAAGATTTCTGAGATAAGGGAACGCCTAGACACCTCATCATCATCATCATCACCATCACTTACTGGAAATGTACAAACAGGAAAATCAAGATGTGTCTTCTCCTCCTTATCAGAGAGAAAGAAAAGACTGGACGTGTAGGCCTATTTGTTGCCAGAGCCTGACCATGCTCCAGTTTCATGTCACATATGGGACCCACCACCTGCTGAAGAAACACACACACAGACAGACGCGCACACACACACACACACACACAGACACACAGATATGGGGGGGGGGGGGGGGGGGCAGGATTCTGACATTCTGAGATCCCTTCGCTGACAGAGCCTCAGCTGTTTCCCAGAATGCTCCCTGCTGGTCCTCTCAATCTGGGTCACCATGGAGACGAATTCCAGACGCCTCCTCCGCTCCAACTGACACCTACGTCTCCTCCCGGGCCGAGTCAGCCACTCAAGCGGCGGATAAGCGCGGTTACCGCCGCCGCTATCGCCGAGCGCGGCTCTTCTGCTAACGCCGCGGCTACGGCTGGCGTCACGTGACTCCGCTCAAACTCCCTCCAGCTCCCCGCGGTACGGAGTCCGCTGCTCTGTAGTCCCGCGTAGCCAGACCTCTCCACACTTAGTCTCAGCGCTGTGCCGGAGCTGGGGAAAGGTCTGGCTCAACTCATTATCGTTCCGGTATAGGGGGGAAAAAAACACTCTGGCATGTTTCTTTAAACCAATCACAATCGTCTTGGGCGGCGCTAAGCCCAGGACGCAGCGACGGTGGCGACGGTAGCGGTAACACGCAGACAGCGGAAGGGGAGGAGAATTCCGACTGAAACAGCCGGCCAGCGGCAGGCTTATACCCACAGCCTATATCCCGTGAGTCAGGGCCCATGCGCTCAGGAGGCCGCTGCTGCAGAGGCGGGCGGCACAGCCGCCACTCAGGAGGCACAGCGCTGTGAGTTCAAACCGGAGAAGGCGGCGGAGTTTAGAAATGGCGGGTAAGCGCGTTCGGGGTGACGGCGGGGCCCACAGCTGCGGGCCGCGGCGGCGGCGTCTCCAGACCGGGCGCGCGTCGGCTCCGCTGCGCGAGACCGGGCCGACGAGGCCCGCGGGCGCGGGGGAGCGGATTCCATTCCAGAGGGCGGGGCTTCCCCACGTCCCCGCCCACTTTGTCGTTTACGCAAATCGGGCGCGCTTCTCCTCCAGAGGCGGCCGGGCGTATCGGACGCGTTCCTGCGAGCCGTCCGTCCAGCCGCCTCTCACGTTCGGGAGACACGGCCCGCGTAGCAAAAACTTCTTTTTTTAAACAGGGCGAGACTGCTGACGCGTGCAGCTTTTAACGGAGGAACGAAGGCCTCGAAAAATCTGCTCCCGGGACCCGCCGATGCTTTGGGGAGGGAGGCGTAAAGACCTCCGCTGCGGAGCTCTGCTCCGACTGTCAACAAAAGGGCACAAGCAGGGATAAGGTTTCTTTCGGTCACACAACAGGTTTGCCGGATTTTAAAGGCCGCGGGATTCCTGCTGATGAGGAGGGGCGGGGAACAAAACGCAGGCGGCGGCGGCTTAAACTGTAAACCCCGGACGCAGCGAGCGCACGCGATGAAGAGTCAAAGCTCCCCCCCGTCTTCCTCCGTGAAGAAGAGCAGGGCCCCACGGGACGGCCGGGGCCCTGCCGTTAAACACTGGGGCCTGACGCGGGAGGGTCCCCCAGTGGGAGGGTCCCCCAGCGCGAGCGCTTTTCGGGGGGGGGGGTCAGCCGCCCTCCTGGGCCCGGGAGACAGCCGGCCTGTCCCGCGGGCGTCCCCGTGAGCTTCGCAGAGAGCTTCCTTCAGACGCGGGACGGCCCGCTTCCCGGCGGGGTCAGCGGCCCTCCCGTCCCGTGGGCCGTCCCGGGGGCGTCCCGTGTCTGAGGGAAGCTGGCGGGGCTGCCCCGGCCGGATGCGAGCCGGCCCGGGGCGTGGGCGACATTCCTGAGGAGCCAGAGGGAATTCCAGAGATTCCGCTTCCTGACAGCGGCGGGGCCGTAAAGCGTCCGAGAGAGAGAGAGGAAGCGCTGATCTGGGGTCAGTCCAGCCTTTTTAACTCATAATGAACAGGGCCCGGATACAGACAAGACTCCTGTTCCTAGATCAGCACTCCCAGAGACGCTTCGTGAAATACAGACGCAGAACTGGGTCCACAGAACACTGACGCAGGACTGGGTACGATTCAAAAGCACGAGAAGAACACTACACCAGCTATTTGTTTATTTACGTATTTATTTATTTATTTATTGAAAGGAGAGCAGACAGACAGCCCTTGTTATGCATTTTTCACTTTCTTCGGGGAGGGGGGAAAGCAGAGAGCGTTGCTGGTAAGAGTTCACAGCACAGAAAGTGGTGGAAGATCGAACCCCTGTCACATGTGGTATCCGTATGGGTATGGAGTCAGCCGCACTACAGACTGCACCACACAGTCTTCCCTAACGTCCTCATTTAACAACCTACACAAAATACACTGAGATGGAACTCTGGAGATCACTCCGATACAGAATCTCACTCAGAAACACCACAAGATTGACTTCTCTGTAGATTCTGCTGTTTGAAGGACAGGATTACATTTTTAATGGAAATCTTGCCGCAGAAGAAAGTTCAGAGCTCTGTTCATACAGAACAAGTCACCAAGAGGGAAACCACACACGCACACACTCACAGACCCTACATCTACCTAAGCATTCAAGACTATATAGCTCTGGCTCTCCAACTGAGTTTTGGGACCACCTACACACACACGCACACACACACACACACACACACACACACACGTGCAGACACACATACGGCACCATAAAAAAGACAAATCAGATCAAAGCAGCGGCTCTGATTGTCCACCCCCTTGTCTGCCCTCACCTCCGAATCTGCAGTTCTTTGCCAACTGGCAGTTTCCGTCAGAAGAGCCCTTGCCCAGCTCCCCCTGTGCCAGACCGAACGGGCACACTTCCTGCTCTCTGGGTTATGAGCCCATTTCTCACCGTTGGCATGGCAGGCGGTGAAACACCCCGGTGCCAGAGAGCCCCCCGTTCTGCCAGCGGAAGCGGGGGAACTCAAAAATGCTAATTCCGCATTTCCCCCTCAGGCTTCGGACGCGATCCCGGGCCCCCGGTTCCCGTGGCAACGATGGGAAAGCCGGAAAAGGGCCGGCATCCAACTCGGGTAACGAACGGGCACACTCCGACGACCCAGCATGCACCCCGAAACCGCTTTAACGACACCCGTTCCTTTCCCTCCGTCCATCTCTCCTTCATTCCTTCCTTCATCCCACCTATAAACAGGTGAAAGCAGGATGGCGGATAGCCCACCTAGTCAATTCGTAGTCGCTTCAGATCGGTGAAATTTCACAGGAAGTAAAGAGGATGGTGCATCACAGCTTTCAGAAACAAGCCAGGAACTCCCGTTCCCAGAATTCCCACAATCCCGCAGGCCCTTCTCGTCTCTGACCTTCAGGGAACTGCGGCAAGCCAACCGCGAGTTAAATATTTACATTTCAGTTAGCGGTGAAAGAAAGAGAGACGAACGCTGTGGACTTCAGGCACGAGGGCAAGGAGCGAGCGCTCCCCCGGGCCAGAGGTCACCATTAAAGAAGGTCAGCGCATTCCACAGAGGGTTTAAACCCAGCGGGTGAGATATTCGGGGATCCGGAGGGGCTCGTCTTGGCCGGGGCACGTGCGGACCCAGGGCTAATGAGTGACAGGTTGCGAGCTGCCCCGGAGGACGGCACCGTTTAGTGTTGGCCGGGGCTACTGACGGGCACTGCCTCCGTGCCAGGCCGCGGTGCCAGCTGGCAGAAGCAGAAGGCCAGCGCCTCTCCGGGGGCGGGGAGGGGGAAGGCCCTGTCACGCCACTGCCTGCCACTGGCCTGTCACTACTACATGACTTTGACCAATCAGAGCGGAGCATGCACTTCTCAGTACAGGATGTGCTTCTCGCAAATTAAAATTCTATTTCTAATTATGACTGTAACAGCTACTGGAACGCCAAACTAAATTTTCAGTACAGAATACTTTCTCTCTCTCTTGGAATGGCACTGGCCTATTTAAAAAATACCTGTTTTTTTCGCTACAATAATCACAAGTTCCCACTAGTTTCCACTAATCAGAGCAGAAAACGCAGTCCCATTGCTCCTCATTATCACACAGTTGCTAAGTTCTAATACGTGCTGTAATTAACAACACATTAATTAGGACCATAATGTGTAGTGCGCAACATTGACACAGCCTACATCCCGTATCAATATCCCGTTTTGTTGACATGCTTGTGAAGCTAATCAGTGGCTGCAAAGCAAATAGGATTGTGAGTGCACGGTACGCTATGTCTACACAGGCAAGAGAAAACCGCTTCGGCCGCATATGAAGCACAGGTGACCGGAAATGCCCACATTCATTACCTTACCTTTTCACACGTCACAACAAAATGACACGTGAATCCTCAAAGGCACTTTGTGTCAACTTGAGTGCAACGGGAGGGGGGAGCGCGATTTGTGTGAACATTTGTGCAAATACATGAAAATGTCATTCTCTTCCCCCGGCCTGATCACATAAATTTCACCAGCGAGATTTGAAACTGCTAACTTTCACTGGATAAAGCGATGCAGTGACATAATATCCGAAACCACAGAATAGAGCTGCATCAAACAAAACGCGATAGTCTACAGTTCCGTAAGTAAACGCACTACTATCCCTAACCAGATAAAATACTCAACATATATTTTTTCTCACAGTCGCCGTAAATCCAGATCGTGCACAATTACGACACACTTACCTGCATAGAAACGTATCAGGGAGCCGATCTCCGTCTCCATCCCCTCCTCTTGCACTCTCCACGGGTTCTTAAACCCCAGTTTGAAGAGAAAGTCATTTTGCACTTGAAGGGGCTTTTCGGTCTCCTCTAGCCGCCTGGCTGCTTCGCCGTGCAGTTGAACGTAAAGGGTCGGGATAAAATTACCATTGTCGAGCCCCGGTCCAGTTTTCAAAGTGCCAGTGCTTGCCGGGTCGTTTCTGACCGCTGAATTACCTGTCAGACAAGGTCGCGACAAAGAATTGGTGCTGCTGCCACCAGATTGACTTTCACCTGTCACATCGCTTGACACCGTGTTGTCACCCAGTCGGTTGTCGTTAGCGTTGGTGGAGCTGTCCGTGCAACGCTCAAATTGTTGAGGAACGGATTCCAAGACAGACGGACAGTCGAGCTCCAGTTCGTCAGAGGAACTGCCGAAAGTGTCGAGTCCCTCGGTGGCGCTGCCAAACGCCGGGCTTAGTATGGAGGCGTCCGTGCCCAAAACCATATCGTCGCTGAGCGAATCCCGGTGATCATTGAGCCGGGCCCCGGAGCTCAAATCGTCAAACGCGCTGCTCTCCGCATCCGAACCTGAATTCAGCCCACAGCTGTCCGTCCCGTTGTGATTATAAGACTCGTCGCCATTCAGGTCACCCGCATTGAGGTTTGCGGTTGTGTCCGAGGACGTACTGTGTAAAATGCTACCATCTGATTGCGAGTCAGGCGTATGAAGATTTGTATCCAATTGTTGCTCGTGGCTGTTCTGGCTATCCAGGAGCAGTAATCTTAAACTGTCAGCTGGCCGGCCCGATAAAGCTTCCAGGCGGTCTGCGTGTTTCTGGGGATTTAAATGTTCGGACTTGGATGTGGCGTTTTCAGCCTGTCTGTGCTGGCCATTAACTAATGCGTACCTGCCACCATTGAAATTGCCGTCAAAATCAGTTGAGCATTTGCCGACCACTCTCACAACAGTCCCCGTTTTGCTGCCGAGTTGGCTCAGTCGTCGCGCAATGTCCCCGGCGGTGGTCTCCTGCGTGCACAGAACTAGCCTGAGGTACGAAGGCTTAAGTCTGTCGTGGACTTGTACGCATCCCCGCTGTAAATCAGCCCGAACCCACTCCCGATCGGACGACTGCAGTTGTGTAACTTGCCTATGCCTCAGAAGCATCTTTCTGTCCAAGCTCCGTGTGCTCAGAGACGTGGACGAAGAAGCTGTGCTCATTTTAGCCCCGGAAGCGGCCACCGACGGGACGGAGGCTACAGCTGCGGCGGAGAGATTCCTTTTCAGTCGCTTTCGTCTGGACAGCAGCGAGTTTGAGTTGCCAGATAAAGTACGGCCGTAGGCAGATGCTTTTACTGTTGTCTTAATGCCATTTTCTGTGGAAGAGTGATCCCGTCGATTCCCAGATAATGTCGCAACGTGAGCGGCAGCTCTCCGTAGTTCACTCTCCGGTCTTGACTCTCCACCGCCTCCGCCATCGTCCACCGCCTTCCCCAAAGCGGTGGACAGTCCACTGGGCTTCGTAAACTTACCGCTGATCTTGTTTACTTCCGAGCTAGGCACCGCTGCCCTAACCGCCGCCGAACTGTCCACTGCCAACCTGTCTTTCAGGTCCGTTGCCCGCGCGCTTTCCATCTTCCGTAAGTAAAAAAATACAACATAGGCTATAATGCGTGTCTTCAGCTATGTGGAATAGAAAAATAAAGAAACGTCAAACATGCACCCTCTCGCTCAGAGCTAGGTACAGCTTAGCTAGCTAACTACACCATTCTGCATCCAGTTGTTTCCTTTCTCGCTTTGGTCGGTGCCACTTCATTGCCATCGACATCACCATAATGGAGACTATCTGCAAGGAGAATCTCGAAGCGACGAGAAAACATAGGAGGGCGGGTGAAGACGTGACAGCGTCTCATTTACTATCAAATTATATGTCAGAATACTTAATAGGCGTCGGCCGACCTCTTACGCAAACGAAAAAACTCTGTATATTCATAAGATGACGCATCGGGGGCGTCGCACAATTTGTTTTTATGATTGCTGGGAAATGTGTCCATATTTTGCGAGCGTCCGTGTCCATGGTGCGAATGGCCAAACAATAAAACTTCACTTCCCATGAACCAACTGTAAACAAGGCGCTTGTTTTACTCATTGGCTGATGCCGCGGAAAAATCCTCAAGCCCTGTTATGAAACGAGGAGGTTCTTAGCGTACTGTAGCTACGCATAACTTGATTCTGTAGGCCTAGAAGTTATTACATCACTTGATAGTAGTCTACATGTCACGCGATCTAGCCTACATCGGAGCGAGTCTCTTCTCGTGTAAAAATTAGACAGCTTAGAAAGAAATGCAACATTCACAGCGAAATGAGAAGCTCTTTCATGAAAAATATTTTGCGATTTTTTTCTCGTTCCGTTATAAAAACGAAGGTTCAAATGTTATTTATACAGCAACAAACCTTATTCAGCTGCTATTTTATATTGTTGCGTTGTTCACCGCCGGTCATGTGTGTCCGCTCATGTAAGCTAGCCTTCTGCTACTTCATGAGGTATTGTCTTATTTCCCCCTCTAGTGGCCATAACCCAGTATTGCAACATGTGGCTCCGCGTGATCCAGTAGGCCGATTTGGTTTTTTCCGAATCTAGTACACCTTATAGAAACAACTTCGGAGTCCCAATTAAAAAATATTAAAGTATTCTAATTTTAACTAAAAAAAAAAGTAATATTATTTCTGATTGAAATTATGTTCCAAGTATTTTTCTATTCCCCGTTCAGTTAATCATACAGGCCACAGCCTCTTCTCACACATACTAAGTTCCTCTTATGAATAAGGTTGGTTTGTGTATTTTCACTTAAACCAATTTTTATAGTGAATTGAATCTGAGGGGAAAAAAACACGCAGCTGTAGTGCTCTCTATCGGTGAAAAATGTCCACAGGAGTTGAAAAAAGGGCACAGACTCCATACCGGGCCTCTTCTTGTGAAATTGACCATTACAGGCTCAGCAGAGAACGAGAGCCCTCACATCGCTCCACTTCATAATGCAGATGTTCAGTTGGGCATGAGCCTAGTGAGAATCGTAACAGAGATTTCACTGTACTGAAATGGGAAATTATATAAACGCTATGTTATAAACGCACCCTTCTTCATTTCTACAGATATATAGGTATACTATAGAGAGAGAGAGAGAGGCTGGGAGGGAGAGAGAGAGAGAGAAAGAGAGGCTGGGAGGGAGAGAGAGAGAGGCTGGGAAGGAGGGAGAGAGAGAGAGACTAATGAGGGCTCTTGTTAGCACCCATGCAGAAGCTACAAAGATATGATGTCATATTTGTCCTGAGATCTTGTTTGGGAAGGGACGGAGGTTACTGTATAAATTACATAATTGTATAGTGTATAAATCTTATATCACCTGCAGGCACTTGGGCTATTAGGCAATGCACTGTTACACAGACCAGATAATGCACACTGTATCTCAGTAGTCTAGCGTGTGAACCGGGATATGAGGTGGAGAAACACGCATGGGAGGCTGAATCAGAGGGAACTGTATCCAGCATCCAATGCAGAACCAGTCAGGCTGTGATGAGGACTCAACTGCCATTTAGCTTCAGGGGCCTCCTTCAACCATGACAACCCAGATTTGCCTGAATGGCCAGCAGGGAGATTTAGTGAAATTGCCTCTAGCTGCCCCACGGGGAGACTAAGAGAAGTGGACAAACTGTCCTTGATACTTAAAATAAAACTCTCTCTCTCTCGCTTTCTCAAAGTAAAAATAAAATTTATCTATTGAACTACATCTTTCATTCAACAGATTCAACCTCTAAGACATACATCTTAGAGGTTAGGTTATCAGAGGTTGGTGATTCCTGCTTTTTCCCCACCTTGAATGTTCAGTGGAGATTCTCACATCTCTCAAAAGGCAAAATGGATAATGTATTATGTAGTATTAGGAAGCGGTTTGGTTGGTTGGGCATAGCTACTGCTTAGCAAACCCCTGTGTCACATTCAGTCTCATGTGATCCAAGGTGCACATTAAACAGGTGTGTTTTCATCTGTGGCAGAAGATGGGAAACGACTCCCTCGTCCTGACCGTGGTGGGGAGCTCATTCCATCACTGACTGTCACTCACACTGGCAGAGAGCCACACCCACCTCAGCGCTGACATGGGGCTGTCCTCCTTATCAAGACCCACAGGCCCTCTCCCTTTTCTTTTACAGAAGCACTTGCCTCATTTGCATACGTGCGATCTGGGAAAAATCACCACGAGCGACAGCTCAACTGCAATCAGCCAAAAATAAAATGGCCGTCGTTGTGGTCAGCAGCTGCATAAATATCCTCGTGTGTGCTGCAGAAATGTCTTTCCAGACCTTTACCCCCCACAGGGGGGGACTGTTTTCTCATTTGAAATTTTATGAACGTCCATGTCTAAATGTGTATTGCTTTCCTTTTTTGACTTTTAAAAGGAAAAGAGTTTTAAATGTTAAAAAATGGTTAAAACCAATAAAGACACCTTTATCCCCCACAGACCTTTGATAAATCAATTCCTAAAATAGCTTCACATTACAATTTTGTATAATTTCATGGCCAGAAAAGAGAAAAACCAGAATTCTGCCACTCAGTTGAAATACGAGCACTGGGCTTTATATCAAAATGAAAGCACAGTACTCTCTTCTCAGAATGTATTATTTAAACAGGCAGTTTCATAACACACCCACTTTGTACCCTGTTCCTGCAGAGAATTCTTACATCACTTCGAAACTTTCATGTATTTTCAAACATAAAAACCACTAGCCATTTATACAGACATGTTTGTACTTTGATCTACATTTTTTAAACCACAGTAATGTACTTTTTTGTAGTTGGTCATATTTGAATCATTCCAAAAACAGGAAATGACTGAATGCGATTATTTTGGTTCAATAACAGTATGTTTACTGCCAACACCATGTTCTGGGGGTAATGGACTTTGGGACAGTTTGTATTTGTAGGCTCGTGAGATGAAACAGGAGATGTGTACATACCAATTCTTAACAGATGTGCGAAGGCTCCAGAGATTGGAAAAAAAAAGTTTTAATTCGGTTTCTTTATAAGAAACTGCATACACCAAGATAAACGGAAAAGTTCAAAGGTTACATGCAGTTTCAGTCTGTACAAAAAAGAAAAAAGTAAACTTGTGTCTGGCAGTACCAGTTAATTTGTGTTATTTACATCTTTCAAACGTTAAAATGAACAATCCTGAAAGAGTACAGGGAATCGGCCACAGCATTCACTCCTGGGTTGTCACATCGCATACACCGTACTCAGACTCTATGGTCGGAAACGGACTTGACAACGCAGAGATGCGAGTTTGAACCGCGCTTTCGGGAGAAGACAGCGAAAGCACGGTTCTAACCCCGGCCCAAAATCAGGCTCGGTTACCGCTGCATTTGTGCTCTAACTGCTGAGCCACTGGGCTCAGGTTTCAGGGGGAGAAGCTCAAAGCTCACAGGGCATCCTGGGCCAGCTGCATGAAGTCCATTTCAAAGGAGTATAAATATTTTTTTTACAAACCGGTGAAATCATTATTACATTATGTTGAACTGATAAACATAAATGATCACAGGAGTGCTATAAATGACACAGTAAACTGAGGTATATAAGAGACAGTGTAGCATAATAAGAAACTGAACAGGTAAACAGTATTGCAGGTTCAAATCCTAGGTGTGGCACTGTTCATGGAGCTCATAGGAGGGACTCAAACTTAATAGGTTCCAGTACATGATTTCAGGAACTTCTCAGTGGAAAAGTTTTTCCAAAAGAAACACCATTGTTATATTAAGAACATCAGGTACTGATCATTCTCCAAGTTATGTGTAGTAAGGTGGCAGTTATGTATGCAGATGGGCTTAAAACCTAAAGTGAAGGTCACCTTCCCAACGCCTGAACCATTCACCTGCTGATTCTACAAGACGTGGTCATCACATGAATTAACCACTGAATATTTGCAATGAAGTCCATCAGCGTCAAAAATACTGTGCTGGGAATTTATCCAATCAGTTGTACGAAAATGATTTTGCCCCGCTCCAAGAGGACCCCTATATTTGCACCCCATATTGTATTCAAAGTGAATGCATTTTTCCAGAATACATTTATTTTTAACCTCTGGATATCATTGCACAGGTTTACCAATATATTAACTGTTTGCCATTTTCATGTCATCTTACATTACCAATTAAGGAATTTCAGAAACATTTAACATAAAAAAAAATTTGCCCTTATAAAATTGCCGATAAAGATTCAACATTATTCAAAACACACTGGCTATATCACAAAATATATGCAATTGCTACTTTTCATAAATTAGTCTTGCTTGTCATTTTATGAATCAGCACAATGGCTTGTAAAATACTTCATAATTTATGCACCACAGGCTACAAAGAAGCAAGAATACATACATTTTGTAATATGCTGAATATTTTGAAAAATTTCCAAAATGTATCCACTTTGATAGTTTGGCAACACTTAAACCTTGTAAACAAGCACTGATCAAATCAGTAAACAAAGCTGGCATCATGGCAGTTGTTACCCTGTTTCAGAGGGATGCTTGTGGCACCCCCAGCTGCTGGCCAAGGGTAGAGTGACAGAAAAGAAGAGACATCATTGCTGGTGTCCATGGGTCACCAAGGAAAGATCTATAAAGCCAGGAGGTGGACTGAGGCTAAACTGTACAGAAACACCACACAAAACACCACCAGTTGACAGAAACTTTCAATAATGTCATCATTCAAGTCTTTTTGGTGTGTTGGGACCATGAAAAAAAGTGCCCCCCTCACTTAATATCTTGAAAGAATGAGCATTTAAGGCAACTAAATGTCTCCTTTTAGACTTAAAAAGTAAAATTGTCCTCATCTGTCAGTGAGCTGATTCAGAAGTTAAAATTTAAAAAAATAAATAAATGAACAAACCCTTTAAAAGGCCTTTCACCCCTCTCCCAATCTTCTCTCTCATATTAGGGCTATATTCCGTTAAGTAGCAACATTAACAGAGAATGAATGTAAGTCGGTGGACCATGTTTCAATCTGTTCCCGGGGGGGGGGGGGGGGGGGGGGCTCACAAATTTTAAAATTCACCCTCGACTTGTACAAGCAAAAAATAAAAATGAATACATTTATTGCTGAATACACATTCTTTGATCAAACAAGATGTTTGTGTACTCTACTACTCGTGCCCGTGAAGCCGTTGTTCAAGCAAGAACCAAACGCTACACAAAATTCTCTGTGTCATCCCAGAACCCGGTAGTGACAGACCCACTGTTTACTTCTGTAATTTGGATTTCTGTTATTGAGCGAAAACAAATCAACAAATCAAGCTCAACAGGAAGCACAAAAAAAAAAACGGTTTTGCTTTCGCTATATCAAACTTCCCCTCGAGTATACCGCACCACTCATTTACTGAAATGGAACAAATGTTAAGTCGCACTATTGGAAAGAGAAGGATGCCAGTTCAAGAATAAACTCCCCTGCCACACACCAATTAGCAACAGATTCTTGTGCCTTAGATCCTAAATTAGATTAATTGGATCAGATGAAAGCTTGAAATGCAGGGGAAAAAAGCCCGGAGTGTCTCGCTGCAGTCCCGCTTCTCTGCTAACATCGGGAAACAAAATCACGCAAACTGTACTTTGAAAATAAATGTTAAAAAAAATTAAATTAAGTTTCTTAAGCTTTTGTAAGTTCCTTCCATTTCCAGGCTATTTTGCACATAGGAGAAAGTTACAAAAAGGGTTATGTAAACCTGTGATAGTCCACCTGTGGTCACTGTTCCTTTCCAGATTTCACCAGATGGCACATTTTATTTAAAAAAAAAATAATTAAACACTTGGCACACAAACAGTAGCCATTAAATAAAGAAGTTACTTCACTCCGGTAAGAAATTAATTGTTTTGTACATTAAGTCTTTAAATAAAAATGCGTATGATTAAATGTGCCTTTGTGTAGATCCTTTAAAAGAAAGCTAATCTGAGGTGGCCTAAAACTCGTGCTAAAACGCAAGTGTAGTTCTTCCCATTAGTGAGTGGAAAAAAAATGTTAAGGTAGAAAAGGGGATAATCTCCACAAATTTGTGTGGGGTTTGTTTGGTTTTCTTTTTTAAACCAATGTTGAGGTGTGGCATCACCATAAAATCTATATTTCAGGCACCTAAAATAAAATGAAAAAAACATATAAATAAATTAAAAAGCTGGAGACCGGAGGAGGCAAACCAGAAGTACTGAATTTAAAATTCAAACAAAAGACAATAAAGCGTATTAAGGAAGAACACACAGAACAAGGTCTACGTTCAGTGAAACTGGCCTATAAATTGAGTGTGTGGGCATTAACGTACTGCTCCATCTGAGTTCAGAATGTTCCAGATCCTCAACACCAAACACAAGCCTAGGGTTCATTACGGTACTCATGTGCTGTGTTCACAGAACGATGACTCCATCAGAGAACCCCAAAGAAAAACATGAAAACAATACACTGGATTTTTAAAAATCAAACAAACATACCCTATATTATAAATCACATTACATATCAAGTTATTATCCCTTTCATACCTGCATGAAAAGGAGGTGGAAAATGCATGAAAGTGGCAAGAACTGATATATTCTGTAAAATATGAGGTATATTTTAAATATGGCAAATGATATTCCTTCAATTTTGGGAAAAGTTTTGGGGGCAAAATTTCATTGAACCCTATTTTCGAATATACATTTCCATCAAAACAAACAGGAAGTAAAAACAAACAAAATGACTAAAAACTACAAATCCCTGGACTGTGGCACTGGAACCCACACTTATGTGGTCAGAGTTAGGGATGCCTTTTAGTAAAAAAATAATTAAATAAAAAGCAGCTAAGGGCAGATAAAAATAATAAAGAAAGTGCATGAATTCATGATAGTAATAATTAAAAGTTCATAAAAATCTACTCAAGAGATTTACACTTAAATCTTATCTGTAACAGGCAAGTCTCCCATTACTTTCATAACATATATTAACACAATGCTCATAATGGGCAGTTTTCTGAATCCCTCCACAGATTCCACAGTGCCGCTCATACTATTCGTGGTTGGCTGCAGGGTGTCAGTAATGCTGGTTAAGGGGACCAGCAGTAACACAGCCGTGGGCCTAGGGGGCGCTGTGCTGGGAGGGGGGGGAGAGGCGGGAGGAATATTGCACAGGTTCGCGAGCACCAAGTTTGTTGGTTAGCGATGGCTCGGCCTCCGGGAGAGCCTTTTCTTCCACAGAACCCCCCCCCCCCCCCCAGGGACCCCTCCAGGTGGTCCAAAACCTGTAAGGTGTCCGAGTGATCCAGGAGTCCAAACCCAAAACCAGCAGGTCCAGGGTCCACCAATTACAGTACCATACCCCCCCTCCTCTTTCCCACATCCAACCCAAAACACCCTCCACCCAGCCTACCCAAATTCTGCCAACTAGGATGAGGAGGAGAGGGAGAGAGGAACAGTTACTGTTGCGGATAAGGGGGGGGGGTGGATTGGAAGATGTGGAGGATCACCACTTCCTCATTCCCTTCCTATAGCTCCAGCCGTGTTAGGGTGGGGTCAGGCCGGGCGGGGCAGGGCGGGGCAGGGCGGGGCGACCTCGCCAGCAAACCTTTCCAAGTCCGCCCAGGTGGCATTGGCTCGTTGCAGGGTGTCGAAAGGCAACTGAGAAGACGCACGGCCTCATAGCAGGCATGGCCACTGCTCCCCACACAGCACTTGAGGGTCTTTGAGTTATATAAAAAAAAAAAAAAAAAAAAAAAAAACATAAAAATAACAGAAATCCCATGTGGCATTGTTCTTACAGTGGTGTTCTAGGGTCTGTGGAACCTGGGGGAGGAGGAGAGGGATACGGTTACTCAAAGGCCCCAAAACCTGGGGAGGGGGCGGCACCAGACTCAACAGGAGGAGCTTTCAGTACCAAGTACCTCTTCATTCTTCAGTTCTTGTGTTTAAGAGCTTTAAATTACAGCATGTCTCTGGGATTGATTTCAGATGCATCCAGGATTTTAGTACTATAGTATTCGTATGAAGTTAGCAATTTGCATTAGCATGCTATGTAACGCACAGTGGTGAAGACAGGAATAATGCTCTCTCAGTACGCCTGTCTGTCACTCTACCTGGTTAGGTGGCGACTTGACTCGTGGACCTCCATCTCGTTGCTTTTGAATTCGTTCAGCTCCTTGCGTATGGCGGCCTGGGAGAGGAAAGGGAAGGGCTTGAGAGAGCGACGAGCCTCGCGTCCCGCCTCGCACTAAAGAGGGGGATCGGCTGCCCCGGGCACAGCGGCCGACTGCGGCCCAGTCCACCAGGGAAAGGCCCGCCTCACCGGGATCTAAAATACTAAAATTACATGAACATCATCGCTCGGTTTATCGGTCTTAAATGCAAATGCTTTCCTGGGCCGCATACACACACAGCCGAATGCAAAGATAACAACCTCAATTAAAAGATGGAAGGATAGCAAAGTTTCAATGTGTCACTCAAAGCCAGCAGGGTAGTTAAACCCTAGCTTTATTTGGGTGCTTTTGGCCCACACTAGCCTTTAATGGGCTGCAGTGCTGGGCCAGGGCCAGAGCGAATTCCCATTTGTGCCCCCCCCCCCCCCCCCCCCCCCCCCCCCCCGAATCTGCCAGGTGCCGGGCCTTCACCACCTTTAACAGGCTTGCCAGAGTGATTTACCGAGTGATTGACAGGTCACAGATTTCTCTGACGGGGGTCGGTCGCACCACCTACAGTACTGCACTGCGTGTTCTTCTTAACCCACTTACAGCAAACCCCCCCCCAGGTACAGCTCCATAAATAGGCCACGGAGTAACTGGTACAATTCATCTGGGGTGGGGGGCTGCAGGCGGTGCCGCCCTCCGATTGGCTGGCGAGGACGCCCAATTCCGCTCGCCCTGCTGTCGCAGAAGTAGGTGAACATCTGGCAAATGCTTATTTTTCTTCGTCATTCGTTTTCTGAGCCAGAGACATCGTTTGACAGTTTGGCCGGTTGTTAACTGTCAAGTCAACGACCTACTTGAGGGCTTACAGCGATTTTTCTACAGTCTCTGCGTTAGACACCGCACATCAAACAAACACCTCAGCTTTTTAGCATGGATAAGGGCAGGGGTAGCTCTTACCATGATCCAACACCCCCCCCCCCTCCCAAATCACAAAAGAAGCTACATTAAATAATCACCGCTATGAGAAGCTTAATCTGCAGGATTCAGAGGCAGGCCCTCATCAGCAGAGATGAAAGAACAGAGCCCAGGACTAACCATTCCGGATCCTTCTGCAATTCTATCGCAGGGGACGGCTCTGGTTGTGCGCTGTCTCTCACCCCCCAGTTACATAATGGAGGGGGGAGGGGGGGGGGGTATTTATGCAACTGCAGGGCCTGTGGGTACAATCAGTCCGGCCGTGCCACCTGGCAGGCATTTAAACACGCGGCGCGGAACGTTCTAGAACATTGCCGACGCGGACGTCACGCACCCATTTTTTTTATACCGAATTCCACCCCCCCACCGTGACGTGAGATAAGGGACGGTCCTGAAAGCTTCAGATTTCTGTGAAGTCTCCGCTCCTTGTGTTCTCCTGGAAGACCGGCAGCGAGGCGGGAGAGCTGCTCGCCTGTTTTTCGGAGATTAAGAGTTCTTATTTACCCTTGAAGACGGGAGTTATGAAAGTGCCGTCTCCGCTGCTGCGCGCTCCGTGTCACTCGCTCATTACCGCTGGCTCCTCGCTCCACGTTTTTAATGGACTTGTGCTTTTCCAATGTTACGCTCGTTAGTGCCGTGGTATTCTTAAGATCCTTCTTCTCTAGCAAGGCCGCGTTGCCATTTGCTATTACGGACTGTCCAGTTTTCGTCCTGACGGGGTGTACCAGTCTTGCCTCGCACTGCCCTCAAACGCACTGCCAAAAAACCGCGTCGTTTTACCGCGCGTCACAAACGACCGTCGTTCCGTTACGAAGTTCACTTTTCACGCCCCCCCTCGTCGTCCGAACGAGGCCAGCCGGGCGGCGGCCGCGGCGCTTACCTTGTCCGCGGCCGTGAGCCGCGTCCAGGGCTTGTCCGCGCGCCGGTCGTAGTCCTGGGCGTTGGACACCTCCACGTAGTCGCTGAAGCGGATCAGGATCTTGGCCTGTCGGAGCTCCTCCACCGTGGGCCTCTGGCTGAGCTGGAACCACAAGGGGGGGGCAGGGCACTGGGGTGAAAAGACTGCAACTGGACAGCAGGGCCCGGCATGATGGAGGAGGACACAAAGCCGGCCTGGCTCCATCCCCTGCAGGAGTCCAGGAAGGATAGCGCCCCGTTTGGAGAGCCGTGTTAGGGTCCTAAATCAAAAGCGGCGAGAGGCTTTTAATATTTAAGAGAGCCCGGAGACGGCAGCGCTTCAGCTGATCGCGCCTGAAGGCAGCTCAGCGCCGCTGCGCATTTGATCTCCAGCCCTTTAGCCACCGCTAGCACTGGCCCCGTTTCACTGGGTCCCCTGCAGAGACCTGACGCCGTTACGGGAGCGACACCGATCCGATTTCGGCCAACGGGCCCAAGATTCTCGACCCTTAGAAAGAGACTGGAGATGACTTCAGACTGTCCCTCACAACCAAGAAAAAGGAAACGACCGAACGGCACAGGGTACAGATCTGAGGGAGGAAGGGTATGTGGAGAGCGGGAAGTAGATTATTTGGGTGCCAGAACAGGGTGAAGTAAATCCCCCCTGGAGTGCAATGCTTTTCACTTTGAAAATGGATCACAGGTTTCAAAAAACAGACCACTTCTGCTCTGCCACAAGGTGAGAAAACAGCTGTAGGGAACAGTCTGGAAGAATTCTGGCTCTAAATGCCTTGACTGACCCAACGTGGCCTGGAGCTTGGAGAAATGTTTACTTTATTATTTTTAAAAAATCTGTTTAAGCCAACATGCTACAGAGCCAGGTCTCTCTCTCGCTCTCTCGCTCTCTCCCTCTCACCTTCCGTGACAGTCGTCTTTTGATCTCTCTCTTCTCCTCCAGCTCCTCCTGTTCATTGCGTGCTGCAGGGAGACAGAAAGGTCAAAGGTCATTAGACGTCGGCCTCCGCTCTCTTCCTTTCTTCTTCTGAAGCCCTCCAGCTGCAGTTGATCAAAGATGGTGAAAGAGCTCACAAGATGCACCGTTATAATGGGAGTCTCTGAGAATTCATGCGCAGAATGCAGGCACTGATCAAATCACAGTCTTGTTTTGTACTAGCAACATGGTGCTTTTATTTGGCGTATTTGTGATGCATTTGACATTTGTTTAGGAAGTTCCAGCAGTCCCATTTTCTTACGACTGACAAATATGTTTGTCACGTAGAAAATGGCACAGCTGGAGCTTTCAGAACAAATATCAATCCATCTCAAATATGCATGAGAAAAACATCATGCAGACTGGGGGGTGGCATCATAGAAAACTATTTTTCCACAAACTCACAGACCCACAGATTCACAATTGTAAGAATAATTTCAAGCGCAAAGGCATTACCAACACAAAAAAAACTACTTCCTCTGTATGAAGTTGTAGTTTGCATGGACAGGAAATCCAGCTTGCCGCTCTCATCATCTCCCCCTCTCAGGGTTAGTTAAACGACACGCATGCGCTCAGGAAACGAACACGCAAAGCCACCAGCCTGCCTGCTCCTGTTCACGCAGGATTCCGCATTAGCGTTCACGCTCTCAACAGCAGGGCTCGCTAGCCTCGCTAAAACAGACTCTGCTGCGGATCCAGAGCCCGTTTCTCCCCCGGACTCCGTCTGAACGACACGGACGCGGTCCGTTTCCAAGAACCCGCTCCGGGGGAGAGGGATGACTCACTGGCGTTAAAATTAAAGCGGAGAAACGGAGGCCTTCTGAGGGGAGGATTCCAGGTTTTCCGGCCACGGCATTCGGGCAACCGTTGCCAGAGACGCGTCGCCGGAGAGCCCCGCGGGCGGCGCCTTGGCGGAAGTTCAATTCAATTATCGGGAAGAGAAGCCGGAGGTTCAAGTGGTGAAGTGTGGGAGAGGGCCAGACAAGAGGGGATAAGCACGCAAGAAGAGACAGGGAGGGAGGGAGGGAGAGAGAGAGAGGGTGAGAGGAGAGAGATGGGAGAAAGAGAGGAGCGAGAGACAGACACAGCTAGCGAGTGTACCAGAGACAGAGAGCGATCCAGAGTTCTAAATGCAGGGCTCCAAACCAGCGATGCAAATTAACAATAATTCTTTGATCAATTAATTTTAATGTTAACAAAAGAAATAATTGACAGTCGTCAGTAAATTCCATTAACTAACGCTATATACTGTGGCTCACCAATAAAAATATGAGTGACACAACAGACAGCAGTTTTCTTACTGATTCCAGGAAAAGCTTTATAAATGGGTTGTTATTCAGCCACGTTCAAAACGCATTAGATTAAATATAACAATATAACTTAATTGTTAACATCCCAACTGCAAACCATATCCTAACATTTCTATTTTAGTGCTTGCCCTGCTAGGGCAGCTGGATCAATGTATCTTGTCAAGTGTCACGGTGAAAAACATCCCCCCAGTGAAGTGTTTCCTGAGGGAACACTGCCAAATTGGTTCCTAAACTATTTGTTCTCATTTTGCCGCAGTACTGCCTCCACATCCCTGACCCTCCAATTAAAGTGCCGAGTTTCAACAAATTATTTACACAATTACCAATTCAAATGAAAACTAGACAAACCACCAAAAGACCAACAGAATGCTGAACTGCATTCACAATCAAAATAAACATTAGTGCCACTCTTCAAAGACGGTTTTCTGGAAAAATAAAAACGACATTCAAACTGTGCAATAATTGCTAACTGCCAGACGGCGAAGGCGATGGCACATTCAATAAACCACCTACCATTCGCTCGTTTAGATTGACCCCTTCTCTTGTGTTTGACATGCCCAATCACAAGTCATTGAAATGAACAATGAAATCCACACCGTGGGGTTGGAGTATTGGAGTACTGTCACAGTCAGCGAGCGGGGGCCATACTCACGTTTCAGGATGTTCCGCTGCTCCAGCTCCTCAGCCGTAGGCCGCTGGCTTAGCCTCCTGCCGAAAAAAAAAAGAATAAAGACGCTGGTTACCCACCGGGGCCATTTGGGGCGGGACTGTCCCGTGGAGCCCCACCCATGTGCTCGTAAACTTAGGTGAGAGGAAGGAGAAACCCACGGGGAGCATCCAATCACGCGGCCGCTGCCGCCGTCGCCATGGCGCCGACCGTGACGCCAGCGAAAAGCCTGCTGGGAACGGCAGTCTCTGCTGGAGGGCAAACAGAGATACGCTCTCTGCTTATTTATATCCCAAAGGCCAGAGACAAAAACAAAGCCTCTACCCATTACCGTGATGCAGCAACCGGGAGGTACTGCTCCCAAAAGAGGGGGCTCATACACCCTCAGAGAGTGTGCGCGCGCACGTGTGTGTGGGTGTGCGTTAAGGTGTATGTGTAGGTGTGTGGGTCTGCGTGCGTGTCTGCAACTCTGTGTGTGTGTGTGTGTGTGTGTGTGTGTGTGTGTGTGTGAGAGAGAGAGAGACACTGCAAATTGTGGATAAGGGCCTTAAATAAATGAGGATAATCACTAAGCAGTACCTCACACAGACCCAGCATCCCCCGCACCCTGAGTGAAGCTCTGTCCCACATAAACATGAGGACCGGGGTGTGCGGTGCAGATAAAGAGGGAAATGAGACTCCATAATCAGCTCCTGCAGCAGCCTGTGCACAGCCCGTGTGAGGCATGAGCAGCCCGTGTGGGGCGTGAGCAGCCCGTGTGGGGCGTGAGCAGCCCGTGTGGGGCGTGAGCAGCCCGTGTGAGGCGTGAGCAGCCCGTGTGAGGCGTGAGCAGCCCGTGTGAGGCATGGAGCAGCCCGTGTGGGGCATGGAGCAGCCTGCTAGCCGATCGATACGCAGCAGGGCTTCAGACTGCAGCAGCCCACGGAGTAGGAGGGAGGCGGTTTCAGAACTTCAGTCTTGGAAGTTTTACTTTTAACCGATTAGAAATGCTGTGTGTGTGTATGTGTGTGTGTGGTGTTTGTGTGCGTGCGTGTCTGAGAGTGAGTGAGTGAGAGTAAGTGTGCATATGGTGTGTGTGTGTGTGTGTGTGTGTGCGCGCAGTGTGTCTGCGCCTGTGTGAGTGTGTGAGTGTGTGCGTGTGTGCATACAGTATGTGTGTGTGCGCGTGAGAGAGAGTGTGTGGTGTGTGTGTGTGTGTGTGTGTGCGCGTGTGCATACGGTGTGTGTGTGTGTGTGTGTGTGTGCGCGCGCGCGGTGTGTCTGTGCCTGTGTCTGTGTGTGCGTTTGGCAGAGTGGAGGAGTCAGAAAGAGCTCTCCTCCCACTGGCAGGATTCGGTGTGCCAGCACAGAAGCGTCAGACAGCAGGAGCAGTGGTGACACAGCTCTGCAGCAGAGACACTGAGGGCCCCAGCAGGGCCTCCTCCTCCCGCTCCTGCCAGGAGCCTCATTACCAAGACAACACAAAGCCGCCTTCCTGGAGGAGGAAACTGCTGGAGCTTCGCTGTGCTATGGAAACGCGTGGCTGTGCGGCTGTCTCTTTGCTGTCTGTGTCCGTGCAGCTCTGTCTGAGCCTGTGCAGCCCATCTCTGTGCGGCTGTGTCTGTGTGACTGTCTCTCCTGTGTGTGTACGTGTACCGGATGGTAGAGACCAGAAAATTAGGATGAGTCACAGTTAAGCTGGAGAAGAGATTTTCAGCTGTCAGAAAAGCCAAAGTAAAATGTGCAGTTTGTTTGCAGTATGAAGAGTCAAGAATAGATTTCTGTATAGAGCTCACAGCAAAGCTGTTTTTCGTAGCCAAATCACAACCTGTACTTTTTTTTCTGTTTTTTAAAAAGGATTAAAATCAGTGAATGAATTCAATGCCAAAAATATTCTATACACCCTCCTCCACTCCAGTAACATCCCCTTATCTGCTGGAGGAATGGCACCAGAACACTTAAATCTGCACTCTCCTCTACCTTTTCATCGCAAGTACACAGAGAGGCAGAAATATCCAGTGTCACTTCAGAGACAGGGCATGCGCTGATCGGCATGCGCTGATCGGTTCTGCCGTTCTTGTACACGTGGTCCGTGTCACACCTCAATTTTTGCCAGCTTGTTTTTTTTTGTTTATCACAAGTACAAAGTTCATACACAGTTCTACTTCTATGAATGAATAGTTATTTCAAAAATCCACATTAATAAATCATAATGCTATGTTAAGTAAATAGTAAAACCATATTTTTTAAAAGCAGTTATGTTTTTTTGCTGTTCCTCAGAATTGCATTTTTTCCAAGATTTCGCATTTGAAATTACCCATTTGTGATTTGAACCACACGTCACAATTTAAACTTTACATTTAAAAAAGGTTATTTTTTTATATACATATTATTGTTCTGCGGTGAAAATAACAAAAAAGAATAATTTGTTTTGAGACGTTGCTAGTCTCCACAATAAGGTTGTCCCCCTCCCCCACGCAGCGTGTAAAAACCAGGTCACACTCAGAGCACAATGGCACAGACCGGCTTTGCAAACCCCCCCCCCCCCCCCCCCCGTCCCTCGGGCGATGTTCCCATGATGCCGAGGGACGGCAGTCTGAGGGCACTCTCTCCACACGGGGCCTCCAATGCGCTCCGTTCTGCAGGCTTCAATAAAAACACGTCCCAGCACGAAAACCCAGGCTGACTGCAGAACCAGCCCACGTACAGCCCCACGCAGGTAAGCAGATAAACCCCCCCCCCGCCCCCAAAAAAAACCCTTCTGGGGAGGAGGTGAATAGAGAGTAAGATTAAGAGAGGAGGAAAAAAAAACATTTTTAAAAGAAGAAAGGATGAAAGACGAAAGAAAAAAAAACAACAACCAAAAGAACTGAAGGAGCAGGAACAGTATGATGCTGAGAAAACTCACTATCATTGGAGGGAAAGAAAAATGGAGAACGTACAGAGGAGAAAAATGTCAGTAATTCAAAATAATCGTGAAGATTACGAAAAAGAAATTATTTACGCAGCGCTTCTGATGCAGTTCATTGCTCTTACTAGATAACAGAACAGTGAAGCTGACAATAAAATAAGGACCAAAAATATCATCTTTTCGATTACGCGACTGGGGAGAGAGACAGCAGCGTAGCAGGCAGCGTGGCGGACGGCCGTACCGTGTGAGCTTGGTGCCGATCTGTTGCCGTGACTCCAGCCGCTCCTGGTCGGTCTGCATGGGGATGATGTTCTTCTCCTCCAGCTCGCGCTGGGTGGGCCGGTTGCTCAGCTTGATGGCCAGGGAGTCCTTCCGCAGCACCTTCAGCGCCAGCGTACCTGCGGGCCCAGAGCACACGCGCTAAGGACCAGCTGCGGGCTCGTTCCCATGGAAACAGAGCGTGCCCCCCCCCCCCCCCCCGTGTAAATAAAAGGCTCTACTTGTGAACAGCGGGACGGCTCTTACTTGTGAACAGCATGTCGTCGTCATCCTCGTCTTCCTCCTCGTTGTCGTCGTCGTCCTCCTCGTGCTTGTACATGCTGGGCAGGTCCTCGTAGTCCGACTCGTTGGGCATGTTCTCCTTGTCGTCGTCGCACTCGATGACCACGGTGGGCACCTGCCGGACGTCCATCAGACTGCACTGCCCCCCGTGCAGCGCGGAACTGAGGGGAGGGGCCAGGGAGAAGGGCGTGCGTCAGTTTCCCTGGCAACAAGCTCACCAATGGGTTAAATTTCCACACGCGCGCACACGCGCGCACACGCGCGCACACGCGCGCACAAGAGGCCGGGGTTCAAAGCGATAGTTGTCCTGAAATCTGACCAATAATGAAATGCGAGAATGGCATCTTCACAAACACGGCCTGGAGACAAACCCTGAAACCTAACTCGTCAAGCTGAGTTTGTGAAGAAAAAGCACAACACTTGCATTTACTTGCAAGAATAACTATTAATTAAGATTAATAACCCTGGGGGGGGAGGGGGGGCACTTATTGTCCTTGTGAATAAAAACAACTGATTTGGATCATCAGTAAAGGTGCCTCTAAACCTCCTTTTCTCCATGTAAATGGACAGCACAGAACGATAAAGCAATTGCCTGAGCACAAAGGCTTCTGGGAAGGGAATCGATGAGGCCGCGCAGACACCGTCTGCACAGCCACGCCGACTCCGGGGGGGGGGGGGGGGGGGATTCGCTGAAGGACACAGAGCCGCCCGGAAGCGATATCGATTTTGAGCGGCCGCAGCGCGATCGCCGTTCGCCTCGAACTGATCCACAAACGCGCCGGGCTCGAAGCCAGAAAGGATTTCAGCAGCTACCGCCATCTGCTCATCCAGCTGGCGGGAGGGGGGGGGTCAGGTGCATCATGGGTATTCAAATAACAATGCAGACGGGGCGGACACACAGGAGCCGACATTGCAAGCCTCGGACAGGATGGATGACGGGTAAATTTCACTTATCAGGAATAAACAAGCCAGCACACCTCCCCCTGGCAGTCCTTCCATATGAAACACGTGAAATGTCATTTGACAGGTGTTTGTATCCTATTGTTTATATTGACACCCTGTTGACTGCTCGGCCAGGTCTCTCCAGAAAACGAGATTCAGGATTTCAGTAAGAGTTATTGGTTAAATAAAGGTTAAATAAAAGAAATTCAAATAAAAATACAAAGGGCTCCACAACCCACCCTTTACAAACAATGGCAGTCGTTCATTGCACCCTGATGGAAGAGAACATCTGAATGAGAGGAGAGCATGGGAGTTCAGCCATAACCAAGAAAATATTTAGAATTTTACATTTTTCAAATGACATATTTAAATGTCCTCCTTCTTTATCGTAATACAACAGTGGTATATACATATTTTTGCAGATACAATAATTGTTCAAGCCAGAATAAACAGAAATTCTCTCTGAAACATCCTGTTCGGCTTACTGAAACTACGATCTCCCACAATGCATTGCAATCTCTTGTTCCTAATGATGCGTAAAACAATGCGTTTGCTTAAAATACTTCATAGGACCATGAAAAGGAAACGGTATCCTTGCTGGAGGATGACAGCATTTCTAACCAAGTGCACTTAAATCAGGAGCCTCTGTTTCCATCCCACAAGCTCTCCAAATTTAGCACTCTCATGGGCGTAACAAACCAAAAGGAACACCCCTCTGGCCATAAGTTAGGCAGTCAGGTTCTACATGCCACCAGAATAATTCACTATATGCCCTTGTTTCCTCCACACCAAGGGGATTTACCACACCACAGACACTGAAGTCACCAGCAGGGTATTATGCAATGTGAGACTGGATGCACGTTTTATCAGCAAATCAACCGCAGTCTAAAAATAGTCACGTTTTACATAATCAACAACACAGCGTCCATAATAGGCCAAAATAGATCTGAAGCGTTCTATAAAAATGCAACTGTGTGCGCAGATAGCAAAAGTCTCCAATTTCCAACCTATATTCTTGCATGTAAATACAGTCCAGTTACTTCATATCATATGAAAGCTGATAAAGCTATAAAGGTTTTGATTTATTATTTATTATTTTAAAACTGATTTGAATCTCATTTCTGGTAAAGCTACATTTCGTGTTTTGGCATACATTACATTTTTTTTCTGACACTTTTTTTGATTTTTTTCTGACAATCCAGGATACCAACGCAACCGCACCCAAACTGAAGAGACAGGACAGCAGGCCGTAGATAAGAAACTCCCGTGCCAATCCTAAATCAGTTCAGTGCTCCAAAGATCTGAACATGGGCCTTAAAGGGAGGTCACTGCACTCTTCTGGGTACGTTTCCCCTTCCTGGTTTCCAACAGAGGGGTTTCAGTCACACACGGAGGGGGGGGGGGGGGGGGGGGGGGCAGAGATGGGAAGTGTGAAGGTTTTCTGGAAGAGGCCTCACACCCCCCCACCTGACCCCCAAGGCCAAACCAGGACACCGGTCTTGATGATGCCACGGCCACAAATCCCTCATTAACTCCATTCTTCATTAACTTCCCTTATTCGTTATCTACATTGCCAGCTTCCAATAACTGCAATTACACCAGCTGCGCTACACCTCACAGGCAACTACACCCGCTGTGCCACACCTTAATACTGCCAAACACAACCACTGCGATACACCTACTGTGCAGGAAAAATCTGCTTTCTCTACAGCACAACCAGCTTTCTCTTCCTAATAGACCACAAATATCAGGAGAAATGGCTTGGAGGCTTCATCCTCTCTTCTGAAAAGACTCCATTCTGAGCCCAAACAAACAGCTTGGCTATCTGAGGACAGGCCATTCATTTCTGTGGGGATCCTTTGTGTGTCCTAATTCAGCAGGCCCCGTCCGCGAGCACAGCCCACTGCCGAATTCATCCCCCCTGCGCAGGGCTGAGGAACACGGGGACGGGCGGCGTGCGCGTACGGACGGGACAGGGGGTGAATTTTAGGGCATCGCACGGTGTGGATTAACTCCGAAGCCACCTTCTCCACTGCTGGAGTCCACTGCAAGCGCTACGCAAGCGCTACGCAAGCCCAGCAAAAGGGCAGGGAAACGGCTGGCGAACCTGGACTCTAACGCACAGCGTGTTCACGCTGCACTGACACGCACGCAGCACAGACCGTAAAGGTGCAGCACAGACGGACAGACGGACAGACGGAAGGCGCCCCACCTCTCCAGCCGCTGCAAGGTGAGGGCCAGCGTCTTGTTGAGCTCCTCGATGACGCGGCTGGGCGGGTGCACGGACATGGGCAGGGTGCCGTACTGCAGCGCGTGGGGGTGGGGGTGCCCGTGGGAGGGCAGCAGGGAGCCGTGGAGGGCGCTCAGGGGCTGGGGGGAGCACTTCGGGGGGAAGCCGGCCAGGGAGGACTCCAGTCCCGAGGGGGGCGCGCAGATCACCACCTTTTTGGGAGGTAGAGGAGGAGACATCTTCCCCAGCATGTAGGGCAGTTTCATGGGCTGTCCTGAGTCTGTGGAGACAGGGATGGGGGGATAAATATAATAATAATAATAATAATAATAATAATAATAATAATAATAATAATAATACATTTTAAATGTGGTTTCATTTAGACTGCACTGTACTGCACTACATGTACCCAGGCACACACAGCTTGCCTCCAGCCCAGTGAAGCTCTGGCCTGTGCACTTGCGCAGGTGCGCCCTGTTAGGAGTGGAAATGCTTGTCAAGTCTGAGCGAAACGGCGCGGATTTGCTCCGCATGACTGCCCACTGGGGAGAGGGGCTGCGAATGTGTGGGAGACAGAGCAAGAGAGAGAGTGACGAAGAGCGGGGAGGAGAGAGAGAGCAACAGAGAGAGCATACAATGAAGAAAGAGAGAGAGAGAGAGAGAGAGAGAGAGAGAGAGAGAGAGAGAGAGAGAACAAGAGCAATCGAGAAAGAGAGAGAGACAGAGAGGTAGTCCTCCTGACAGATCGACCATGACAGAGGGCAACCCAATGAACCTCACCCTAGCAGACCTTAATGAGGATAATCACTCTGGAGCCATCTGCATCTGCTCCACACAGTCATCCATCACAGGCCCGTCCTCACACAGACTCATACAGGAAGATCCACCAGGTCAGCGAGGCTCACCACAGGTGTGGAGAACCAGCGCCTCAGCAGCAGAAGCACCAGAGAATCCCCAGGACCCAGATCATCATGCGCTGCAAGAACTGCGTGGAGTGCAGCGGCTCTAGAGGCGAACACTGGCTGGATTTTCAATAACTGTTTTAGTGCTGCTGCCTTGTCTTTTTCCCAAGATGCACAGTTCAGGATTAACACGCTCTCCATTCGTAAGGGACCCAGGGAAGTTCTTCATCACACTCTGGACCTGGAGAGCCAGGGGCCGGTTGCACCAGCTGTGCATAAGAAGCCTAGTTATAACAATCCTCTACTACGTAGATCAGCAACTCACGGTCCTCGAGGGCCGAGAACTGCTGGTTTTCCACCATCCCTTTGCCTGGGAGTCAGGTGTGAAGACAGTCTGGCCAATCAGAAGCACTAATTACCCGGGAGAAAAGAAAACCAGGGCTGGATTTGGATTTGAGGGCCAGAGTTGATGATCCCTGCTCTACTAAGTTACAATTTGCGCACTACTAAAATAAAACAAGTTACACCACACAACACAGTTAGAACGTAACCCTACGAATAAACTGAGTATTTACGCAAGCCAATGGCCAGGAATGATGGTGTAACTGATAATGCTTCAACGACAGAACAAGTAAACGCTTCAACGACAGAACAAGTAAATGTATTGAAGAACTGCCTGAAAACTACAAATCCCATCCTCGCCAACATTTTGGGTCGAAGTGGGCCAAAAAATGACTGCAAACCCACTTAATGCGGTAGAAAAAAAGCACTGGTTTCTCAAATACAGTCTACAGTGATATGCACTGGATACCATATTGGTTGCTGCAACTTGGCCAACAGAAAAAATTGTTCACGTCTATTCCAGTTCAGCGAATGGATCAATCGACACTGACGTCATTTTGTGCGACTGTACACTACTATACGAAGAGCTGACACCCTATGAAGTTTTGTGTTGAGGACACATGGTGCAACCAAATTTATTAGCTGCCGAGTTGTAAACCAATTAGTAGCTACTAATTGGGGGGAGCCTGTGCTATATGACAGCCAGGGAATGTGCTCAGACAGAGGGGTCTCTCCGTTTAGGACCCACGCCTCCTGGACCTCCTCATTTAGCCTATTCCTGTACTAAAGCAAGCTCAATGGAGAACCCCCATTCAAAGAGCTTTTCAGTCTGGTTACAGGATTCGTGTGGGCATGGGAACCCATAAGGTTTTGCAAATGATCAAAGTAATTTCAAAATGATATTCTGAAAATCAAAAAAGAACAATGGGTGTAACAAATGACTGAACATTAGTTATATAACACACTATCAAAAAATCAAAATGCCTTCAGACTTAATCCCCATCTAAATCTCCATTAATTTGAGAATATTTCATGCTGTTATTATGACATTACCATTTTTGACATTTGCTGGGATACTTAAAATACCCTTGTGCACACAAGCCTGGAGGAGAGCTGGGGGATTTGTGACCTGCTAATCTTCTCAGTGAGGCAAAAGTAATCCCGTTTGAAGGCTAAACCACCTGATGACTCGACCGGCGGGCCGTCAAGCTTTCGGTGAATGGGACTGTGCCAGGCACTTCCTGTCCTTGAGAAGAGAGCGAGAGAGAGAGAGAGAGAGCACGAGAGAGAGAGAGAGAGCACGAGAGAGAGAGAGAGAGAGAGAGAGAGAGAGAGAGGGGGAACGAGAGAGAGAGAGAGAGAACACAGACTCACCGGAAACATGATTGGGGACTCTGGAGAAGGGCTTCGGGGGGAGCGCAGGGGGCTGTTTGTGGTACAGCGGGGGCTTTGGGGGCGTGTCCTGACTGTCACAGTGGAAGGCCACAGACTTTTTGGGAGGCAGAACCAAGGCGGGCTTCATGGGGGGCTCTGGTGGACTGACCCTCCCCTCCGCAGACCGGTAGTCCATGGAGGCTGGGGGGCGGGGGGGGGGGGGCAAGGAGAGACACGCAGACAGTCTTACTCATTACACACCTACCTCTGTACACAAAGCACACTCTGGCTTCACCTGCTAGGTGAGCTCAAAGAGTCAGCATTATTCTGTCTAAAGAATCACTTTCAAGGGAAAAAGAACAGAATCAGGGGAACGATCCAAAACAAACTGATGCCACAGCTTCTTTCTTTATCACAAAAAAAAAAAAAACCCCCACAAAACTTCACTTTCATCCATCAGAGGAGGATTCCATCAGCGTAACACCATTACATTACCGCCTGAGCCAGGTCCGCTGCACAAAGGCCTCCTTAAGAAGCAGCACTGCTTAGCGGGGCTTCCTCTGGATCAATCCCCCAGCACCCGGCACATCATCAAGCCCATCAGAAAGCCGTAATTAACCCGCCGTTGTACGAGCGAGCTGCATCCCCCGAAGCAGACCGCAGACTTTCTGAAGCGGGCGCGGGCTAGCGTGAGCCCACGGCCTAACTGGAGGGATCCAGACCCAGGTCCCTTCGGCACTCACCCGTCCCGTCCATCAGCTCCGAGCTGGGGAGCAGCCGGAAGGCGTGGTCCTTGCCGTCGCAGTCCAGCGCCCCGGAGGCGGACCCCGACGACTGCCCGTTCTCCATCTTCCCGTCCTCTTTCGGCAGCGAGGCCGTCCCGTCTGCCCGGGGAGACGGAGAGACGTCAGAAACCGCGGCGGCCCTCGCGGGAACGCGGCCCAAGACCAGAGGAGCCGAGGTTTAGAAAAACCAAACGGGCCCTAGCCTTATCCCCCAAAGACAACGGCTGACAGATGACTCAAATAAATATCAAAATATGCACTGTAGCCTCCAGATCCATGCTCCCCCAGTGTGATAGCATCAGGCCAGAACCTGCTCTGGACATTCAGAAGGCAGAGTCTATGTAGCCCCCACCATCCGGTATGACCTTTGACCCCACACACTTATGCATTCCCACTCCTTCGCTCAAATGACGCCATTTCCCTTTCAAACAAACACTTTTTTAAAAGCCCTTTGCCCCAAGCCCCGAGTCGGCTTTAACATCTCTGATCACACCTTTTTTTAAAAAAATCTGGAGAGCGCTCCAGCAGTGGCCCACGCATTCTGCGAGCATCTCGTCAGACGTGAAAAGTAGGTCAGTCTCAACCTCGCAGCCTGACTCACTGATGTACTGGAAACGCACGCCAGTCGAAATCAATGCGTGGCAGACGGCCAGGAGGCCAACTCTCCAGTCAGTTAAAAAATAAAATAAAATCAAAAAAATAATTAATCACAGTTTAGATCAGTCAATCAGACCGAGTTCAGGGAGGGGGAAAGGGGGGGGGGGTGTAAGTAAAAGGGTGTTTTTCTGCCATTTTTCCCCCATTCGTGGTGCTGAATTTAATTCCTTGTGCACTGCAAGTTTGTGTACTTTACTTCACAGCACAAAGTGACATCTTTCAAATGCTAGCTTAGTGTTCAACCTAAGCACCATAACAGTGTCTAATTTTCAACTCTCTGTGATCCTCTCTTTGGAGAATCTTTTTTTTTTCCCCCCCTTTCCTTATGTGCAACTTTTAGCGATGAATTTTTGTCTCTTCAAATTTCTGAACGAGACTCGGTTTAATTTTTTTTTTTAATTTTTTTTAGAGGATTTATAACATGCAGCCCCAGGATTAATATGGATGTTCCAATTAAAGCATTCAATTAGAGGGAAAAAAGGAAGCCGAAAATATGCGAAATAATCTGAAGAAGTGCTGAATGCACATCAAGGGAATGAAATGTGGTTGTGATGAAAATTTTAATAGCTCAGTTTTGAATACACTACAAACAACACAAGCGTACACAGGTACACACTCAGTCTACATGCCTAATGTATGAGGCTGACAATAGCATAGCAGGGCTGCATTCAGACAGACTGCAACTGCAACAAAACACAGAAGTACAGTAAAGCAAGGGGGCACAACTCCATCACTGGAGGGCCAGCGTGTGTGTGTGTGTGTGTGCACGCATGTCATTTTTTTAGTCTCTTTTTGCTTTATCTTCATTGAAACAAACTATTCTGACGCTCTCCCAGTGAAACTCCTCGCTGTCAGGTGAAAAGAAGTGGCTGGCGACTGCACGTATCGGAGGGGGCATATGGTAGTCTGTACCCTCCCCAGACCAACAGGATAGCGCATCGACCAGGACTGTGATACACACGGGGAATTGGTATAACGACTAAATTAAGAAGCAAAAAATGGGGGGGGAAAAGTATTCTGGCAAAACACAATAAAACACTACATCTGGTGTATTGGTACTCGGCCAGGCCTGTAAGGAACCGGAGTAAAACATATGCAGCTTGTCTCTACAGCTAAAGCCACGGCAGGAATTAGGGTGTCAAATTTAATGCAACCCAGGAACAATGATTAAAAACAGTTACCGTACACCCCAAACCTGGCCGCAGGTACACAGGTTAAAGCCACACACCCCCTTACCTTTCTCGAATATCTCTTTCAGCACGCCCCTCTTGATCAGCTCCTCCCTGCTCTGCCTCATGGAGATCTTCCGCTCCAGAGCTGCGGGTTCGAAACAGAAAAGCAGGTTAAAGTGCATATCCTCAGTCCCAACTCCAGTCCCCCCCCCAGACATACTCCTGACAAACTTTTCTCCCCCTGCTGCCCCCCAGTGAGGTTCTGCAGCCTCTCTCACTCTCCGCCAAGACTCCATTCCCTCGCCCATCTGAATGGCAAATGGCTTTTAACGCCACCGTGTTCAATTTCATTATTTACACTTTGATGAGAAAATGTGCACCTTCACCACACAACTCAGACCGCACAAAACAACTTGGACAGAACATGGGATTCCTGGAAAAGTTTAAAAGTTATGCGTGTATATACAATTACTCAAATGAGTCCACTGCAAATCCCACAATACTTTGGTGTTACAGGGAGGAAGACGAGTGCTTGCATGAATCAGTAGAGGGAACAGGCCTCAGGGAACCAGACCTTGTTCAGCTGCACGTACACACACAGGTCCCCAGTGTACTGGCCCAGGTCTGGCTGTTCAGTTCCTTGAGCTCTGAATATCTCTGACGCCTGTGTGTGTGTGTGTGTGTGAGACAATCAGTGACAGTGTTTGATTGGTAGGATAAGTTTTGAATAAATCTGGGACGCAAACATTAATGGTGAACCATTTTGACATCATGAGAGGAATGAGGCTATGCAAATGCAATTAGTTACGGGGTCCAGACCAGCAGTCCCGAATCCCATCAAAACGGATCCAGCTAATCAAGTAATAACGGTCTCCAATCAAGACCTTCATTAGCCGAATCCAGCACTTTAAGTTCTGGGCCAGAACGAAACCGCAGTGAACCGGACAGGACTGCGTTCTGCGGTCGTGCCCCCGGGGGGGGGGGCGGATCTGTTCTCGCTCCGTCTTGGCGACGTGGCAGAGGGTGGGCTGACGGCGCTCAGAGGTTACCGCGAGCGGGATGCGTCACCCCGCCAGAGCGCGAGCTGCTCACCGAACGGAACGCGGCGCCGCGCGTCGAGAGACCGGCGGGCAGCTCGTACAGAACCCGCGTCACACGAGAGACCTGCGGGCAGCTCGTACAGAACCCGCGTCACGGACGCCCGGCGCACTTACGCACCAGTGTGTAAGGGGAGTACTGGCAGGCAGGCTGTCCAAACCCCCCCCCCTTGTTGATGTACTGCACAGCCGGGGGCTGCTGCTCGCTAACTCACAGAAGCAGCGCGTCGCTAAGCTAAGCCGAGACTGACGGAAGCACGCCACGCAGCTGCTTCTCATCATTACTCAGCACTAAACTGATCAATAACAGCAATTCATCACACGGTTAACTCTCAGTTAACCAATTACTTGGGTCTGAATTAATCGGGTCAACCTAAAATCCGCAGACCCCATCGCTCTCCAGGACCGAGGTACGAGGGCGCACTGTGTTAAACCACAGAAGACCGAGCTGGGAACATCTCCACCTTTTCCCTCTAGCAAGGTCGTCTACGACATTAGCGGCAGTAAAAATTCAATCTTGTGTAATTGGGTCAGAGGAAGCACAAAGCTCTTTGTTCACAGGAGGCTACAAAGGCACAGTAAAAAAGGAAGATTAAAAAAAACTGGATTTCATTGGTTTTGGATTGGATTGAAGTGAACAGTAACTCACCCCGTGACCAATCAGCAGGCAGCGTGACAGAGCGCGAGGCACGCCATTCGCCAGACAGCCAGATTCCAGAAAAACCAAAAAAAAAAAAAAAAAAAAGTAGCCATTTTACATTTAGTGTTTTTACTGATTGAGTAGACAGAATGCAGGGAGTTTTTACCTGTTTATAGTTATAACAGGGGCAAAGCAGACATAACAAGATTACTGCAAAGGTAAGCAAAAATGTTTTCCGTCAGACCGAAGTGTTTATTAAAAGAAAAAGAAGGAAAAAAAAAAGAAAAAAAAACTAAACGATGGCAGACGTCCACATGCTGAAGGAGACAGATTCCAGTACAGATGGAGTATGAAGCAGCATTTCCAAGGGGACTTTGGGATTAGGAAACAGGATGAGCTAAAAATCACGTCTCATGCCCATCTTATGAAACAAAAGCAGCTCGCTTCTCGGGCTGAAAGAACCTCTAAAGTAACGAAGAGCCCAGACTGAACACCGCTTATCCACAACCACACCTCTACTCACAAAACACATGCAATGCAGGAAGTAGGCTGCCACCTACACCCCCCCCCCCTCACAAATTGAGTAATACCTTTAGATTAATATAACATTTGTGTAAGAACTTGTTTCTGGGAATAGGACCGACCATTCCAGTTATAATACTGTGCATTTACGCTCGAGTATCAGATCATTTCATAGACTAAATTTAGAATCCTTAACCAGCAGCAGTTCAGTTAATGGTCATTATCTTTCATTCACACCAAATGAGGAAAAACATTCAAAATGGCACCCAACAGGCAATCGACTGGGACTCCAACATCCATAAACTGCTCGACTCCTCGCAGGATCTCCAAAAAACAACCGGGGGAGATGTTTATGAGCGGAGCTAACAGGAGGAACCCCGAAGCTCCCCCTACGATCTCCACCCAACGCCAAATTTCCCATTACCATTAAAGCCGATTACACAAACCCCAAACTCGGTCATTAGAGGGAGTTTAATGTTGGCTGCGGTTAACGGTGCAAGGCAGGAGCTCAGCATGGCTCACAGCATAAACAAACACACTAATAATAATAATAATAATAATAATAATAATAATAATAATAATAATACAAAATATATTGATAAATGAAAAAATTTTAAAAAACCCAGACGCACAAGCATGTTCTACGGAACCACCATCTAACTCAAATTTAAATAGCGCCAACCCCCTCTAGGAGCAACATGGTTCAATCCACAAGACTGATCCGTGCAACAACCGCAAATAACAACCATGGATATACGATAGGAACTGTACCATAAACAGCTGAGAAACCAGAGGCGCTATTTAAATGCAGTTAACCATCATCAACTTGCAACATGGTTTGTGTACTTCATTGGTTAGGGAGTCTAAACTCCGTGGTTGCAGGAGTCTAAACAAGGTTAGAGTTTAAAATACATGGCTAAAAGTTGTGGTTATGGAAGTCTAAACTTCATGATTCGGGAATCTATAACCAGCGGGGTGAGGGGGGAGGGGGGGGCAAGGAGGCTGGGCAAATTAGCACCTTTAATTTTAAATTAGATTCACTAATGAAAGATCTGAATATAATTAATGAATTTGACCCCCAAGCTATCCTTGTAAAAGAAGCCCTGCTCTCTGGATAGAATAAAAATGAGACAGTCACAAATCGGTTCATCCATTACTCCTGCCCCCATCAGACTGATGACGGACCCTCGGCCCTAACGCACACCGCGTTCAGCGGCGGTATACGCCAACAGATTCGTGCCTCTGGATCGGAACGAGGCGGCCGCCCGTGAACGTGGCTCTGTGACATAACTCCTGGCTTAAGCCACCATCGGGACGATGCAGGGTTACGCAACGCACAGACAAATCCCCCAAACGGCCCCTCACAAAAACTCAGGTTCATGTCCTTAGCACAAGGAATTTAGTAGAACTGAAATGTATTCTGAAAAAAATAAGAATTATAAGAATTATAATAATTTCAATAAAATAAATTTACAAATGCCTAAAATAAAGTGCAATTCTAATAACAGAATGCATCACTTTGTTCCACTGGATGCAGCCATATACAGCCAGGTGTCTAAAACCCTTTAATTTATGATACCAGTATAGAAATTAGTATTAACCATTAGGGTGAAGGTTCCAAACCCATTTGGGACACATTAAGGCTTGTATTTATGTCATTAAAATATACTTGCAGGTAAATGCAAGCATTGCACTTTTCCTTCACAAGCTCAGTTCCTCAACTTAGTTTTAACAATTGCTGAACTTAACAATACTGTGTTTCCATAGGGGGGGAAAAAAGAAAAAAGAAACAGCTTTCATTTAATCGTTAGTCAAGGTTAAGGACACATCTAAACGGAATTCCAGCCAGAGAGATTGGAGGTGAGGAGCAAGGATCCACAGAAGAAAGGCTTCCATAAACACAGCTCTGCGAGACACTGCATTGCCTTGAATCACCCCCCAAGAACAAAGAACCAATTTTTTTTTTTTTTTTTTTTTTTTTAAATTAAAAAAAAATTAAAAATAAAAACACGCTTTTCAAAGTTCGAAGCCTCCCACTCGCATTATCGCAGACACGGGAAACAGACCAGGGAGAGCCAGGAACCGTCTGAAGCTCTGTCAAGAAGCAGTCAACACACGTGCCCCTTCTCCACCCCGTTGCCGTGGGCAGCGTGGGTTTGATAGGGCTGCCAGATCCCTGCTGGCGGGTTTCTCTGCTACTGCGGGACGTGGCAGCCGTCACCATGGCAACTGCAGGGCTGCCACCACCCATTGCACTAAAGCATTTACCAGCCGCTCCCACGAAGAGCGACTTGCATAAGCGCACGCGAAATGGTTTTGGCGACAAAGAGCCAATGTCAAGCCATTAGAGCCACAGCCAATAGCACTTAAGTCAAGTAACTTAAAGGTGCAGTGTAGGTTTATTGCAGCACACTTTTTTATATTTGGTTCCTTCACATCACAAACGATGTCAATTAATTAAAAAAAATTAATGGGGGCGACATAGCTCAGGAGGTAAGAGCGGTTGTCTGGCAGTCGGAGGGTTGCCGGTTCAATCCCCCGCCCTGGGCGTGTCGAAGTGTCCCTGAGCAAGACACCTAACCCCTAATTGCTCCCAACGAGCTGATTGGTACCTTGCATGGCAGCCTTTCACCGTTGGTGTGTGAGTGTGTGCGAATGGGTGAATGAGAGGCATCAATTGTAAAGCGCTTTGGATAAAAGCACTATATAAATGCAGTCAATTTACCATTTGCCAAAAACCCAGTATCTCCAATTGCCCCAGGCTCTGAAATCAGCCCCTCCAAACTTCACCATGCCTGGGGAGCTCGTTCAACAGTGCCCCTGTCTTACATCCCCGAGGCAAGGATTTACCTTCACCACACCGTTCACCACAGCATTGAGCCGAACACCACACAGTGCTGACCAGGTAAAACAGCCAGGTGTGAGAAGGGCCTCTTTCAGCCCCATGTAAAAGCCCTGCTTTCAGCTGCTCTGCGGAGGCAACTCGCTAACAACGGACTGACAAAGGTAGCGCACACAATGTCTGCGAGCCACCCACCGACAAACCGCGCCGGACTCCCCGCCGTTCTGCTAAACGCCCGTCAGCCTTTTGATGGATCGCCTTAAAATAGAAAATAAAATGAAAAAAAAAAGGCAACATGCCAGTAGAGCGGTGTATTGTAATAGAATCTCTCCCCGCTCGTCACAACTGCAAGCAAACAAACGCTTATTTCACGAAAATGGCCAAGTGAAGTCTACTTACAAAATTATAAATGCATGTCAGATTAATTTACATTTAAATTTCAATGATTGTGCTCACGAATCGAAAGGCGGGTTAGCAATTTAAATACCCAACATTTAGGAGGCGGGGTTTAACGAGAACCTGGCGATCACAAAACCAATAAGAGAGCCACTTGTGTAAATGGGCTGTGGGTTAAAGAACCAAACCACCTCATCACACTTCTGATGTACAGTATACTTGAGTCGAATCTGTTGCCAGAGGTGGAAAGTCCAGGGGGTCAGAAAGTAAGTCATGCCATGTGTTTCTTCCACCCATTTCACGAATTAGTTCCACCTGCTGGCTGAAGAACTGTGCCAATTAGCAAATCCAGGTGATTGGAACAAAACACTGAGAAAGACTTGCTTTCCGAACCCGAATTTTCCACCTCTCTCTCTTATACTCAGTTACACACAGGTTTAGCCATATCACCTACCTAATCACAACAATAAGGAAGGAAAAATCAGAAAGGACTAATTTCAGCCTGCCACACTTTACAAACTAACAACAGACAACAGAAAAAGACCGAGTCTGTGCTGGATTCTTGCATCAGCAGTGAAGATAAAAACCCAAAAACTAAACAGAGAGAGAATTTGTGGAAGCTGTCAGAACGGCACAGGGGCATTGTGGGGTGGGAAAGCGTACGCAGGCGGAAATCTTTTGGGTACAGTTTCTCCTCAGCTGAAAGGAACAGGTAAACAACGGCCTGCGTTTTCGGCTGGCATCTCCGAGAAGCGGTCCCAGAGGAGGACCGGGGGGGGGAGACCGCACACGGAGGCCGACCGAGCCACGGAGAACAGAAGCACAGAACACAGAAGAGACGGAATGAAGAACACAGACCGGAACACGGTGAGGAAAAATAATAATAAAATGCAAATAAAACCGAAAAACTCAAAACAAAGAAGAACAGGAGCATATTCCCTCCCCCTGAAGAGCACAGACTGAGAGACCAGGATTTTATTTATTAAAAAAAAAAAAAAATCACATTTCAGTAGATCCAAAAGGGGACCTTGCCAACCCCACTGCCACGGTCTGCACAGTACATTAGGCTCAGGTAACAGCCCGTTTTCCATCCCTATTCAGATCTGTGTGTGGCGCATGTGATCATTCTTTTTCTTTAATGCCATTACTAGATTCAGTGGGGTGTGTAAGCCAATCAAAGCGAAGCACCCTCCCCACTTACTCCAGAAAATGTGAGTGAAATGGAGTAAAGACCTGAAGATGACATCACTGTCCCAGATCTGGAGGAAGATATGTAGGGCACAATATTCTCAAACATGTTCAGAAGCACAGCTAAGCATAGCCCATGTGCGCGCGCACACACACACACACACACACACACACACACACACACACACACACACACACACGTGTACACACAGACACACACGCACCTGAACATAGCCCATATGTACACACACACACACACACACACACACACACACACACACATAACCGATCTCTTCACAAAATATTTTTTAAAAACGGACAGACACGAGGGAGACGACAGGCTGCAAAACGGTGGGAAAACAAACGGCTGCGTCGCCAGCGGTGAGGAGGCAGGGATTTGCATTCCGAGCCTACGGACGGTGCGGAGGGGTGTTTGTTTCAGATCCTCCAGAAATTATGAGTCACTTAAATCTTCCCCGGCCCAGAGGCAGCCGCTGAATACCAAGCTGAAACGGCCGGCAGCGCCGCCGGGCTCAGACTGCCGATCAGCCCGACAACCCGAACAGACAGGTTACAGACGCTAAATAACGCGCTAACGCACGGCATTACCTCTCCAGCGCCCAGTTCCTGGAAACGGTAGCCCACGTTGTTTCTCCCACCTCCGTCAGAACAGCGAGAGTCTCCACGACAAGCTCGGCGCACTCCAGTGATCAGATCTCTGCTCTCGTCTTCAGTGCCTTGCAAAAGGTATTCGGACCCTTACATGGTTTTCACATTCCGTTGCCTCAGGGCAATAAATCGTGACACCTCTTAATAATAAGGATCGATATTTCTGAGCTACACTCGCACACTCGGTGGATCAGACATCCCCTCAAATGAGCAGAGGCTAAACTAGGTGGGGGAACTAGTGTCAGTCAAACTGTGACTTGGAAAGATCTACAGAGCTGAGTAGCTGAGATCCTTGGGGGGGGGGGGGGGGGGGTGTGGAAATGAGCCAATAACATCCCAGTAAATCCACAAAACTGGCAAAAGGAAGGAAGCTATTCCTGGGAAAGAAGCCATCAAGAACTTTGCTTTAAGGAATTCTCAGAATGTTCTGTTTTCGGGGTACTGCAGCCGCAGAGCACAGGAACTCTGATGGAACGCACCGCATTTCATACAGAGCCGGAGGGAGGAAAACTGCAATCTGCACCAAAACCGGAGACGAGCCTCTCGCCTTGACGCCCCTGGCTGATTTCGGCTTTCGTTTTCGCTTTTTGCGCCTCTCTCCTGAATGGCCGTGCCATTTTGAGAAGCCCTAATTAGAGCAGAGAAACCCGCGGATTAAGGGAACCTGCGAGCACCAGCCGGCCCCAGATTCACAATCTTCCCCACAGAACACAAGGAGCGCTTTTATCTTTTACTTTTAATTAGCAACCTGAACGAATGCAACTCACGCGCAAGCACACAACTTCATCAAGGATGCTTTATTTCGCATCATCGTCCACACACACTCACGCCACAAATAAAAGCAATCATAGGATTTGCACACCACATTCAAAAAAACAAATAAATAAATAACCTTTTGAGTAATGCTCAATCAATCAATCACCAGTCTCACAGTGAAACCAACCAATCAAATCTCAAAACAAGTCTTTCACTCCAAGTCTCATTCCCACCACACTTAAGAGGGGAAAAAGCAAAATCAATGCCTCTAAAAGTTATATATTTCACAATTTAAACATACTGATTTCAGTTTCTGTTACCATGTACACTACAACCATGAAAAAAAAAAACAATTCAGCAATTTGCTCCTAGTGCTGCATTTTTCATTGATGTAAAAAAAATGTATTATTATTTATTTATTTATTTATTTATTTTTTTAAATGTGACGAGTGACAGTTTATCCAATACCTGACATCTACAGTTTAAAACCGCACCAAAACGAGCTATTAATACAACCTGAATCTCTGTCCTCTGCTATTTTTAAGGCGGAAGACTATTCTTAGCAGTTCAATTCCTGGTCTCATTTTTTATGGTCTCTTGGTCAACTGCTGACCCTCTTTCAAAGACCTGAAATGAAACCCATTCATCCAAAATGACAAAAACAGAATCCATGTCCTCCGGTTCCCTCCGGAGTGCTACAAAAGCAGCACAGCACACACTATCCCTGCCCTTTCCACCTGCATCGGTTTATTTTTTTTTTAAAAAAAAGGTATTTATACGAGTTTTTATTTTTTAAAATTTTCTTGACGTCTCTCAGTTCACCACAGAGGTTTCAGCGAACGCAGAAATACTACGCCAACCGCACAATTCCCAGCAGCCCCAGAACCACGGCGGCCAGTGAACATCTCTCAGCAGGCTCCCCGAAGACTTCCGGGGATATCTGAGAGAAAGCTTCACGTTTTATCCACAGGTTGTGTTGCCTGAGGAAAAAAAAACGTGGGGGGCTGGAGAAGAGAGAGAGAGAGCGACAGAGAGAAGAGCAAGGGGGCAGAGAAGAGAGAGAGAGATAGAGACAGACAGAGAGAAAGAGAGAGAGAGAGAGAGAGAGAGAGAGAATGACACCTCACCTGCAGACGTCTGCTTGAACTTCTCGCTCTTCTTCTTCCTCCACTTCCAGGGCTTGAAGAGGCGGCCCAGGGTGGCGAACTTGCTGCGCCGGCGGATGGGGGGGGTGTGGGTGCCGGGCACCAGGGACTCGGAGCGCATCGCTGCCAGCCGCTCAACCTCCTCGGCTGCGGGAGGAGGAGAGGACAGCGATGAAGAACGCCGTGCAGCGGTTAAAACCCAACTGAAGACCAACCAGAACACCAACCAAATACAGGCCCGCCAGTCAAACAGCAGCCAAAACCGACAGCGCGTCAGTCTCTGGGATTTCCCATGAAATGTGCACAACGGCGTCCTGAACCGCAGGCCTCGTAGTGCCACTTCAGAAGAACCAAAATGTCTTCTCCCATTTCAGTCACTTTGCATTGGTTTAATAGGAGAAGGAAGTACACTGCACTCAGAAGAACCAAATTGTCTTCTCCCATTTCAGTCACTTCGCGTTGGTTTAATAGGAGAAGGAAGTACACTGCTGGTGCCACAGACCAAGGTACTGGACTGAGGACATGTGCCCTGGCTTTGGTGCCTGGACTTTGACGAAAGGGCTGCGTATGATAAGTCTAGCTTAGTGGAATTTCACAATTTTTGTTGCCCCAAATCTTGCCGTTTGTTCTTGTAAACATTTACTTAATATCAAATCAACGCAGGATTAATTAGCTGTCCAATTAATTGACTGCTTAAGCACTTGTTTACAGCTGGTGGGGTGCCTAATTAAGCTTAATTAATTGAGACAGGTGCCCTGAAATTCTTCAAGTGACAGTTATTTATAGACTTTGGAGCAAACGAGCCACAGCGGCAGACTCTCTCCAGGAGCAGGGCTCGAGGGGCCCTCTGTCTGAGCACGGAGAGCAATCCTCTGCCAGGCACATTGTGTTTTTTGGGGTTTTGTTTTTTTTTGGTTTGTTTTTGAGTCACAAAGCCATGAGCACCAACCAGAAATCAGCCATCTGCACATTAGCCGGGACGCGCTCCGATAATTTCAAAGGGACCCGGCGGCTCGGCGAGCCGACAAACGCGAACGGCGGTGCAGAAAGCGCAGGTCTGAGCGCGTGCGGCGCTAAGATTCTCCGAACGAGCGGGCCGTTATCTGCATCGGCACACGGGGACACATTTCACCCGGGAGACGCAGACGGATTTAAGAAAACCAGCTTTCCACAAAAGGGGGATAAGCGTGGTCTCGACCCCTGGAAGCTCGAGGGAAGTCGCAGTTTGAGGCTCGTTCTGGCGGCCCAAAAGCTTAAGCCCATCCACGCCAACAGACTCATGTTGGTCCTTCTGCCTGCCTACCTTCAGGCCTTGGAGGTTTTAACATCTCTCCAAATCCCAGCCACACAAAGCCTACTTAGTGTTAAAGTCACACTCCCATTGGCCACTTCCAAATTCAAATGATAACAGCCAACCTGTTATGGACTCCTCCCCTTGTATATGACCACACCCCTTTACCCCATCTAGCCCAATGAGGACCAAGGGGATAGGGAGGATCAAAAGTACAGCACTGAGGCACCAGGAAGGCATGACTGCAGCTCCACATATGCCCAGTGGCTGTGGAAAAATCACAAAGCACTGGCAGGAAGCAATGCTGTGACCACCTGGATGAGTCATCACTACACCCTTAGAGAAGTTTGGCAGGCCAGGCACTCATGGGAAGACACACCACTAGTCCAAGTGTACTCCACTTGGAGAAAATGGCTCCCGCTGCAGTTCGGTGGAGTCCCAGAGAATTAGAAATGGCTTTGTAACCCATTCTACCAAGGTATTTTTTAAACAAATTTTCTCTCATCTCTTCTGGAATTTCCTTTGATCATGGCCTAGTGTGCTTGTGGAAACTTAGTGGTTACTACTTCACTCTGATGGTAAGGTTCAATTTGTGTGAGGTTTAGTTCAGACAGGGCTGGCTGCAATCAAGCCTGGCTGTGTTCAGTCAGCTGAATCAAATTATCAATTAAAGTTGGTTAATTGGTTGATTGAGTAACTAAGGGGGGAGTCACTTTTGCTGATTGGTGGTGGGTGCTTGATAATGATTATTTATTTAATGTTATTTTAAAAATAAATTATGCATTTACTCTGGTTCCCTTTGTCTAATATTGCATTTTGTCTAAAACCATTCAGTGTGACAAATATACAGTAATAGAGGAAAACAGGAAAAAAAAAAAAAAAAAAAAACAATATTTTCACAGCCCTGTATTTGTCTTCACCTTCAGGAAACCTTACATTGTCAGTTAATTAAATACAAGCCAAAGCTTATTCAACATGAATAGAAAAAGGACCACTACATCCTTGATTTGAGATCAACTTGGTTTATGTTATCCTTCAATCATCCAACCTTTAATCATTGATATACCAGTTACTAGTCCAAAGCAGCCTATCTGAAGTTTCCATCACTTGCATTATGATTATGTAGTAGACACTTTTAAAAATGTGTGTATACACATATACATATACATACACACACACACACACACACACACACACACACACATATATATATATAATATAATATAATAATGTATGTGTATATATATATATATATATATATATATATATATATATATATATATATATATAAAAAAGAGGACAGGACCTGGGGGATATACTATAAAGGAAGCTAGGGCAACTGAGTTGACAGGCTTCATAAAACCCAACAAATGCAATATGGCTTGACTGGCATCACGAAAGTGGTCCAGCGCGACAACTTTTTACACAGCATTGCACCCATTTATACAGCTGGATATTTACTGAAGCAATGCAGGTTAAGCACCTTGCTCTAAGGGTACAACAGCAGTGTCCAGTGTGACCTTCAGGTTACAAGACCAGCTCCTTACCCATGATACTGCACTGCCACCCCAGCGTTCTAAGTGAACATGGGCTTAGTTAATTAAGCTGTGTACATTCCCATACAAGTGGTGATGTCTGTAGAAATGAGCCTCTAGCAGTACTGCATGGACTATAGTCGAGCAGCACATTCTCACCAAATGAAAAAAAAAAAAAAAAGACTGATATGGAGGGACACTATGGACGGATAGAAAAGAATATAAAACAGTCATAATGTCACAGTGACAATGTTGCAGCCAACAAATTGCTAAGAGTAAATTTGTTCGTTAAAATACAGTGCCCTATTTACTTTGCAACTACTAATGAATAAAGCTACACTCACCAACTGCCCAACAGTTTATTTCTAATGAGACTGCTACTCATTCTACAGCAAACCTTATACTTGATACAGGATATTTTAAGTATTGCTTGAAGCAATCAGACCACAGTTTATTCATAAACTCAAGAATCATGGGAACCCCTGGCTGCAGGTGCATTTTGGATTTAGAGTCTGGGGGTGAGCGGTACGCTCTGTGATCAAAGTTCGCTTCTCCCTGCCCGTGCCTTTGATGGTGTAACCAAAAGCAATTGTGCATCAGCCGAAGCAGCTCAAAGCAGCTTAAACACAAAACATAAAGCACAAAGCAAACCACACATCCACAAACACACACGTACAGACAAATATAAAACGAACACGGAACAAAAACGCACACAAACACAACACGCACAGCGGAGATCCAAATTAACAGAACCACCCCAGCACGTTCAAATTTTTAAATTAAGACCGTGACCATCCATAGCCAACAACCTGCACAAAGAACACGGTCTCCATTAAAACCAAACCAGGCAATAGCAACAGTTTTGTCAAACAACCTTTGGTTGTCAGTTAGTGGTTTCGATTCACTAAAGCCTTTGGGCGAAACTCTATGTTCTATGGTGTGCTTAATTACAGTACACTTAGCCCCAGGGTGAAATTCCTTCATACTGAACTGGTGTCATTATCACAGAACGCATTGCATCGTTCGTTAATTAAAAAGGCAACGCTCAAATCCAGACATGGGGGGCATGGGATTAAAGCATTACCGGCACAAAGAGGAGGTCACAAGCAAACGTAGCCTTGGTCAAAGTATTAATTTAAATACTTCAGCACTCTTACTACTCTTCTACCTTTCGGAAGCCAATAAAACTCCAGAACATTACAAACCAATTGAAAATAATTCTGTTTGCATCAATATTCAGAACATTTTTTTGTCTTGGTTGATTACAGATTCTTATGTTAAATTAAACTTATGTTTAATTATTGAACCATTAGCCTATAGGTACACATGGTGGATTTAAGTTGACTTCATTTGTCACATGTCCAACTAATTTTGCAAGGAAGTTATTTTCAAAGGTGCCAGCCCAAGATGTTTCTAGGTGATGTTCCAACTTGTTACACCAATGCCAAGATTCAATATTAAAAAGTAGGTTTACTACTGACAAAGCCAAGAAACACCTACCCAAACTGGGAACAGCAACCACACTCTCCAGCAGCATTACCACTAAGCTAGTGTGCTTATCCACTATACAGACCACCATTCGTATTTGTAGGCCACCACCTCCATATTAGAAAATTATTTTAAAAAATGTAAAAGCTGTCAAGGTAATGAGTCTCAAAACATCTTGAAATTCCCAACATTCCTATGTAAAATACTACTTTTACAAGAGCAAAGACAGGCTTGTTTATTTTCCTGGCACTCAATTTGTGCAGTTAATATACAGAGTCCAGGTAATGCCCACAGAAGACAGAGTCCATTGTTGGGATGAACTTCACCAGCACTGGGAAACAAGGAACTCAGACTATAGCCCGGGGTGTGGTGATGCTCACAATAAACATCAACAATCTCAAATCACACTCTAGTCTCTTTATTTGTGCTCTTCATAAATTACATTCAATATTCCATAACTTCAACTCTGCATTAGGAGCCAAACGTGAAGGCATCAGACATTACCAACAGCCTTCACTTTGCAAGGAAGTCATGTTGAGATGAAAAACCTTTTTGGCCAAAGTAGATCAGAAACAGTGGCAACAGTTAAAGCACTGCTAAATTCAAGGCAACATAAAACACAATGTATATAAAACAAGCAAAACTACAAAAGGAAGCGTGAAAACAATACAACTGGGCAAGATCAAGAGACCGCTCTTCGTCCACTACTGGTGTCCACAATTAGCACTGATCTAGCCAAGACCGTATACCAATCATTGAAATTTTCTAGTGTTCAATTTCCGGAGTTATAGCTAGATCAGTCAGAACCAAGCATCTTGTGTCTGGCCGTTAGCGTTCATGAATTGCGGCCATTAGCCTCCGGGTAATTTAAGAAGAAGGTGAAGGTACCGATGACTTAAACTACCACAAACACGAAATTATTCGACCATTGCAAACTAAAATAAAATTGAAAAAAACAGAATTTCGTTAAGACAATGTATCAGATATTTCAAATGCCGTACAATCCCAATTTTGAAAGGCCAAACTGAAATTTAAGCAATACTACTGTCCAGTTGTAATTACACTTAACGTAATACCAGTGTGTCTCATAGGTGAAATCCTGCGTTTAAATGAGGATTTGGGAATTTGGATTGTGCTCTACATTCGCGTTCGGGTATTTGCAACAGTCCTCTAGCAGTTATGCAAATGAACCCAGTAATATAATTGCCCGAAATCGGAGAGGACGGGCGATCATGTACCGTTTTATTCCATCAAATGCCGCCCAGTAAATATTTTACAACGCCTTAAATAAAGCACACTCGGTTGATCCCATCACTCTTTCCCTCCTAGCAGGATCTGCGGGATCTCGTACAGTGAAAACAGCTCTTAGCAAACGAACAGCTGTATATAGCAGATGCATTTCACCGAAACGGAATCAAACGGCGTCCTGCTGTAAACCAGCCCTCCACGAGACTCTCCATCCGCGCCAGCCCAAGCAATAACAACACCCGCACACTCACCGTCCCGCGCCTCGTTCCCGCGGCTACAGTTGCTGCAAATGTGCTTTATCTCTTTGCCGATGTGGCAGTGGATAATGAAGGGCATGTTGTTATTGTTCGCGGTCTCCTTCTTGCCAGTGAGAGATTTCATTCTGACCAGGTAAAAAGGATTCTTCTTCGGCTTCTCCAATGCCATTCCCGCGGACGTGCCGCCCCTGTGCCCGGTGGTAAACCAAGTCCCGTGCATGATCGTGCGCATGGAATCCGCCATAGAAAACTAGCTGGCTGGCGGACTGTCAGACCCACGAACACGCAAAGACGAAGGGAGAGTTGCGTCTAAATACGAGCTGCATTGGGAGGGGGCTTATAAACGCACAGGCCCACGGTCGAATCTGATAGACTCCCGTGACCTAGCGGTTTCAACCAATGCGGTGACTACGGTGCTGAGCTTGGCGTAGCCCTCCCCCCCAACCGACGTCAGCAACACACCCAATCATAAACCTACACCTTACATTCAGACGCGCTCGCACATCCGTTTGGTATAATATAATAAAAATCATGCTAAGCCCCTGTTATGGCACGCATTATGCATTCCGATGTTGATTCCGTGCTTCGTTACCTTTCACTGATCTCTGATAAGCAGAGGTGGGTGGAGTACTCAAAAACTGTATTTGAGTAAGAGTGAAAAAATTTCCTGGTCCAAAAACTACTCATCTACAGTACAAGTTACTGGTGTGTTAAATAGGCACAGTTTATTTAAAACCCTTTAACTGTATAGAAAAAATACAAATCCCTCAGAAATCTACAGTATAGGAACTTACCCGTCTTGTGAAAGGACTAACCTGTCAGATTTCCAGGGACTTTTGTCTCACAGACAAGTCAGATTAAGTCAATCATTAATAAAGCCTATACGAAGTCAAAAACATATTCTGATGATTACTTATGGATATTTTCCATATTCAGTGATGCTTACTTTTGACTGCTGGCTTTACAATAGCTGGTATCGAGGCATTCAAGGGATTGTGGTCTAAAACAAGAAAGTACACCTTTAAGAAGCTTGTACAGCAAGCTTTTGCCTCTAGGGCAGCATTTTTCAAAGTGGGTGCCGTGAGATCTCTAGGGGCAGCTCAAATTTTGAATCATGTTAAAAATGAAACAGTTATGATTAAACAAAATAAATCATACTGTGAATTTAAAAAAAAACCGATCAATCAAAAAAAACATAAATTCATAATGGGACATTTGTAAGCTCAACTGATTTCAACTCATCCCGGGGAATTTTAAGCCCGGTTGATTTCAATTCACAATGTAGCACATGTAAGCTCCTACTGCAAATATTTGAGCTTGTCTGAACTTGGTCCTTCGAGTGTTCAACCTCCGTCTGCACAGACTGCTCTCCAATTGGGACATTTGGTCAAATCATTTGAAACAACCAATTTTTTACATTTTAGCTAGGCTAGAAACCTTTGTAAATTTCACAACAGAAAGAAAGAAAAATTAGAAGAAAAAAAAAAACAGAAATTAAGATTTCCTGCCCCTCACCCTTTCTGTTGCACTTGTTTTGATTGAAAAATTCTGCAGTACAGCTCATTGTAGTTATGCCAAGCTGCTTGATGCTTTATTGTTTAAATATTTAAAAATATTGGAATTACTGGGCATGCCCTTTCATTGTTTAGAGTACAAATCCCCAAATGCCCCAATGCCAGGCATTAAAAAAGCCAGCTTGTCATCAGAAACTCCTGGAAGTACGTAAAACATCCTTCATTGCACATAACAATGTCTATGATATTTTTTCAAAATATACAGTTCAACTATTCATATATGAAGATTTTTAGTCACAGCGCACATAATACATTCTGACAGACTACAATCCGACTACAATTGGACTACATCTCATGCACCACTTGGAGTTAATAGTGTTTTCTTATCACATACTCACCATCTTTGTCAGTGATCGCTGTTGCCACGAAAAGAAGTGTGGAATACAATCCCCATCCCCCACTGAAATGGGGGCACACTGTATCTGCACTGGCATTCTAATTACGTGACTGGCATAGTGTACATCCCTTTGTCAAGTGTATTTATGGTCAAACATTAAGGTCTCTGATGCTGTGCATTATGCAAAGCTCTTAAATATTTAAGTTTATTCTTAATGCACATTTGCATCTTGTCGCTAAGTATGAAACCTTCCATGATTACAGATGTGGCTGGGCATTCATCGACTTCTGCCAGATTGCACCATGAAAATGTTTAACAGGCCACATCACTGACAACCACAGCAAATGGAAAAACTCCCAATGAAGCCAGCTGTGGACTTATAAGCAAAACCTCTAAAGCATTCGTGCTGCATCATTCTGAGAAAAAAAAATTTTGTTATGGAAAAGTGGTAGGCTAAAGGACCGTCACTCCAAACCAAAAGCAGACAGACGTCTGTTACACACACAGCGACATCATGAAAGCCATTTAACAGGAATAAACGAACAAAAAAAACAAACAAACAAATAAATAGCAGTGCCAAGGCCAGAGTGAGTGTGCATCAGATTGAAAAAAACAAAACAAAACAGATGCATATAGTAACAAGAGTTTTTCTCCCGTAAGCTACATATAACAGCTAACGTTGAAGGTGACACAAGGACAGTTACACATCCGCCATGCTAACGTGAGCACCACCACCAGTGGCCGCCGTTGACCCATGCCAGAAGCAGCTGTATGTGGCTCGTTTACCCAACTTGAGTGGAAAGTCGAGGAACTCGAGACTCGACAGCTCATTTTCCGACGCCTCTACGCTAAAAGACACGGCCTCGCTTTTAAGATTTGACATTTTAAACAGATCTAGGGGTTTACTTGCAGCACTGGTGAGCAATGCATCGTATTATTTATTTCTTTTTCATTGGCTGATATGGTATGATGGTATGACAAATCTGACCATAAAAAACAATGTTTTTTTAATGAGCTAATGGTTCCCTACAGGTATGGAAACAGTCTGTAAAAATGCAACAAGTGTGTGTGCGTGTGTAAGGACCGTTTGAAGTCTTCAGGTGGAATAGAAAAATCCTACGGGACTGTGAAATGGTCCAGACCTACATTTCCTGCAGGAATTATAGTAATTACACACCTCCTCAGGTCAGAACCTCACACATCCATGGACCTCAGGTCCAGATTTCAAAGCTCTAATCACTGCACTGTGATAGATACAAATGCCCTATAGGCCTCCACAGAGGTGGGGAGTGTGCACTAACACAAATGCCCTATAGGCCTCCACAGAGGTGGGGAGTGTGCACTAACACAAATGCCCTATAGGCCTCCACAGAGGTGGGGAGTGTGCACTAACACAAATGCCCTATAGGCCTCCACAGAGGTGGGGAGTGTGCACTCACACAAATGCCCTATAGGCCTCCACAGAGTCAGGGAGTGTGCTCTAACACAAATGCCCTATAGGCCTCCACAGGGCTGGGAAGTGCACACTAACACAAATGCCCTATAGGCCTCTACAGGGTCTCCACTACTGCGAATACCTCCATGGTACCTGGAAGGCCAGGAAGTGCACACTAGCGCAAGCGTTAGAAAGGTTTGCCTTTGAAATCCTTGTTTTAGGGTGAGAGCTGTGGGCACCCAGGACACAAGGCTGGCGACCTCTGCTCTAAATCAAAATGTCCTACACACTATCACCGTCCTGCTCCAGCCTTCTGATCTCCCACCACCAACCCATCCCCCCTTAAAGGGGAACTTCCCCCTAAAATTAGCTTTTCATGGTAAACTGACCCGTCCACCTTCGATATAGTCAACAAACATGGCAGTTGAGACACACTAATCTTCTACATATCTGTGTCCTGTTCCGGAAAAATCCTGAGTGATGCAGGTCAGCCTCGCTCACTTTCAATCTCCTGATGCGTAGCCAGGTGAAAAAAGCGGTGTTTCAGGTGAATGGTCTACCATTCAAACCATCTGAGATACCGTCCAACCGTGGAGAGATCAGGAAGATAAAAGGACACCGGAGTTCCCCTTTAATTAAGCCGCTCGTTAAGCGGGTCACCGGCTCAGAAAGTTTGGGAAGGGGCACCTCGGCCGTCTCAGTTTGAGCTCTGATGATGCGGACCGTCAGGAAACGCTACTTTAGCTAGATTGCCTCATGTCTCATCCATCTGAGTAAGTGCAGAAATGAACGGGCTTTTATCTCATTTCAGCTGACATCACGCTCTCGGGGCCTGATCTGCCGCACAATGTCCGCATTGATGAGGAGGAAATAAACGGCGACAATGTCATCATGCGCTGGAATTAATGACTCCGCTCTCAGAGAAGCGCTCAGACCTGAGCCAGGGTCAAACAGGAGACAGAATTTAACGCTTAAAAGTCCTCCGCTCCTGAGGATCCCTTTTCAAAGAAACATATAAACCAAAACAACTAAGAACCAGAACAATCACATAAAGTAATAATATTGCTTTGGGTATCTTTGAATGCATTTAGAGTAATCTGCTGGTGTCTCATTGGCCAGGGCAATTCATTTGGCAGGTTGGGGGTTAAATTTGGCACTAGAGACCTTCACTTGGCCCTCTAACCTATAAAAAAGCAACAAGAACAAAAAGTGTTTTTCCAATGCATAAAAATTATGGCTATGTCCAGATCTGCACCTCCAGTGTTTGCACGCTTTCCATCAATGACAGAATAATCAGTAATAGCTATGGATTAAGAAGCTATCTACTGTGGCTCCACATGGTACAGTCCATCTTGTTCATGCACTGCTTTATCAATAGTATGTGGGAATTGTCTTGTATGGAATCATCCTTTGCCTCACTTCATCTATAAAACTTAATGATCACACCTGTTGACTGCCAGTTCCCTTTCTGCTGAACAGACAAAATTATTTTTAGCCAAGATTTTTAGTTGTTGGCAAAACTTTTATGTTGTGAAACCAGCCTGCTGATCAGATCACTTCCCTGGTCTGTTCCCTGCATTTACATTTATAAATTTTTTTTGTTGTTGCCATTTTTCTCCCATTTTCTCCCCAATTTAGTCGTTATACCAATTCCCCGTGTCTATCACAGTCCTGGTTGATGCGCTATCCTTCTGTTGGTCTAGGGAGGGTGTAGACTACCACATGCCTCCTCCAATACATGTGGAGTCGCCAGCTGCTTCTTTTCACCTGACAGCGAGGAGATTCACTGGGAGAGCGTAACACACGCGGAGGTTCACTATCTCCCCCAGATCCCCTCCCTGTTGAACAGGCGCCCCCACCAACCAGTAGGAGTCGCTAATGCAACGATCAGGACTCATACCCTCACCAGTTTCCCACCCGTGAACACTGCTAACTGTTCTCGTAGGAGCGTCTGACCAAGCCGGGAGTATCGCTGCCAGGATCGAACCCGGGTCTCTGCGGTGGTAGGCGAGTGCTCCTCCGCATTTAGATTTTAAAACCTGTTTCTTACTGTTTGGCACCCTGGGACACCTTTGTATGAAAACATAATGTCCGCAATGTCTTCTGAGCAAAAACACATGAAAATACGGCCAACTGGCTAAAAACCCGTTATTAGCAGCTGAGTACTTTTCACTTGAGCTCATTAAAAGTTGCAACTCAGCACTTCACGTGAAATCATTCTGAAAAAATACCTACGGTTTTTTTTTGTTCGTTTTTTGTTTTTTAACCGTTGCAAAATTGGGAAAGCCTTGATGTGAGAGGCACAAAGGCGGAGCTCCCACCCTGGATGCAATTAATAGGAGAAAAAAAAAAAACACCTGCAGACAAATGATTCCCCTAAAATTCGCCTGCTTTGCTAATCGCAACAAAGCTCAAGGGCCATTCGTCAGTTCAGCTGACGAATGGCCGGAAAGCTCTCCTTCTTCTCTTTCTCCTTCTCTCCTTCCATCTTTCCCCATTTTTCTCTCTCTCCCTCTCTCTCTCTCCCTCTCTTTCTCTCTCTCTCTCCCTCTCTCTCTCTCTCACATACACACACACACTCTCTCCCCTCCTCTCTCCCTCTCTTTCTCTCTCTCTCTCCCTCTCTCTCTCTCTCTCTCTCTCACACACACACACACACTCACTCTACCTGCCCTCACTCATTCTATCTCTGTACTGTAAGTGAATGTGAAAGTACGGCCTCTTTCTGTCATGGCCCCCGTCTCCCTCGGTTACCGTACCAGACGTGAATGATAATGCACCACAGCTCCCCCCCTCGCCGTAATGTATGTGAATAAGAATTCATATCAGCCTCTCTTTTTCTCTTCCCCCCCCTTCTCTCTCCTGAATGTGAATTTATGATGGCGTCTCTCCGCAGCGAGTGAGACTTCAGACCGCTCTCTCTCTCTGAGGGATTGTACAGTGAGGCTGACGCACCATACGCGCTCTGTGTGTGTGTGTGTGTGTATGCGTGCGTGTGTGTGTATGTTCATGCATGTGCGTGTGTGTGTGTGTGTGCATGTGTGTGATTGAGAGAAAAAGAGAGAGACTCTGCGCACGTGTGTGTGTGCATGCATGTGTGTGAGAGAAAAAGAGACACTGACTGTGTGTGGGTGTGTGCATCACAGAGAACGAGAGAGCGACAGTGTGTGTGTGTGTGTGTATGTGTGTGTCTTTATGTGAATGTACATGCATGTGTACATGCATGAGAGAAAGAGAGAGAGAGCGATTGTGTGTGTGTGTGTGTATGTGTGTGTGAGAGAGATAGAGAGAAAGAGAGAGCGACTGTTTGTGTGCGTATATGTGTGCGTGTATGAGCATATATGTGTGTATGTGTCTGTGTGCTTGACTGAGAGAAAGGGTGTGTATATGTTTGCGTTACTGTGTATGTGTGTGTGTGTGTGCGAGTATATATATATATATATATGTATATTACAAACAGTCTGTATTTATTCTCTTAACTGAATCAGTGTCTAAACCCCCTACAAACGGGCCAGACGGGCCCAGTGGATACTGCAGCCAGTCAGCAGGGCGCTATGCTGGATAACCCAGTCTGGATGAACAGGATGTTTTCCTCCTGCAGTTAGTAGAGAACAGTACATCCCCCCAGCCCAGCTGGGGTCTACTGAGCATGCTCAGTCTGCAGCTCTCTGCAGCCGAGGAACCTCAGAACTCCGCGGACCCCCCCCCCGCTTGTCTACACTGCTCCGTGTTTTCAAACATTACTTTTATTTCACCAGAAAGGTCGAGTGTGAACTCTGAACTCAGGAGGAAGACTCCGCCCAAACGGCCCATCAAACCCCTGTTCCAGGAGCCACTTCATTCTCCTGAGTGCTAAACCATCCTGGGGCTGCTTGGGTTTCAGTTTAGGCTCAGCTGTTTCAGCTTTCTGTAATCCTGACAGCTGTGATTTAGCCATTTTTTCCAAAAGCTATTATCTATTCAAAATGAGCCCTGTGTGAGGAAATTTGTTTGACATATATACAGACGGGTGACAAATTAAAGGAAAAACCTGAATAGATGAGTGGAGAAACATAACAAATCCAGATGCTTCCCTGCAGGTGTACTGTATGATGCAATTAAGCAATTAGCGTCCTATCATGCTCTGTGATAGGCCCAGTTGCTCTCCATTTTGGATGAAGATGGCAAGAGGAAAAGATCTAAAGTGGCTTTGAAAGCGGGACCACAGAGTGAAAATATGTCCTCGATTGCGACACTCACCACAGAGTTCCAAGCTACCTCTGGAAACAACGTCCAATGACCCATGAATTGGGTTTCCATGGCCGAGCAGTCGTACACAAGCCTAAGATCACCAAAGCACCAGGCCATTGGACAATGGTGCAGTGGCATTCTCGAGAGCGATGAGTGACGCTTCTCCATCTGACAGTCTGACGGACGAATCTGGGTTTGCCAGAATTCGTAGTGCCATCAGTAAAGTTTGGTGGAGGAGGAATAATGGTCTGGGGCTGTTTTTCATGGTTTGGGCTAGGCCACTTAGTTCCAGTGAAGGGAAATCTACAGCATACAATGACATTCTATAGAATTTTGTGCTTCCAACTTTGTGACAAAAGTGTGGGGAAGGTACTTTCCTGTTTCATCAGGACACTGCCCCCTTGCACAAATCAAGGTCTATAAAGAAATTGTTTGTCAGGTGTGGAAGGACTTGACTGGCTTGCACAGAGCCCTGATCTCCACTCTATCGAATACCTTTGGGATGAATTAAAACTCCGACTGTGACCTAGGCCTTATCGCCCAACATCAGTGCCTGACCTCACTAATGCTCTTGTGGCTCAATGGAAGCACGGCCGTGTACTGAAATCTACTGGAAAGCCTTCCCCGAAGAGTGGAGGCTGTTATAGCAGCAAAGGCGGGGCCAACTCCATATTAATGCCCATGGTTTTGGAATGAGATGTTCAACAAGTACATATGGGTGTGATGTTCGGGTGTCCACATACTGTTGGCCATACTGTTGTATATTTACACACACACACACACACACACAACTCACAAAACATTGCGCTAATGAAAATGACATTTATGCAAATGCAATAAATTTTAAAATATTTCCTATTTTCTTTTTCTTTTTACAAATAATTTTACTCCTCCTTCAAATAACACACAACAACACGAAGTGACACGTTTTTCCCCCTGGAGTATTACGCCCATGACCGGTCCCTAATTATAGCTCTGGCACCTGCTCTGCGTTCTGAGGTGAGGAGAGGACCCCCTGACCAGGGCGCTAATTTAATTAGCAGGGTCGAGGCGCTACACTAGCGATCTGAGCCCCACCAGGAAGCGACGTGCTCACTGAACGGGCAGAGCCTGCTGGGATATTTCCAACGTTCCATTCCGCCCTGCCCATGCCTTGCACTTCAACGCTCCCACACGGTCAAGCTTCTGACGGTTTCGGCCTATCCCAGGGCAAATAAGCATAGGATGAGAGGATGGGAGGATGGGGGGGTGGGGATGGGGGGAGAGGACGATTGGGGGGATTGGAGGATTGTGGGATGGGAGGATGTAGGGATGGGGGAGTAAGTCTGCATTTTTCTGAACCACATCTCCCATAGCTCCAATGTACTGCATGACATTTCAGACTCTAATTAATGAAGTAACGGTAAAACAGGAACGGTATGCCTTCAGAAAATGCACAGTATTCAGGTGCACTGAAAGCATACACATCACTGAAAGCAGCACAGCATTTTGTAGTGTTTCCATACTCATCCCCCCAGCCCACCCACTGCAACATTACCTTCCCTCTTGTTATTATGATTCGAGTGTCTTTTGTTCATCCATCCATCCATCCATCCATCCATCCATTTTCCATACCCTGTACTCTTGGCCAGGGTCACAGGGAGGCTGGAGCCTATCCCAGCAGACTTTGGGTAAAAGTCAGGAATACACCATGGACAGGTCATCAACCCATCACAGGGCCCACACACCATTCACTCACCCACTCATACCTCAAGGACAATTTAAACTCTCCCATTAACCTAACCTGCATGTCTTTGGACTGAGGGAAGAAACCGGAGTACTCAAAGGAAACACACATAGACACGGGGAGAACTCCAATATGAAATTCCAAACTGCACAGAAAGGCACATCTGACTAAATGTTACATAAAAAAACAGGCCAAAGACTGCAATGAGGTACAGAGGAGTGTATATTATTGTAAATATCACATAATTGTATTTTCACATTAGAAGCGCATGATTTAAGGGGCATAACTGCATGACGTCACATGGCTGTTTACCGCTGTATGATTACTTCCTGTATAAATCTACATTTGCTTCAGCGTTACCTGCATGCCCCCTGCTGGTCATTGTGCACACATAGCCAACTGTTATTTTATTTTATTCAGCCTCCAGGGGGCAGTGCAGTGGTCATTGTTGAAATGCAAAACCCTTATCAGTTTAGCCTTGCCGCGCTAGGTTTTGAACATACTTCACTGGCTGAGAAAATGTGGAAACACACACACAGTATTTTTGCATGACACAGCAATATGTTAGGTAGGCTTATGTACCAAAGAGGGGATTTTTTTTCTTCACTTTTTAATTTTAAGACCCCACAAAATGACCCCCATTTCAATGAATGTATTAACATTTTATATAACACCTACTACAGGCTGCACCAGTGAGTTTCGCAGAAAGCAGATAAGCTTTATGTAATCTGAATTTTTATTTCATTTTTCCAAGAGAAAAAGTATTTTTCCTGAAACACACTTATTTATTTATTTTTTAAATATGGGAACATAAACAAAATGTTCTGAAATGTTATGCCCATCGAACAGGAAGTGATTAATTTCAACTCCCATGTAATAACAGAAATATTCCACAAGGGGGAGATACCACACCATCTCAGCAGGGTCTTGCATTTGTGCCACCCTGACGCGCTGACCAGTGCGACTCACTCTAACATGCCTGAGGGTGCTTTAAATGGCAATTTATCACACCAGCTGTTCAGAGCAACATCATAACAATGTATAACATGCTCTCAGAGGAAGCGTAGTCTAATAATTAAACTGCATGGTGGTCTAGATCACACACTGATAATGTAACTGTCTGAAAAACTACAGGGCACCACGAGCTTCACACAGAGAACACTGCTGATCTCCCTCTGAATAATGGATGTCTTTTCAGCGCAGTGACTCTTAATTAGTCTATCGCCCGAACCTGATCTGAGTTGGTGTTAAGTCAGTCATGTCATTCTGATTTTAGAGTGTTTCTTAGGTGTGGCTCATTGTGTTGGCTCCAGCTTTCCGCCAGACCTCACCTCCTTAGAAGGAATCGTCTGTTATTCTGGTGACCTTGACAGGGGCATGAAGGATCTGGGTTCGCAGCACAGCATGAACGTACGCAATAGGCCACCCTAAGTCCACAATATTCAGTGCTATTCAATTTAAACCAGCCCCAGAGCATTCTTTAATAACACAATTTAGATTTAGAAGCAGGGCATTCTTTAATAACAGAAATAATGCTGAATAAAACACCACCACACTCTATGGTTGCAGCAATGGCTACAACACCATTTCACATAATGCTTGTGCACTGACAGATAGAGCATAGCTTCCAGGGCCTTATCCAAAGCCTGGTATGGTTAAAGGTGCATAGCTCGGTCAGGCCATAGAAAAGCACAAACCCAAAAGCAGGGTGTTTTCATCTGAATCTGTACTTGTTCACTGCCACTGCAGCTGGTGAACTAGATGCTGTGTCAACAACTGGCCAGTAGGTGGCAGCAGCAGATAGCCAGCTTTAGACCTGAGCCCCCACTTAATTAGCAGTCTACGCAGCAGGTCTTCAGAGGAGTGGACAATGCGGCCACCTTCATTAAAATTCATAAACTCGTTAGCTGCAGGGACATCACAAAGGAGAAGGGTGTTACTGTCCTCCCCTGTCGTTATTTCCAGGGGAGCCATTGTCCGCCTTGAACGTAATTTGTCAACTCGAATTTGCGTGCCTGGGATGAATGCTGTATAGCGATGACTCCGAGCTGCAAGGCAGCACAGCACGGTAGCCACTACACGAGACCTGTCACTCACCGGGGACCTCCCACTCTCCATGCCCCACACGGAAGATTGCAGAATCAGCGGAGTTATGCTCCCAGCTGTCACCCAATGGAACCCAGCCAAAATAAACAAAGCACTTGGCAGCATGTGGTAATGGGACGGCCTATTGAGCAGGACGGGATGGGGATTTTTGAATATTAGGGGGTTTATGGAGAACAGTCTGCACTTCAGTCCGCATGGTGCACTTCAGACTGAGTCACTGCAAGAAGAGACTTGGGAAACAAACGCACAAGCAGACGTGAGCACACACACACACACACACAGGCACATGCAGACCCACACACACACACACACACACACAGGCACATGCAGACCCACACACACACACACACACACACACACACACATGCAAGCACACACACACACACACACACACAGGCACATGCAGACCCACACACACACAAGTACACACAGATACATGCACGCACACACACACGCACGCACACACACAGGCACATGCAGACCCACACACACACACACACACACACACACACGTGCAAGCACACACATACACACAAGTACACACAGATACATGCACGCACACACACGCACGCACACAGGCACGCTTACAGATACAGGCACAACCGCTATTCTAAAGAACCTTCCGGATGAACACCCCGCATGGTGACACATTGCGGGCGGTGTGCGTGAGCCCTGCGTTCCCCGTCGATGTCACCGTACCCTTCTCTCTTCCTCTCCTTATTGGGCGGCTCACACCCTTCAGCGGAAGTGCTGCGTCCTGCATTTTCAGCAGCTGCCCCCTCAGACGCAGTCAGCAGCACGCGGACTTAATGACTCGCCCAGGCCCGCCCAGCCGCCACGCGCTGCTCTCTGGATCGCTTAATCAGGCCTGCGGCTTACTGCTGGTCTGCCGGTTGATGTGCAGGGAATGCGTCCTGTGTGCTGATGGGTCTCTGGGTTTGTTATCAGTGTTAAAGCGGCCATCGGGTGCAGGGGTAAGCAGTGCACACACACACACACTCACACACGCACACGCATGCACGCACACAGGCACGCACACACACACACTCACACACACACGCAGGCATGTAAGCACGCATGTACGCACACACACACACACACACACACACTCTCACGCATACACACCCATGCACACACATACCCAAACAAACACACGCACACACACACACTCACGCATAGACATGCATGCACACACACACCCATATGTACATGCATGCATGCACACACACACACACACACACACACACACAGAGTAACTGAGGGAGGGATGAGAGAGACTGAAACAGGGAGACTGACTGGAGCAGAAGAGATGACAGCGAGAGAGAGAGAGAGAGAGAGAGGAAAGTGAGTGATATAGAGATGGCTAGATAGAAAGAGAGAGCATGAGCCCCAAATCCCTGCTGCAGTGCTGAAACTCTCTCTCTCTATCCCCACCCCACCGACATCCAATCTCAAGGCAGGACAAGCACTGGGTCTCCCACACCAGACTTAATGAATGATCAGACCCCATCTTTCAGTCTCGGTTCTGAGAAAATGATAATGGTCTGGCTTTGCGCAATGCTTCGTAATGACACGCACAGCTTTCATATTGATTCATACAAAAACACGGTAATATAATCTCACATTTCCATTCAGCTTGGGGTCACTGCAGTGTGGAGAGATGGGAGAGAGCGAATATCTCCCAAAAGCTGACGCAGCTGCAGAAAATGCACAAAACACAAACACGACTGTTTCTTTTTTAAAACAAACTACTATTCAATGAGGTTGTGTGGGACAAATCTTAGGGAAATAGGTTCTATACACCATGCTCATATAATTCCACCTAACAAGGAAGAATTGTCAATATATTCATTGAGCAAGGAACTCCATCATTAATTATGTGAATCTGTCAATGGCGACAATGTCACCTGACTTGCCTGGAGCGTTCTCATTGCCCGGGTGCCCTCAGGACCAGTTTGCTGAGGAGGGAGGATACGCCTTGTTCTATCTGGTGAATAGCGTTCATCCAGCAGCTGACACAAACAGAACATTTCTCAGGCACCGCAGCGACACTAAGATGTCACCACAATGACACGGCAATGCTGCAAGAACCTTCTGCGTGATTCGGGATGTCCAAAACACAAGAAGAAGGTTGAATTGTGCGCTGTATACTTAAATTCATTGACTATATGAATTAAGAATTCCAAAAGCGAGCATTTAGAGGCTTTGATCAGCGTGATTGGATAAGCACTGATATAAACACTGACATCATCAAGTCTCTCACGATGATGTACGAGCTCACATTACTCCAGGACGTTAGAGAGCTGGCAAGGCAGCAATTTGCCGGTTGCAAGTTTACTGCTTGCCGCTGCGTTGCTACTGCGGCTATAAATATAAAATGAAATATTAGCAATTGTCACATTGCCATGCAGCCGTATGGAAAATCTGCTTTGCAACGCTACAGTTGGAGTTAAAGAGGCAAGGCCTATTGCAAAAAAAATTGAAGCTATTAATTCAATTGACATTGCATTAAATCATTAGTTCAATGAATTTTTCATAGGATAACTTTCCATAGCAGTAATTAACGTCAATCAACATCCAGAGACTTTTGTTGTGAACAAAACATTCAAAATTAATGCTATTTTGGATTTTATTGTACATGCAGTCAGATCAGAATATTCTGAAAATGAATATTGAAAAATTTGTATTTAGCAAGTAATTTCTGACAAGAGGATTTAGAAAAATCCACTGCACAAGGGTCATCAATAGAGATTGATCTGGTCGTGTGTTGGTGATGTCATCATAAGTGGCCAGTGGACCTTTGGCAGTGAACTCATTTCATCCGATGTACTGATTCCACCCAAATCGAACAGCATATGGTACAATTGGCTTCATGAATAAAACCTTGCCATGCAGCCATTGTTCCTGCTTTCCAGAGGACTAAATGCTGACCATGAACATTTACTGCAGCTCATTAAAAAGCAACAGATGCCAATACAGTGAGAAGTATTTAATATAGGGATGGAGATTTCACATAAATGCATTTTCCCAGATACATAAAATCCTAATCCAAAAAGCTTAATTTCCTTCAATATATTTTATATGGCTCTACGTATAGCTATTTATGTACAAGTTCCACGTATAGTATGACATTATATTATGGTCTATCTATGTATCTAATGCTGCAGTATATTGAGCAGTATTAGTCCAAACAAGCCTAATACAGCAACAGCATTTCATATATAAAGATGGATTTGCAAAACATGGAGAGAAAAACGATGACGGATAAACACTTCTCTCAATAACACAAAGCCAGAAAAAAAGACATACATAACTCAGCCAGACTTCTTATCTCTGTTATCAGTACATTTTCCCTTTCTTTTCTTCAAAATGGAGTAAGAGAGGCGTGTTGGCAAATTCGGACTCCAGATCTGATGGGACAGAGGAACTGAAACAGGGTGGTGTGCAGCACAAAGCTGTAGAGCTTTTAAGTTCCATCTTTTAGGTTCCAGCCTAATTTCTGCTCTTCATCTCCCTCTGTGAGGTAGAATTATGTCTCTTTTTGTTCCACCAACTCCAGCTCCACTCCACTTGGGCCCACTGGGAATGTACTACTGTTTATAACCTTTCTTTTTTTCAGAGATCATGCACAAACGTGTGTGTGTGTGTGTGTGTGTGTGTGCGTGCGTGCACGTGTGTTTGTGTGTATGTGTGTGTGTGTCTGTCTGTCTGTATCTGCGTCTCTGTGCATGCCCATGTTCAATTATTCAATGGGATTTAGTACAGTACATTTGGTGATAACAAACATGAAACATATGACTATTCTACTGTGTGTAAAAACATCGCGACATCCTGACATAAGTTAACCCAAGCATGCAAACAAGGATGAAAACACACATATATGTGCACATGCATATTTTGGGTTACCAAGAAGCATATAACTCTAGTGTGGATGCATGTTTGTTATCACCAAATGTACTGTACTAAATTCCATTGAATAATCTGTGCATGCACACAGACGCAGATACAGACAAACAAACACACACACACACACACACACACACACACGCAAACTACAGAGACGACTCTGAAATGTGGCAAAGGCAATTTCTTTTTCTCAAGCATGGCTTAACATGTACCCGCGGCGAGAACACAGCTGTGACAGGAACACAGCGTTTCACAAAGAGGCGGAGTTTCTGTCTGACCTGCACGTGACATGCTCTGCGCTTGTTCTGCCGTGACCATCATTCCGTTTCCATAGCGCCTTTTTGCCCACATCAACGGCCCAGGTGTAGGATTTAACATCCATAATTTCACTCATTAAACCTAAAATGTAAAGAGAGGCAATTCTCTCCAGACCGGGGGTAAACTACTGATGTGAAGCGCTTTACAGTCAAACCAGTAAATTACTGACAAATTTAACATCTGGGCCAAAATTATTCTCTTATATGATTGTATGTTTTTGTATGACAATCTTTTCGGTTGAAAACGTTCGGGGATCTTCAGGACTGTTTTCAGATTTTGCCAGCACAAACGTAGAGTCACAAGTATGTCAGCCCAGGTCAGATTTTATACCATATGAGTCTTGAAGGGCCGTACAGCATCTTGATATGCCTCAGCACCAGTGATTCTTTGATTCTTTGAAGTCATTGATTGGCTAAAGAATCAACAAACCTTGTTCTCAAGGCCTCAACTGGCTGCCGTTTGGAAGAAAACCGCAAATACCCGCAGACCGTGGTCTTCTAGGACTGAAGTCCATACCTCTTTCACTATACAGAGCTCATGCTCACGTGTGAAGTACTGCTGCACTGAGTACAATTTAGCCATTTTACAGAACATGAACACAGTATTGAGTGGCACATGTTAGGATGCAGTGTACGATACATATTTGATGCATCACACCACGCTTTGATCAATACCGCACTGTTTTTGGGCCGATAGCCTTCGGGGTTCAGATCAATAGGGCGACATAATTCCAATGTAACACTCTGACATTGCGTTGACTCACGGGCCTCCGAAGCCGAGAGAGAGCTGTGACAACATGGCTTCCGTACATGTTACTGCACCCACTCATTTATTCCCTCCGCCATAACAAAATAGTGTAACAAAAACACAAACATGAGAACGGTAAGATCAGTGTCAAAAACTGCAGTAGGCTGTACATGACTGTTGACTGTTAGCCCACCTCCCCTTCCCTTAAGTTGCTTTTGTCGTTTGCCAGGCCGCCATTATAAATAAGAATTTGTTCTCAATGACTTGCCTGGTGAAATAAAGGTGAAATAAATAAATACATAAATTATACACTTCAGTAACACCTTCGTCAATGCAAGGAGAGGTACGGCTTTAGTTTCAGTCGATAAGCTATGTGTTTAATAAACACACATACTCATAAAAAAAACATATGCTTGGGCGTGTAATTCTTAGACGGAAAAAAACCTGACAGCTTCACTCCGCGTTCTTTTTTTATGACAGCAAGTAACTGCGCTGCCTTCCTGTCGCTGAGAACGAACTGCCTCTGTGGCGTCGCAGACGCTGGCTCCGGACCAAGCCATCTATTAGAAACGCACGGCGCCGTCCGCGCTGACTAAATAAAAAAGTAACGAGCACTGGCTCGTGAAAATTGATGACCGCAAAGTCGCGGGAGATTTCGACCTTGCGGGCAGTATACGGACGGTTCCGGAAAGGGGTATCGGTCCCGGCCGTCCGACGTCCCGCCAAGCGAGAACAGAAATCCATCAAAAGGGGGGAAGCAAAAGGGCTACGCAGACCGGCTCCCCAATCTCGAATCCCGCTCCGGGGAGAACGTCGCACTCTTCCAAAAAAAAAACACTCTGGGGAGCGTGATTCACCTGCTTTCAAAGGTGCCTCCCTGTTAACGGTTCCAAAGGATTCATGTGCACTCCAGGCGTAGGAAGGTAAACCGAAAAACGGTGAAAGATAGGAAGGCCCCCGTTTCAGTACGCAGGCACGGATATAACACTGCGGTACTCGATTAAACGCTATGATGCATTTGTAAAAATTCATGTCTGTGGTTGAGTAGGCCTTTTATAAGCACGTTCAACAGCACTGCAGTCTGACTATGCCTCAGATAATATTATTTTTGTCTCCGTGCTAAATGAAAGTTTTAGGACAACCAAACCAAATGGCCTAACTACCCGAAAGGATATATGTTTTGGAAAATGGTAAATGAAGCGTGCCAATTAATTAACAGTATTTATCAATGTCTCTTTACGAGTCACACTGTGTCATTAAAGTAGTAGATTGCTGTAAAAAAAAAATCCAGTTGGGGAAGGTTCTCACAGGGCAGTTAATTTCACAATGCCCCAAGCACAGCCAGCAGTTAAAAAGGGTTACAACAAAGCAGCCCTGTCTGGCAGCAGTAATGTTAATTGCAACAAGGTCAGCTGGAGTGGTCTCTCTTCTTTTGTTGTTAACTTTTTATTGCTAATTTTGTCTAATTACACTACTCAGTTCCCTCCTCTCAAATGTTGTTTTTTTTCTTTCGGTTTTTCGGTTTAAAGACAGCTAACCGTTAAAGTCAATCAATAAACTCTTGCACCCTATCCCAGCGCTCTGGCCAAAAGGCGGGAATTATCTATCGCACTCTAGGGCATGCACACCATTCACTCACACTGCAAACTCCACACAGAAACAGCCCAGGCTGGATTCGAACGCAGCACCTTCTTGCTGTGAGGCGACAGTGTAGTGACAATGCATCTGCAGAAATCTGATTGGCGGAGACAGATTTGAGTGCTACAGTTATTGGCACCTGACTGGTGAGTGAAGGATGCAGTGATTACCCAACGGTCAGCCTCGCGAGCCAGTCTCTTTTTTCACTTCCGCTTCGCGTGTAAAACAGAGGTGGAAAATCCAGGTTCAGAAAGTAACAGTCCCAAGTGTTTCGTTCCTATCACCTGGATTCGCTAATTAGCACAGTTCTCAAGCCAGGAGGTAGAACTATTTAGTGAAATCGGCTAGCTGGGTTCATGGGTGGAAGAAGCACATCATGGCAGGACTTTTACTTTCTGATCCCGGGACTTTCCACCTCTGACATAAACGTAAGACCTAGATGGGTCTACACGTTAGACCGTAATGGTGCTGCTGTCTTCACTCTGAGTCAGAGAAGCGCTGAGAAGCGTTTGATATGTAAATCAGGCCCTGTCTACGCAGCTTTCATCTCCTTAATAGAGCGCTAACGTAGATCCCGAAACGATTGAAGTCCCCGCTGCCGTCTGAAGGAACAGGAGCTCTTCACGCTACAAGGAGATAACTCTTCAGCGAAACCCCGCAAATAAGCTAAATGTATTCCCGTGTTAACGTAATGAACGGCTTAGGTTGGGCCTCAGTTTTGTAAATAGTCATTTTGCTCCCTTAAAAAAATTACAGTTATCATTCCTGGTCTCATTCAGTTTCATTCTTTGAAAAACAAAGTCCTTTGTGAGTGAAACTCGTACACGCAGACAGAATATCAGAGCAAATAATAAGTGCAGATATTATTATACTACCCTACTACTATAATGCGATAAAGATATTGGAATATTGGAACACCGTTGAAAATGGAACTGTAGGTAATGTAAATTACCTATGAGTCCGCAGCCAGCTGTGCTACAAATGGTTAATGTGGTTTGACAGCCTTACAGAAACAACGCAAACATGGGTCATTGTTTTTCCTGCCATTTTGTTGTGATTGTGTCCCTTTCTTTGACGACTTGAGGTTTTTCTTTGATTTTTTGGGGGAAAAGTGGAATGGTTCGAGGAGGCTCGTCAACAATCTCCTGCACGTCATTCGTTTGCAGCCACTATTCCACCATGCACATTGCCATTATTGACCATACTGTATAACAAACTGCATTCAGTTTAATCTGTCATTTCTCTTTAACTCTCACCACTTCACACCAAGAAAGGTCCTAATATACATAGAACCCAGGATATCTGCACCCTATAGTCACCTGCATATACACTAGGGCCATCACAAGCTACACAAGCCGGAGGCATACATGTGTCTACAAATATAGACAGTGATCCATATAGAGCCACACTACTGGTGGAAAGAGGCTATAGTCCCTCATTTACAATCTCCTTCTACATACAACTGTTAGCACAGAGGAAAGGTCAAAATATTATTTTGGAGTCAGATAACTAAGTTAATCTCGTTCTGGTAGCACCAGGAAAGACTCTACTCATTCCTTCACCAATTAGGCACTTCTGCTGGTGCGTCAGACAGGATTCTCACAACTGATTTATGGAAACACGTATGAGAGCCTGTGCATACTCCATGCACACAAACACGTGGTAGGCAATCTAACATCAATATGACTGCTTCCTGAAAGAGCTCAGATTTTACAAACAAGAGCAGCGTGCAAATGTGTGATCCTGTTTCTTGTGCTGATCAATTTCTGTTCTGTTCACTCCCAGTAATAACTGCTCCCAGGCAGTGTGTTAATCCTGGTGTTGCCCTGTACTGGGGCAGGCCTCATAATCCTCAAACAAACAGCCTGGGGGTGGGGGTGCACAAAGATCTGTGGGCTTGGAGATGGAGATCTAGTGGGTGGGAGCCAGAGTGATGTCAGTCAGAAATGAAGGTCAGGAAGCAGAGTAAGCATAAGTCAGAGGTCACAGGTCACAGGTCAATCCCCGCTAAAAATAGCCAGTCATATATAAATATACACTAGGACAGTGGTCCTCAGCTCTGGTCCTAGTGATCCACGGGGTCCGCCGATTTCTGTTTTCACCTCAAAATCAGCAGTAACCAGGCTACTGCTGGGTGGCTCATGTCGTTAAAGCACTGCTTCAGCCTCACGCTCTGGAGTTTGACTGGGAGGATAGCAGGATCTAACCAAGTAGGACAATGTTCTTGGATCAACTTCCCCTGTTGTTCCTGGAACAGCATTCCTATTAACCAACAGCCCTTTGATGTCATCAGTGCTGTGCTGAACAATCTCCCACTCCCGGGCCATTTCAAAATTCCCTCCAAAATGCCCTGGTTCACAGAGAGGTAAGCTATTTAGTGAATCGTGGCTCTACATTTCTGTCTGCAAAACTGAACAAAACCATAGATATCCTATTTGCTTAAATTGTGCATGAATAGAAAACCTCATCGTATGAAACACAGCCTGGAAGAGGGAAAAATAAGACAGTCAGTCTAAATAATAGTGCTTACTCTACTATGAATCTCCCTGAATGCCAGAAATTTAGTATACATAAAAATGAAAAAATTATTTCAGGGAAATTTTCTTCTTCCTGATGAAATTAGCATCCCTCAAGTCCTTCATACGCTGAAGCAGAAGGAAAAACGTTTCAGGATCTCCTCTGAGACTGAGACAGAGACAGCTCAGAAGACAGCGCTGTTGCCCCTACAGCATTTAAACACACGGGCGCAGACTGCAGATTCATAGCTCGCGATGAGCTAGCGGTTTCCGCGAGCCGCACGGCGTGGGAAACTGTTCGAGCCGAGGCAGTGTTCCCCAGGAGACGCGGGCGCTAGCCGCAGCCGCTAAGAATCCGTACACGGCGTCCCGTCGCTCGTCTGGCGGAACCGACTCTCGCACTGGGAGCAGAGATCAGCCGCTGGAGCCTCAGAAGGAGGGTGGCGCAGAGGCTAATGAGATGCATTGTGGGAAAGCAGTGGAATCCTGCACGTTTGTTTAACGCGAGCTGTGTTAGGCAGGGAGGCTGCATATCTTACAGCATATTCTGGCGAAGTAAAAAAGTGTAATATAAGGGTCAGAGAACTGGAGTGTTAACTAAAGAATTTACACTTTAAAATCCCAGGTGGAACACTGCTGTTGTACCCTTTGACGAGGTAGTTAACCTGAATTCAGTAAAAATATCTCGCAGCGCAAAGGGGTTGTATGTAAAAAGGTAAGTAGAGCACGTCACTCAGGATACAAGGGATGCTGCTAAATGGATGACCCATGCAATCATCACCTATTAGCATCTCCAAATAGGCTGCATGTCACAACAATGCAGCAGCATTTCAACTCTGAGGACGCCATATTGGCTTAGGTGTGGAGAACCAAAGAAAGTGTTCGGAGGGACACGCCCATCGCATGCCGACCTGGAGGGATGTAGGATATTAGTCCAGACGGTGGAGGGTGGAGCAGGGGAGGGGTTTGTAATGAGGGGTGGAGTTTTTGCCTGACTGCAGGGTTGGGTTGGACACGCCCTTGCACTAACAGCAGATGTAAGATTTTCCTTCTTTTCCCTCCTTTCTGGTTTGTGCTCGCTATGCTCTGCTTGTGGCTTTGTCCTCTCTCTGTCATATAAAGATGCACAATACACCCCTCGCCCCTCCTCTCCCCCACCACCCAGACCGCCGCCCCTCCCATCCCCCTACCCCTCCCACACGCAAAGTTTGCAGCACTGTGCTCTCGCGTTTCCCTGGAACAGCACCAAGAGCCGTAGAAGCAGCGGCAGCGGCAGCAGCAGTAGCAGCAGTAGCAGTAGCAGCAGCAGTAGCAGTAGCAGCAGCAGTAGCAGCAGCAGCAGTAGCAGCAGCAGTAGCAGCAGTAGCAGCAGTAGCAGCAGCAGTAGCAGCAGCAGCAGCAGCAGCAGCAGTAGCAGTAGCAGCAGCAGTAGCAATAGCAGCAGTAGCAGTAGCAGCAGCAGCAGTAGCAGCAGCAGCAGCAGCAGTAGCAGCAGTAGCAGCAGCAGTAGCAGCAACAGTGGCAGTAGCAGTAGCAGCAGCAGCAGTAGCAGCAGCAGTAGCAGCAGTAGCAGCAGCAGTAGCAGCAACAGTGGCAGTAGCAGCAGCAGTAGCAGCAGTAGCAGCAGCAGCAGCAGCAGCAGCAGTAGCAGCAGCAGCAGCAGCGGCGTTAGCAGCAGCAGCAGCAGCAGTAGCAGCAGCAGTAGCAGCAACAGTGGCAGTAGCAGCAGCAGCAGTAGCAGCAGCAGTAGCAGCAGTAGCAGTAGCAGCAGCAGTAGCAGCAGTAGCAACAGTGGCAGTAGCAGCAGCAGTAGTAGCAACAGTGGCAGTAGCAGCAGCAGTAGCAGTAGCAGCAGCAGTAGCAGCAACAGTGGCAGTAGCAGCAGCAGTAGCAGCAGTAGCAGTAGCAGCAACAGTGGCAGTAGCAGCAGCAGCAGCAGCAGCAGCAGCAGTAGCAGCAGCAGTAGCAGCAGTAGCAGTAGCAGCAACAGTGGCAGTAGCAGCAGCAGTAGCAGCAGCAGCAGCAGCAGCGGCGTTAGCAGCAGCAGCAGCGGCGTTAGCAGCAGCGGCGCTATGCACCCTCTGCATTGCAGCCCAGCTTGTTCATTCCACCCGCATCCTGCCCAGGGCAGCATGTGCGATAAGGGTTCCACTTTTCCCCGTAACAGAGGACCCTAATGTCCCTTCAGTCCTCCGTCACAGCGGAGGATGAACCCCCAGTAACGCCCTCGCCCCCACGCAGGCAGGGTTTGGGGCGCATGTGTCCCGGGAGCTGGTGGCTGCATTCTGCGCAGCCAGTGCGACAGGCTGAGATTCTGAAAGAGCACACGCGTTTATTTTCTGTGTCTTTTGCACGCAAGCGTGGTGTTTCGCTCAGTTCAGGTCCATGGCGGTGCGTCAGTCTTTTCATTTCACTTTTTATTGTACAGAGAGAGAAATGGAGAGAGAGAGAGAGAGAGAGGGAGACTGTGTGTGTGTGTGTGTGTGTGTGTGAGAGAGAGAAAGAGAGAGAGAGAGAGAGAGAGAGAGAGAGAGAGAGAGAGAGAGAGCGTGAATGAGGATCAGGGCATGGGATGGACAGAGGTGAATACTGCACATCATTCTGTGCTCATTCAATCCTCTCCCTGAATAGCCATCTTGTGTGCTGTCATCTCCCACTGCATCACTGGCCCTCAGAGGTAGCCTAGACTACATCCCCGAGAGCATGGCAAAGCCACACAGTATGCACACGCACACACACACATACACACACACACAGACACACACACACTCACACAATAGGCTACATAAATGAACTAGGGACAAAAAGGTATACTATATATGTATATTTCTATATTGCAATAAAAATAATCTTCTTACTCAAATTTCTCTTGCTCCACCGGTCGCTGTTGTAGCCAGCATGCCATCACATGCTGAATTCTTATTCTATTTGCCTCATTTTAGTAGTAGAGATGAAGATTAGAGCTGGGTGAGATGATCTTGGAGAGAACAGAAGGACCCTGGGCATGGGGAAGGGGGGGGGGGGGTCAGCATAGCAGCAGGTGGGGCCGGGTGGGTCTTAATCTAATCTCTTTATTATTTTCCTAAGTCACAGGGTTGGGGTTGAAGGGGTTGGGGGTGACAAGCACAGTTTAGTGTACTGCATTTCATATAAGAGTTCAGATTAATTCCGTTTCAATTCGGTCAATTCAAGAAATGGAATTTGCTCATTCAAGAACACAGCTCACAGAATTTTATGGGCCTTTTTTCCTCCGCTCATGAAATGAATTTCATTTCCTTTCCTGAATTGACTTCAATTGACCAGGAATTGACCCCTAACTCTCTTGTTATATAACCCTTCACTGTAAAGCCCCTTCAGATCACGTGGTGAAAGCAGCAAATGAAATTCAATCTAATCCAGTTCAGTGTGCGATGGAGAGGGGGGTTAAGGGTGTTCCAGTCTTCAACCCAAACGTCTGCTGTTACACTCTCAGAAGAAAGGGCTCCAAAAGGCTCCAACTGTATCTCCATAGAGGAATCCTGGCCGTGTCCAAATCAATGCACTTCCGTACTATTGAGCATACAAGTCACATACTCAATAGTAGGCAAGTGCGCTGATTTGGACATGGCCCCTACTGTATCTCATTCAGGTTTTCTTTGTCAGGCAAAATGGTTCACTTTTCACACCTACCACAGACATTTCCATGATGAATTAAAAAGGGTTCATCACATGGAGACAAGCCAAAGAACACTTATTTTCTGAGAGGGTAGAATTCCAGGCATGTGCTTAGCCAATAAAATAACGATTACTTACAACTTCTCCTGAATCGTAATCTTGAGAAAAGTTTCTGGTGGCACATCAGTAAAGATCATAATGTTGGCAAGAACCAATGATTTCTTTCATTCAACTGTCTTCCCTCTCCAGAGGTTCTAGAGTAGATTTGGGGTCATTTTCATTTTAGTTCAGTCAGTCAGTTTGGGAAAACAAGTGAGGTACAAAGATTTTTTCAGTCTATGAATTTCATTTCAGTTGACTTCCTGAGCTGACTGAATTACAATTTAATGGACTCCTACTCTGCTCTAGAGCAGGGCCTTTCAACCTTTTCTGACCCAGGGACCTCCACCCAGGCTCAAAGACATCCAGGAGACCCCATCATAATTTAAAAAGGGTTGAATTTTTAAGAACGGTTTCATATTATTAAATATTTCCTGAAACCTACATCCAGTCATTGCATACCAAATCTGGCCAGGGACCCCCCTACAGTACCTTCAAGGACCCGAGGGGACCACAACACTAGGGTCAAAATTAGGGCACCACTGTTAATGTCGTAATACATTTGGGTCAGGGTGTGCCTATACCCCTCCCCAATCAGTCTCCTGAGAGAACTCCTGTCAAAGGGACTGTGTTAAATATTTACTAGTGCTGATGAAGTAACACAATAGAGCGGATGATTACCACAGTAGATACATAACAATCCACTTTTGAAACTCATCAGTCTTTAATAATATTTCTCCAGTTTTCTTGATTTCTTTCTTTCCTAGTCCACTTTCATTTGGTCTTTCTTTCTCTGTACTGTGTACCACTTAGTGTACAAAGGCCGTGCATGTCTCTAATTTACAACGATGATGGTGATGATAAGAAGATGATGAGGATATACAGTATATGAGGATAATGATGATGATGAGAAGGATTATTCTTTTTCTTGAATCACATTCACCAGCTCTCTTCTACCCTCCTACACTGATCACATGTGGCAGACTATGGCTGAATTAATGGAAGCCATGCCTATCTAGCTGTCAATCTATTGACAGATTATTGGTTGAAAAAAAACGTGTTGACATAACTATTATGTCACGGGTACAACAAGAGGCTAATGCATTTTTAATGGATGTTTTTTTTTTCCTTTAGCATGCATCCATACCCAACATTCATTTCTTACATTGTTCCGCATCATCACATATTTATCCAGCTGAAATATTCACTGAGGCAGGTTAGGTCATGGGTACTGCTAATAGCTCCCGTCTTCCAACAAAAGCCTATTACCTTTAACTCCAACAATTACAAGCACACTGCCATACTGCTTGTGCAAAGGATGCGCCAAATTCTTTTTTTCTTTCCTAGTCTAAATGGCACCAAGCTCTTGTTTTGGCTGACCCTGTTTTAAAGTGACTGGAGATCACAGCATACGAAGGGATTTTTGCGTAAAGGGATGTTTGGCGAGTGGAAGCAGTGCCTTATGGGTGAGACCAAGAGGGGCTACCATTCCATGGGTTTGCAGTGAAGCTTCCGGAAGCATCTGACACCAACGGCCAGACCTCGTGGTGGTTTTATAACTCCAAGGACACCACTTCTACAAGAAGAGATAAATGAAATGTGTACAGTTGGAGACTGCTGACTTGCAAGGTGTGTACATATATAAACACACACACACACACACACACAGAATTACAAGTAAATTTGCATAAGTGGTCGTTGCATGTCGGCAGCATGCTATAGATTAAGAGTGGACAACCACGGAAAGCCCCAGGATCTGCCTGCTCTTTTCTCCTTAAAGTCGGTAATCAGTGAATACCCTGTGGTGCAGTCCACAGTGGGGTAGACTCTCAGCCCACATGCAAATGCCCCTGCGCAGCTGGCCATCCGACTGTCAGCCATGGAACTTCCTAGACTATGATCCCATCTCTATCATTAACCTTCTCTGCTCCCCCCCCGTGACTCGGTGAAGTAGAATAAACACAAAAGAACGGTAGACTGCCAGCTCTTCTTCTTCTTCAAAAAAAAAATCCATAATCAATTTAGATGCAAGGAATCAGATGAGGTGAGTTAAATGCGCAATCAACGGTTTTAATTAGGTGCCGAATAACAAATGAAATCAGCAGAGCCTTCAGTTCCATAAGACCCGGGATGGGCCTCCATGCCATGGATAGGCGACAAAGTAGACCCAGGGATTAGAGCCCAGCGAACAGGTACCCGTCAAAAACCGCCGTCTCAGTCCCAGCCGTCAATCCACCAGCGTTAGTGGAAATCGGCAGGACCGTGGCCCGATGGCGGCGGCACCCTTCACAAAAAAACGACAACCGTTCTTTCAACAGCCGGTTCTCGTTTTGATAGCCTAGCCTCGCCTTGCCGTTAGCGGGCCGCCCCGGTGCCGGTTTGTAAACCGCTGCCGGACCGACGGCTGTGCCGACAGCCGGCCGCTAATGAAGCTCGCCGCAGGCTCCTGACCTGGGAACCGAACAAATACTGCAGAGGGTCTGAAAAATATAGAGATCTTTTTTTTTCAGTGCGTGAAACTGACCACCCGCCAAACAGGCTTGTCTGGAGAGGCGGGCAGCCCGACAGACAGACTCACTAAAAGTCACAAACCCAGCGCCCGCATAGAAAGGGCGGAGCTGACGAAAAAGCCAGTGAATCCGACAGGCCAGACAGCGGGATCCCGAGTCAGGCCCGGTCCGGTCGCAGTTGGGGTATCGACAAACCCAGGCCGGGATGCTGTCTCCCGACCGGATGCGATAAAACGCTGATGCTGCATTGCCGCATCACTGTTGCCATGGAACTACGGCTAGTTATGGCATGGGTGGAATACAAGTCATTTTGGTCACAGAGCGTCATAAAGGAAGGAGCGTTTCTGATCTAAGTGATCTAAGTCCAAACAACAAATATGTACTCATATTTTCACATTCAAACTGGACCGCATTTGTGTGTGGTCCTTGATTCCAACCCATATCCGATGCCTTGTCATAGCTATGCAGCATGTGTCTGAGTGCTCACAACTCATTTTTGGTCCACTCGATTGCAATTTTGACCACTCCTCATCTCGCACAGTTCCTTCATCATTCCCTGACAGGTAATAAGAAAGATGAAGCTTATCTAAACTCAAGAATCCAATCCAGCCACCTCTGGGAAATTTACCCACTGCCATCTTTTGCAGTAGGAAACCTCCACACTCTTCTCAAGAGTGCCACTGGTGGTTCCTGAGGGTGTGACAGGGCCCACATCAGACAACATACCTAGCTCAGGAAGATTTAATCCTTTAAGGTGTGAGATCACAAAAATGGTGATTAGAATCTCCTTAACTGAACATTCTAATGCTGATGTAACAACCACTACTGGTAATTCAAAGCAATGGAGTTCTGGAACACTGACTTAGAATTTTGAAAAAAAAAAAAACATTTCACAAAAACCTACTCATCAAAGAGTTGAAAGTGATGGTATACAAAATATTTCTAAGCGAACAAATTGTGTCAAATTGTATTGTCCATGTGTTGTGTCATTGCATTCAACTGATGAGACACATTACATTGTCTCATTGACACATTACAGGGGCAACATACCTCAGGAGGTAAGACCGATTGTCTGGCAGTCGGAGGGTTGCCGGTTCAAACCCCGCCCTGGGCATGTCGAAGTGTCCTTGAGCAAGACACCTAACCCCTAACCCCTAACTGCTCTGGCGAATGAGAGGCATCAATTGTAAAGCGCTTTGGATAAAAGCGCTATATAAACGCAGTCCATTTACCATTTACCATTTACATTGTGGGAGGCAGTGTAGTATAATGTAGTATAATGTAGTATAATGGGTAAGGGGCTTGCCCTTGTAACCTAAAGGTTGCAGGTTTGATTCCCAGGTAGGACACTGCCGTTGTACCCTTGAGCAAGGTACTTCACCTGCATTGCTTCAGTATATATCCAGCTGTATAAATGGATGCTATGTAAATGCTATGTAAAGTTGTCTAAGTCGCTCTGGATAAGAGCGTCTGATAAATGTCTGTAATGTACTGTGTGTGACTCCATTTTCTTTGCGCCGCTACTTTGTATCAGAACATAATTGGATGCTAAATCTTCCAACACAAGATGCTCAAGCTGCAGTAAGTTCCTCCCCCATCTACACCCTCCAGATAAGTATGCGAGAGAGGTGAGAGGGTTCATAATGTAGATTAGACTCCCTGTGCCCGTGTGCTTTACTGGGGGGGGGGGGGGGGGAGTCTAACCAGAGACCGTGTAATGAACTCAGGGGCCTGAGGAAGAACTCCTGCGGTTCGACTCACTTCCCAAATGTGAATAGCACGCTGATCTAAAAGGTCCCGAGAGCCGAGTTCCCCTCAGACAAAGCGGGAGGGCGAGCGCGTTGCTCCCACACACCCACCTTCTATCCAAAGTGTTTATCCCGGTGTTTTAGGCACAGAGGCCACATTTACTCTGTGTGTTGATAATCTTTATGGCGCCTAACCTCATTTTCTCAGTTTATTTTTCCCTGGGGCTCCTGCCTCTCCCTTGCCCTGAGTTCACCGACCACTCCAGCCTTCGTTCTCCCCACCTTGAGTCCACTGAATCACTCCAACACTGTCCATCGCTCTGTGGTCATGGACCACTGCAACCCTGTCCCTCCCCTGGTTTGTGCTCATGCTTTGAGGCAGGCTGGATCTCCGGATGTATCACCCTGTCCCTCTAAACTGCACACTACTTCACTATACAACTTGGACATCTACTATTCCAGTTAGTTTATTACCTTAACGGCCATCTGCTTGACCCATTTTATTTTATTTTTATTATAGTGATAGATCCTTCATTACATTTACGTTACACCCATTCTACTTACGTCAGGCCGGCCAGTGGAGGATGGGCCCCCCCTCTACAGCAGGGCTTCTCCGGAGATTTCTTCCCATCAGGGGGTTTTTCCTAGCCACTGTTTGAGGGTTTTTCTCCCCACTGGGAGTTTTTTTTTTTTTTACCTTGTGTGATTTCCCTTATTTTTTTTGCCAAAGGCCTGGTTTTTTCTTTTTTTTTGTCCTGTGACAGTTTTCTGTAAAAAGCACTATACAAATAATACTGATTTGATTTGACATAGAACAATCTGTATCCCTCCTGTTCAACGCAAATCATTAATTACACACACACTTATAAAGTTTATGTTTATGGGGTCTAATTCACTCACATTAAAGTGCGGCCAAACGCGGAGAGCTCTGTGTTTTACTGCGTCCTCTAATGCAGTAATAATTTCTCATTTAACCAGGCGGCATGAACTGTGTCTGGGTTATGGATGATTTCATCTGAACAAATTGATCTCTGACCTTGTTTTCCAGACAAAACTGTGTTGGGTCTGGTCTCCGGATGACGTTGCCTGGCAAGCCTCCCACACTCTAGCTTATGTCACTGAGCTAATTAGGCATGGATCATATTAATGGGGAAATACGGACAGTGATTAAAAAAAAGAGAAAAAGATAACTGTCTGTTTCACGCATATTGTGGATTGCAGCCACCTCATTTTAAACAGTCGTCTAACTTGTCTGCCTTATGCCCTCATGATACAGAGAGCTTGACCGTGTTGACAGTCTAATTTGAGGTGTCTGCTAAAATTCGGGAGATATGCCATGGTCCTGACCAATGGTTATCCACTTCTGAGAAGCCTTGATCTTTTGTGTAGATCAGGATGCAGCTGGTCAGTGACCATTGATTTAAAACATAACCGATTTTATGTATAACCAATCAAATTAAAGGAAGCAAATCTTGCAAACTGTAACTTTCCTTCCCAGATGCTCTGGAGAGACAAAACTGTTTTAATTTATTTGAGAACATCTTATCCCCGTGAATAAATGGCCATGCAAATTAAAGAGCTACAATAAAAAAGTGAGTTACAATCGTTTTCAACAAAACTCTTCAACGAATTGTCATTAATAGCCTAGCCTAAGAACATAAAAAAAACATTTAATATCCAAATTGTGAATTCAAGACGCTTGTATTCATTCATTCATTGAACTTGCCATTAAATGATTCGCAGATGTGGCGCTTGATTTTCTATTATGAATTAACACAATCTTAAAAGGTTTTTTCAAGTTTTCTGGGAGCCTAGGCCATCTAATGAAGAACAGTCAGTGTCCAGCCTTACATCAGAAATCCTCGCAGTTGTGGCAGTGCACCGCAAACTGCAGTGGGTGCAGCTACTGTGCGCAAACAGCATGAACGATAAACCATACATCTGTGAAAAAATATCCTGCTTTTCAAAGTAGGCTATGCTGCTATTTTACAATCGCCAAAATGTATTACCATGATAACAATAGAGAACATAATTCGGATGATTTAGGCACTGTAAGCAGCATAGCGTTATACAAGCACCTTAAGTTAACCAGATAATTCAAACTGACTAAACGCATACAGCGGCCCGTACGGGATAGTTGTAGGCTATAGCCTACTGACTGTTTCAGGACCACGGGACGGTGAAAAGCTCCGTTTGCGTGACAACTGCACGCCGGACTGCCGCGACTTAAACTGACAGCGATTTAACCAGTAGTCTATATTTCACAATATCAAGCTTCACTAATTTTGACCACACGACAGATAATAAACAATAACAACATTCGTTACCATAGGCAGTATGTTATACTGCGACGACGTCGCTGGACATCACAGCAAAGAGATATTAACTCATTGCGACCACTTCACGTTGTTGCAAGCAGCCTAGACTAAATAATAGGTTCGCGATTTTGTAGTAATTGAATGCAAACATCATATTGAGGCCAAAGTATTGTCTACTGGTTTAGACATGAAATTACGCCAAGTCACTATGGCAACAAGAGATGCAATAAAGCTCGAACTTACGTTTGTTAAATATGGAGCCCAGTCACCTAGCACTAAAAGCGTCATTGGCCGTTGTTCTCCTGTGGCACTAATTATGCACCATTAAACATATTTGCCGCCTCAGCATTGCGCTTACGAAGGCTGACAGTAAGACAAAGGAGCTTATGGCTTTAAAACACCTTGCTTCTGATTGACAGATCTTCCCGCGGTGGTCTGGATTTCTTTTCAAATGGCATTCCAATTACGTAACCGAACTGGAATGTCCATTTGATTCAGCCACTGTCTTAAAATTCAACTTTAGCCAACACGATGAGAACTCAGAGTCCTCCATCACAACGGAAACTATATTAAAGAACTGTTATCAACTCAATCACCTCAAGTACAATTAGGAAGCCCATCAGTTTTGCAAGACCGAACGTAGCTAATGTAGTTGAAGACCACCCTTAACGGATATGTTGGTATCCAAATCGTGAATGCAGTCAAAAGGTAGGCTACATGAGAGTATAAGAAACAATTAATTTTCAAAACCTTTCCACCCCGGTCCTTTTCAACAAACGCTCGCGCGCAAACACACACGCACACACACATACACATACACACGCACACACGCCTCAATAACCAGGCACCGGCCCTGACCAACGATTGCTTAAATATATAAAACCGTAAAAATCCTATCGGTCCATTAACTCGTCTGACCTGTAAAAATGTTAACCTATAGCAACTACCTTATGGCCATCCACCGAGCGGGACATTGAAACCGCTGCGTAACTATCGTCAATATTTTTTGTCAGAACCAATGGCATGTCTACACACGTGTGTTCCTACCTGTCTCCAGGTTGAAGGAGATCCTAGCCTCGGCGAGGTACGGAGTATCGCTCTTTGACCGGACTCTCCTTATGGGACGACGGTCTATTTCGTTCTCTGAAGGGGCCGCCATTAATTTTAGATGGACCCAGCGGCGGCAGCCTGGCACTGAGAGTCACAGAGCCACAACTGCTCTGGGGAAACTGGAGCGCGCTCGAGAAAGGGAAACGGAGAGCGCGAGGGGAAAGGAGATGATGATGGTAAGAGTGGGGCGTGAAATCCCCGCAACTACAGGCTGAATGCATAGCAATGGGAATTAGGCAGATCCCGCCCCCCTATCAATGTGAATGGTGCAAACGCGATAATTATGTCCGGACGATAAGACAAACATAAGAAATTACGCTGTGTCATCAGTCAAATTTTTACGGAATGAAGTATCTCGGCGATTCACCCCAATGGTTAATAATCTCTGAATGAACTATCTTGCAATGCCTTGCTCTTGGATTAAACTGTCGTGTAAAGATGAAAGCTATTATGAAATTATGATATTTTACTATTATAAGATATTTTTAAGAGCAAAATATTATGATGGCATGAAAATGTACACTGCCCTATAAAATTAGGCTATTATTAACGGTATGGCCATTTGTTATTTCTACTATAGCCTATACTTACAGTAAGGCATTTGGATGTGAGATCAGAAGATGAGTATCAGACAGCTTTTACTTCATGATACTGAACATGTGTATATGTTTTACCATTTTACCATTTTTGTGTTATGTCCCCATATTTTCAGCTGTACAATGCACAATTAAATTGACAGAAAAGTAAATCAAAGCAATAAAGTCTGATATTTGGTTTCATAGCCCTTAAATGAAATAGCTGCATCAAGTCTAGGACATTATTGACATTACCAAATATCTGGTATCTTTGGAAATGCTTTCCCACGGGTCTGTATCACAAAGCAGGGTTACTGAGTTAGCTGGACAACTGCACTGAGTAAAACCCGAAAGCCTCACAAATAAGGAACATGGGCTGAAGTAAAAAGATCTGTTCCTGGTTTTACTCAGTGCAGTTGTCCAGGTAACTCAGTAGCCCTGCTTCTGGTAGGCTACAGACCCCAGGCTGTCACTGCAGATGATTTCAGTTGATATTCATTTTTTGGGGGGTTTCTGTCTTCAGTCTCCTCCTGAACAAGTGAAATGCATGCCCAATTTGATTTTTACATATGGTGACTGACTTGGTCAGTCTAAAACTTTTCACTCTTGTCCTGTTGTTGAATGCTTTGGTTGCATAGGCAGTGTGTTTGGGGTTCATTGTCATGCTGCAGGATGAAGTGCTGGCTGATGAGGTTGGAGGAATTTCTTTGTAGATAGCCAGACAAAATCTGTATGTACACTTCAAAAATCATCCTACTGCTGCCATCCACCATCACAACATTAATAGAGATGAGTGCGTTTGTTCGAGAAACAGCCATACTTGCCCAAGCAATGACATTGCCTCCTCCATATTTCACAAGTGAGGTGATATGCTTTGGATCCTGGGCCGTTCCTTTCTCCACACTCTTGGCTTTACATTGCTTTGGTAAAGGTTTCTTTTGGTCTCGTCTCTCCATAAACTCTTTTGGCTCTTCTGTATTTTTTGGCAGATTTTAATCTGGCCTTTCAGTTCCTGATGCAGATGAGAGGTTTGTGTCTTGCTGTCTAGCCTCTACAACTCTCCTCATGAAGTCTTCTGCATACTGTGGCTTGTGGCAGTTTCACCCCTGCCCTCTGGAGACCACTGGCGATTTCCCTGATCATTTAGGGTTTTTCTTCAAAGCTCTTAGGATTCATCTGTTATCTACTGTAGTTGTCTTGGCTGTCTTGGTGTTTATTTCTGAAACCACCAGTGGTTTCATTCTTTTTCATGATTTTCCAAACTGCTGTACTTGATATACCCAGTTTCCAAATGCCTGAATGTCTATAGCAAAATATTAATTAAAAAAAAATCACTCTGCTATTAGCATACTATTGAAGGGCACTATGTGCATTGTGTGAAAATTGCCTATATAATCAAATCTGCATTGGCTAATAGTAATGATAAGCAATAGCATTGGCAATAATAAGGCTAATGATATGACTGAAAGTAGTAGTAGTAATTTTATCAGTAGCATTAGTAGCAGCTGCAGTAGTGGTAGTAGTTGAAATAGTAGGCCTAGTAGTTGCAGCAATAGGCCTAGTTATTGGGTCCAGTACTGAGTCAAATGGTCAATTAGGCACATGTTATTGCCTGCTGCATTTTTGCTGACTAAGATAATCATGTTGTATGGATGTTATTTCACTGTGTTTTTTTTTGTTTTTTTTTTTGTAAAAGGCATAAAGGCATAACAACATGAAATTTGTTGATTTTTGTTAATAATATTCATAATGCTGCCATGTTTCTTCCAAATGGGGTACTCAGTAGTATCCCTGATTTTTTTATTTTTAAAATTATTTTAACTTTTTATTTATCTTGTTTAAGTTGGTCCACGGTTTGTCCATTTGACTCATTTAATGCACTGTCCATAGTTTCCTTTTCACTACCATTGATCATCTGAGGAAATGTAGGAGAAAGGAAAGAAATTGGTGTAAAAAGATAAAGAAAACGATAAGAAAAAAAGGAGGACTGAGCTCCAAGGATCTTTCACATACTGGTCTTTCACCCTGCTGTACTAGTATGGGCAGGATAGACGTCTGATTTAGCCTAGCGTAAGTGCTGCGTGGGCCAGTTTCACATGAAAGTCGTCTGTGGGCATGTCACCATCTGGTGGTCAGACTAGTTGTATTACAGCATACAGTGTTGACATTTAAGGTTATAACGAATCTAATATGCAGGGGTTCCTCACATTGGTCCTTCAAGTCTGTGAAGGTACTTGATGTTGAAAATGGAATATTCAGTTGAATTAAAGCTGGAAATTCCATACATGATGGTTGATTTTGGGAACCCATGGATGACCACATTTCACTGCTCAGCTTCAGAGTATCTACCATACACTAGCTGATTTACAGTGCCATTTTGAATTAGGGAAATTGATCAAACATAGGAATGGCTGTGAATAAAGACAGGCTACTTTAAGAAGAAATGGTCATTTATCTATTACTATATTGATGAATGTATACACTGTATGAATTTTCTTTTCATTCTCCTGTTCTCTGTGTAGTCACAAATTTGCAGGGGGATTCCAGGTCTTTGCCTGTGCATTCTTCATATTGGACCATAAATGTCATGAATTACAGGGTCACGTGAATGTACAAAGGGCGAATCATATCATTGAGAGTGCCTCACATTCATCAAATTGTTGTTCCCTACTCTGTATCACACCCCACCTACCCGAGTACAGAAATGTGCAAGGGGCATGGGGGCATCCATCACACAGACAGGGAGAAAAATACTGCATTTGGCTTCTATATGGATCCGTGCATAGAACAGTTTACAGTGCATAGAATGCTTTTGACAATATTTTGGTTAATTTTTGTTGTCTATTGCAACATACAATTAAGAAGTGTTTTACTATTTTGAGCATTTGTTCATTTAAAACAGCTGGATACTCAAATGCAAAAAAGTACAATATTTTACTAAAATAAAAACAGCATTTTATTCCGCAACTGCATAGATATCAGAAAAATTGGACTTCAAGGAAAATAACAAACCCTATATAAAAGCAGCAAGGGGCCAAGTACTCACAGCCACAAATGCCCGACTCCCAGTGCTATCACGTTTAAGCCCTAAATATATTAGTGTTGATTTTAGATGCCAACATTTGGTAACCTCTAAGTTTGGGAAAATATATTGTGATCATATTGCATACTTCTGAAGCATAAAATAGGCCTAATGTTGCTATGCTAAACTGTGAATTAATTAATTATAGTCAGGGTTGAAGATCAAATTGTTTTATTCTGCTGTTATAATTTAAGGTATGAAATACACATACAGTTAAATAAAAAGTATTGGGACAGTGAAACTATTTTTGTTTTGGCGCTGTACTCCAGCGCATTGGATTTGAAATGAAACTATGAATATGAGGGTAAAGTGCAGAATGTCAGCAATAATTTGAGGGTGTTTACATCCATATCGGGTGAATCGTATAAGAATTGCGAGCCTAGTCGCCCCAAGGGAGCAAATGAAATGGAAAACAAACGCTGTATTGCAGTATTGTCGAGGCGTGGCGCCAATACTACTGCGCCGGGGGCGTTTGTTGATAGTGCGTCTACGCGTTTCCCTTTTTTCTCACTTTGCCCTGTATTTGCAGTGTTTTACGACAATTCGAAGTTTTACGGCATAGGTGAAGCTAGGTAAACGAGAGCTCTAGTTGGAGGTGGGTGGAAAACGTCGTTGTTTGTGGATGATAAATTAGTAACGTTACAGAACTATATGACTCGATGTATTTTCTGCTTTTCATTAATTATTACAAGTCTTAAAACGGTATTCAGTAAAGTACGATCTGTGGGTTGGCTAGTCTGCTAAGTAGCACAGCTGCGTTTTCAGCGGGGCGTGCAAATAGTTAACTTCAGTTTTTGGACATAACCGAAGTTACATACTTTTAAAAACTGGCTAACGTTATATATTTCCAGTGCCTGCTTGAATTGACTTATTGGACTCTGACTATCCTGTCATTAGCTACTTGCTCTGTCTTGCTCTCGATCTCACAGCAATTTTCCAGGTGCTAGCCAGCGGTAAAGTTGCTTGTTAGCTATGTTTACAGTAGCCTAGTCAGCAGTTATCGTGTAAATTTAGTTACATTTTTATTTCACAATGCATGGCTTATCAAGTTGGACTTAAAAAGAGCCGTCACTCAAAACCTTCTTGCGTTTTGACATGACATTTATTTCAGAGTTAGCGAATCAGCAAAAGTAGAAAAACTTAGTGTTCGACTGTAAATCTAAGACTACAAGTTTGTGTTCCGCATACGTCTTAACCTGTACAATACGCTACGTCGTGTGCTTGTGTGGAAGAGGCTGCAAAAAATATTTACACGAAAATACATTACAACATCAGATGAGCTCCGTCTGTGTTCAGACAACTGTCCATACGTGCTACGGTGAAACTGAGCTGTGCATAACTTAATGCACTGGTATACTATCTGTAGTAGGTCAGTAGCTTCATAGATTTAAAGGTACAGTTTTTTCGGCATGAGAGAGGTTATGCAATTCCTTTGAACAATCACGGAAGCCGAATATCGTCGTCCTTTCGTATTCAGTTCCATGCTACCCAAATTAACGAAAGGAACCGAGGCAAATATAGTCTTCGACATTACACTTTGTAAGACAGCCGGTAAGCTCTGATCTGCTTGCTAACAGCGAACATTTAAAGTGTCGTAATGAATTTATTTCCTTCCTTTTGCAGATCTGTAAAATAACTGTCATGATTGTTCGGTGGTTCACCTCCTTGTGGGTGGTTCCACGAGGGCGCATTGGAGTGGCGAACTCCCTGGTCAGACGGAGACATCTAGTGGAGGTTGATCGCTCTATTTCATCAGGTAAAGCACTGTGTTTGTTATTCGTTCCCATCTGTGTTCGGCAATCTGTCCTTTGTCCTTGAACTTGGCAGTTCCTTGCTCCAGTGGTGTTGAAGGATTGGCTTTGTAATCATAAAAAATATTTATGGAATGAGCGTGTGACCTCGTTTTAGGAATCCTGGCGAAATAATGTTTCAGTTTCCAAGGTTTTTTATTTAATTTATTTTCCTTTGACCGCAGATATGTCTGAATTTCGGAAGGTGTTTTCGAAAGCGAAGCACATCGCGGTAATCACCGGAGCCGGGGTGAGCGCGGAGAGCGGGGTGTCCACGTTCCGGGGTGCAGGTGGCTCCTGGAGGAAGTGGAAAGCGCAGGTGTGGAAGACTGGCACGCGGCTCAAGTGCACACGCAACAAACATACATCCCCCCACACCCACGCACAAGGTCAAAGGTCAGATTAGTCTTTCAAGCAAAGATGTGAATGAATACCATTGATCCAGTAGTCCAGAGGTCAAATATGCGTTACACTTCCTGAAGGCCAGCTAGATTGCCTGCCTTGAGTTAGCCGTCAGTGCATGTGACTTGCTTTGGTTTGTTTTTCTCCTGTTGGGCCGAAGCTTGTATTTGATCTGGGGCTCAGTGACAGTTGGTTTTTGTGATTTCCTCTAAGTTACATCAGCAGGCTTATCTCCAAGACCACTACTATTGTGTAACAATAGCAGAACTACTGACTGCAAAATACATTGGTCAACATGACTTTAAGATAGTGTAAGTAGTGTTGTGTTACCCTCAAAACCCACCAAAAGAATCGTTCAAGTGTGCAACTAGTTAAGGAGCATTGCTAGTAGGTTTAGTTCTTATGTGTGATTATTCCTTAGTCCCTATCAGGTTGGATGCAAGTCTGTCAGCTATAGAATCAGGCCTCTGTGAGGTCATAATGACATTGCCCTTTGTGTGTGTGTGTGTGTGTGTGCATACATGCATGTGTGTGTGTGTGCATGCATGCATGTGCATGCCGTGTGCATGCATGTGTGTGCGCGTGCATGTGTGCCTGTGTATGTATTTGCTGCACGTGTATGTGTGCGTGCTTGTGTATGCACGTGCGTGTGTGTGTGCGTGTGCGTGTCTGCTTCCGCATCCATCCCCAGGACCTGGCCACCCCCGAGGCCTTCTCGCGGAACCCGTCGCGCGTCTGGGAGTTCTACCACTACCGGCGGGAGCTGGCGCTGTCCAAAAGCCCCAACGCGGCGCACCGGGCCATCGCAGCGTGCGAGGCACGGCTGAGCAGACAGGGTCGCTGCCTCACCATCATCACGCAGAACGCCGATGAGCTCCACCAGCGGGCGGGGTCCAAACACGTACTGGAGGTCCATGGTGAGTGGAGCCCAGACCTCACTGGCCACCGTTGTGGGTCCAGTTATGACTCTGCTTCTGGTTCCAGTTCTGGGTCTAGTTCTGGTTCTGGGTCTGATTTGGTTCTGGTTCTGGTGCTGTGGTTTCCATTAGCGAATTTAAACTTCTGTCCTTGTTTCTCTCATCGATTTCAGAGTTGTTGCCTTGCCATCCTTATAGGTTTCCTCTCGGTGTTGTTTTCTTTGACTGCTTTGGCTGCCAGCATTGGCTCTTGGAGGTATTTTATTAAGTTGGACTTAGGAGTTCGCTGCCTTGTTACACAAATATAGCAAGAAAAAAAAAACTTATTCAAATGGAGTCAGAAGGATTTCTTTCAGTTGAATTTTACCCAATTCAGAATATTTTTTAAATTGTCAACTTCTTAATCCTCACGTTGTGATGTACCCCTCTCTGTGTAATTGCTGTCTTTGAGGAGTTGAGGAGCCGCAGATATTAGGCGTGGTTCTTCCCGTGGCTGTTATCGCGGCTGTCGGTGTTTTGTTGCTAATTTGCTGCCTGAATGTAGAACATTGGACCCTGGAGTTTGGCCTGAAATTGGTGAATGTTTCCCTGGACTCGAGCACACGAGCCAAAAGGCGCTCCTGGGGAACTCCACTGACGTTAGCCGCGTTGCCGCAGTCCGTTTAGGGGACCATCACTGGACCTCGGTGGTGCCAACTGCTTTATAAATCCCACCCACGCTGCACACATCTAGGCCTTAACATCAGACTGCGGTTGAAGTATGACTGCTAAGTTTTACCTTTTTGGCCCCAGCCTTAAGCGTGACCACACCCCTTAATCCAAACTGTCCAATGGGGAACGAAGGGCGATTGGAATGGCTGAAAGCACAGACTTGAGACACCAAGAGGGTGTGGCCGAATGCCTGTGGAGCCTGAACGAGCGCCGGCATGCACTGGCTCACCCGGTTCTAGGACGTCTATGAGGAAGCATTGGCACCGCTACCTGACACACCTGCCTGCTGCTGCTGCTGCTGATTTCCAGATGCTGCTTTTTTGTGCTCAGTGCTGAGTGCTGACTGTGGTTCTGGGCGTGGTCGGGTGGAGGTTTACTGATCTCCAGATCATCTGGATCGCCGCCACCCCATTCGCTGTCCCTCCTTCGTCTGACGGTTAAGACCAGTGAATCCGTGAAGCACTGCACCATCAGCTCGGTGATCTCAAGATGGAGATTATTTCTACCACACCTCATTAGGGAGGCTATAAGCAGACCTGAATGAAATAGTTGATCTGAAATACTTTTATGACCTGTAGTCCTGAGATTTCAAACGCCAGTCCTGAATGACTGCGGTGTCTGCTGGTTTTCACTGGTTCAGCATGTAAATCCTTAATTTACATCATTGGTTGTCTAAATAGTTTCCCTTTTTACCGTGACTAGAAAACCAGAACTGGGGCTAGACATCAGTGAAGCTGCGATCCAGCTGGTGTCATTGTGGAGATGCACGTCATGCGCATTCTGTACAGATGGTACTCCAGCGAGGCTGCTGGTTCTGCTATTCAGGTTTATTAACAGTCTTCTTCTGTGGCCCCAGGAAATCTCTTCAAAACCAGGTGTGTCAGCTGTGGAGAAGTGGCGTCCAATCACAGGAGCCCGATATGCCCCGCGCTGGAGGGAAAAGGGTAGGGAACCTGTGTGCGTTGAATAAAATCGCCCTGTTCTTGTTTCTGGGCACGCCTTGTTTTGTCATTGTTCTAAACATTCATGTTTTTGATTCTATGGTTCACAGTAAGCCCAACCCACATGTAAGCGATGCCAATATTCCAGTAGACCAGCTCCCCAGGTGGGTGCCCAGCTTCAGTTCTTACAAAAATATTTTATGATGTACACTGCATGGCCAAAAGTATGTGGACACCTGACATCCAACACCTCATCCAACTATGGGTATTAATAAGGCATTGGTCCACCCTTTACTGCTTTAACCATCTCCACTTTTCTGGGAAGGCTTTATACTAGAGATTGAAGCACTGCTGCAGGGATTTGCTTCCATTCAGCCAGAACAGCATTAGTGAGGGTGGGCACCGATTGGGCCATTAGGCCTGGATCACAGTTGGCTTTCCTTAATGATCCAAGGTGTTGAATGGGATAGAGGTCAGGGCTCTGTGCAGGCCAGTCAAGTTCTTCCACAGCATTCTCGACAAAACCATTTCTATGTGGACCTTGCTGTGTGCCCGGGGGCATTGTCATGCTGAAACAGGAAAGGGCCATCCCCAAACTGTCGGGGAAGCACAGAATCATCAAGAATGTGATTGTATGCTGTAGCAGTAATATTTTCCTTCACAAGAACTAACCATGAAAATGATCCTCAGACCAAGGGGTGTCCAGATACATTTGGTCATATAATGTATATACAGTAAACTCATGTGACATTTAATTGCTTGCTTAGAACCAGAGTCTAAAGTTCCCCAAAAGTCCCAGTTTCTCAGGAAAAGACAGGGAATTATGGCACATACAGTCAGAGCCTGCTCTTCATGCCTCTGAATTAGGTGGCTGGATTCATGATATGTCATCCACTTTCCTGGGCTGTGAGACTTGTGCACTTACACTGAGTGTCCACTATGTGGCAGCAGAGCAACATGAGAGAATTGTACCGTGGGACTGCAGTTGACAGTATATGAAACCATTAGAGATCTAACATGTATTTTTTATTATTTAGGCTCTGTGACCTCTTAGTATTGTCACGATCATGGCCATGCAGGGTTTCTGCCTATCTGCCTGTTACACCTCTTTTTATCAACTTTAGCCTTCACCAGAGAGCTAATTTTGTATTTTAAGTAGAGATGCCGTTAAATATCATTTCCACACTCCTTGCCAGATGTTGCCTGTGCTCGTTAGTGTTGTAGAACTGTCGTTAGCGCGCTAATTAAGAGATGAGACAGACGTTGGATCTCCCCCAGTGCAAGCCAGCCCATTTATTCAGCCTTGACAACAGTGTGGTGTTTAATGTCTGCCTTCCAAGTCCCCCTTTTATGTGTTGTGTAACAACGTGTGATTTTTGGAAGTGTGTTTGCGCATGTGTATGCGCATCTGCAACATTTTCTAGCAGTTTTTTTTTCTTTTAGTCACATGTGGTTCTTTTGCATAACTTAGCTTTTCCATTTTGTTGTTGATATTTACTGATGAAAGTCAGGCTCGTCACCTTTTTTCGAGGGCACAGCGGTTTCGCCCCGACCGGGATTTGAACCCGTAGCATCCCGAGTCGTGCTCCCTGACCCCCTTGTGCTGCGCCTTCCTGCCCCGCAGGTGCGAGGACGAGGACTGCAGCGGGCTGGTCCGGCCCAACGTGGTGTGGTTCGGCGAGACACTGGACTCCCGCGTCCTCACTGCGGTGGAGGAGGAGCTGAACATATGCGACCTGTGCCTGGTGGTGAGTGGGGCGGGGCCTCGGGCGGGACCGTGTGATGTCACCCTCGAGAGGGGGGAAAAAAAACAGCACCGGTGGATTTGCGACGTACTGCACGCTTCCCCCCAAGCACTGCCAGGCTCGCACTGCTTCCTGAAACACTGTCAAAGGCTTGCCGTCCTGTTTTTTTTTTTTTCTTCCGCGCCATCTGCATTCACAAGCATGTGCTTGGATTGCTGGGAAAAGATGCGGTGCACGTGCTTACAGAATTCCAAAGGGTGTTTCTAAATGCGAACGGGCGCTGTAGAAGGATTGCGTCTGCTTCTCTCTTTTAAAGGAATATTAACTTCTTTTTTTACTGCTGGCAGGTCGGTGGGTGAGCATACCTGTGTGTCGGTAGCGCTGTGATTGGCCAGGTCAGTGAAGCCCTGCTTCTGCTTCCTGATTGAAGGACTCTCTCCCTCTCCCGCAGGTCGGCACCTCCTCCATCGTTTACCCGGCGGCCATGTTTGGCCCGCAGGTGGCGTCCAGAGGTGTCCCCGTGGCCGAGTTCAACATGGCGACCACGCCCCACACCAACCAGTTCACGTGAGTTCGGGGAGTGGCGGACGCGGGCGGGACGCGGGTTTCGCTCCGTCTGGCTGTGGAGGTTCACTCTGCTCGTGTCGCGGGTTATTGGTCCGTTAGCCGGTGGAGGTGCGGTTACGCTCGTGGGGTCAGTTTGACCCGGCTCACCTGGGATGTCTTCACTGCAGGTTCCACTTCCAGGGCCCCTGCGGGACCACCCTCCCCCTCGCACTGGCGCGCCACGAAACGGAGATCATCTGAAGGGCACGAGCGGGATGACCGCCCCGCCCCCCCGACCCCGCCCCCCACCCTCGCCTCCAAAACATCCCTGCATCCGCGCAAATATCTACGTCATGTTTACAAAATGGGCTTGTGTCAGCCTTACCAAACTGCCTGCGCGTGTCTGTGTGCTTGTGCGTGCGCTTGTGTGTGTGTGCTTGTGCGTGTTGGCCTGCGTGTGTGTGTTTGTGTGTGTGTGTTGGTGGGGGAACGGAGTGATTAAGACATTGCCATGAAGTTTAAACGCAGGTTCCCCAGTGCTGTATGTCCATTCCGCACGATGCCTTTCAGTGCCTTACCAGGAGTGGCTGAAATGGCGGTGGCGCGGCGTTAGCGCGCTGTCAGTGGGGTTAAAGCCGCCGACCGCGCGGAGGCGCACCGCTTCCTGTGCCGTAGAGAGGCGGAGTCAAACGCAGTTCCTGTGCTGGTTCAGGTTCTGGCCGGTTCCCGTGATTCGCCTTTCCCGGAGTCGGCTCTGTACTGTGTTTTTTTTTCTCTCTTCGCTTTCAGGGAGCGTGCTCACGCTCACGCCAGGACACTCCAGACTTCCAGCTTTCCGCTGCGGTGCATCGTTTGCACACGCGAGAAGGTGCGCGATTTGGCTAATGAGATGAATTAAAAGCAGATAAATAACCAGCAAAACGACTTGTCCCCGGCCAGGAAGTGCATTTGACTACCGCTACTCAAAAGAGCAATATTTTAGGCGTTGCATTTTTATGGGCGTCATTGAAGTGTTATTTATACTGGGGAAAGAGGGCATTTATAGCAGGCTTGTTTAAAATGCTTTGTTAGCAGACGCAGATTCCAGATTTTCTTTGTGCTGCATTTTTTGGGAAGATGAATGTTTTGTACTTGCTGAACGTCTTTTTAATTCTGCAGATCCGGCAATTTAAATGATTTTTCAGTGTTAGCAGTGCATTGTGGGAGAAGGCACAAACTGTTACATACAGTACAGATGACCAAAGGAGCCTTAGTGAGACTTAATGAGACTACAGTCCACAGTGCATTGGCTGGCATGAATGGACAGGTCTATTACTGAGGTTTTATTAATCTTTAAGGGGTGGAGCTACAGATTGCTTTCAGGTAGCTAACTGTCATGTCTAGCCCAATTGGATCACTTTGCTCTCCACAGCAGAACAAAATGATTGGTTCAAATCAGAGAGTCACTGATGGCACATAACACCACCCATTTTCAATGGATCTATGCATTTATCAAATATCTGTTGCGGCTGAAATTGGCAGCACATTTTAAGACAATCAGTTGGTATGGAGTGATCCACAGGAAATTGTTACTGTAATTTATAGAATATTTAAACGAGTGCCTGTCGTACAACTTTGTTGTCTCCTTGCGGGTGCAGGAATTTTCCCAGAATTCCATGAATATGAATATTCCATGGCGGGCGGTGTGAGATCCGGGATCGGAAGCTTCTCGCCTCGTAACATCCAAACTGTACTCCGATCCTGCAGGTTTTCCCGCTCTTTCTGAAAAGCACTCTTACTCTGCTGAAATCAAAAGTGGTTCTGCTGAGATTTAGTGATTGCGTGCTTTGCTGGAACAGAACCTTGCAGGCTCTGCTGCCCCCCCAGAGTCTGGGATTTGTAGTCCTGCGGTCCTCTACGCCTGTGGCGGGTTCAACAGCCATGTTCTGTGGGTCACGGTCTATAGTTTTGAAACGATCACTGCCAAATATGCACTCTACAGTTTGCATTAAAAATGAGGCTGAAGATTCACAGATTTGCGCATTGTGCCTTCACCAGGGAAATGGTGTTATTTGCCGAGGACGCCTTCACAGACGTAACTCACAAACATCCAAATGACTGGACCTTCATCAGACCTGCATATGCAATTTTCACACTGCCCTCCCGTGAAATTGTTTGACTGAATCCATTCAACTGTGTAGTTCCCGGTTTTTATTTTCACGTTATCACAGTGCGGTGATGGACAGTCAATCACATGCAGCAGAGGGAGGTCAGATAGCCCTAGATTGCACTGGGAGTGGAGGTGTGCACGTAGGCCTGCGGTTTTAAATGCTGCACTCGCGTAGAAGTTCGCACGTCGCCAGGCTGCCAATCTCAGTTTGAAATTGACGTGAAGATTTAAATGAGGGTGTCAGGAAACCTGGCAGGTCTGTGGGAGGTGGTTACGCAAGAGCTTACTGCAGTGTACACAGTGTTTATTTTACACTATTGAGTTTACTTGGCAAAGTATGGAGTCGAAAACACTAAAAACAGGAGTTAATTACATATCAAATTGCAGTATGATTGGTGGAACCTAAATTTTATTTCTGTGGACCAAAATATATTTTGTATTTTTCTCTTGACAGTTGGATTTTTTATTTTATTTTTGGGAATGGATTAACATCTCTTTTTATACAGTGCTCTTTCCAATTTTACACAGATCCTTCTGAAAGACTTTGGCTATTTCCTTATGCAATAAAACGCACAACATGTTTTTTCCACTGCTTTGTCAACCGAGTCTCTGTCCAGTGGGGTTTAGAACTGAAATCCAGCCATCCATCCATTCTCTATACACGCTTATTCCTGGTCAGGACAACAGGGTTGCTGGAGCCTATCCCAGCATGCACTGTGCAAGAGGCAGGAATACACCATGGGCCGGTTGCCAGTTCATGCGCACTCACCATTCACTCCCATACTCACACCTTGAGGCAATTTAGATCCTCCGGTTACTCTAGCCTGCATATCTTTGGACTGTGGGAGAAAACAGGAGGACCTGGAGGAAACCCATATGGACACAGGGAGAGAACCAAAGCTGATTATGAAATATTTTCTGGACACACATTTAAGATTGTACATTCATCATCCTGACTGCAGGGGGCAATGCTGAGCTGTGTTCAAATCAGTGTTTAAGTACCACTTACTGTATATGCTTGTTCATACTGGCAGTTGGCACTGGTTAGTCAATGGTGCCCTATGATGACGTCCCCAAATATGTCTCCTGGATTTGGATGAATAGATACAGAAGAGTGAGAAGACTGCCCCCTACTGGGTGACCAGCATCACTTAGTGTAGCAACCTGTGCCTTGTCCCGCAGTCTGCTATTGTGTTCTGACCAGAGTGCCATTCGTAGCATCTAAGTGCATTATTTCTGAGCGTAGCATACATGTGGACTGACCACAGCGATGAGAAAAATCCTGGGGACTGGGGCAAGTTGAAAAACCGCTAGATTATCTGCTGTGTGTTGTGGTGGTGAGTGCTTAGAGGCTGTACGGTGGGGTGGGGGGAACCATGTACTTATCACTGGGGGGGGGGGGGGGGGGGGGTTGGTGGGGGTGGGTGTGTGGGGAGGGTGCGGTGTTATCCCCCTACTTGCCGTGGTTGAAATGCTATTGACAGTTATTATGAACATTTTTTTTACCACTTTCACAAGTGGTCTTGTTCTAAGCACGCTGCTATGCAAGCGGTCCACCAAATGTCCAGTGGGACTGAGTGGGATGTGTCCGCATTGGCGAGTCTGGTCTGGAGGAGAACCCATGGCTCAGTGTCAGCAGGAAAGAAACAAAGCTAGCTGCATGCTACCCCCCCCCCCCCCCCCTCAGTTTGAATTATGCGGCCAGGAGAGTAGGTGAACGAGATTGAGCTGTGAGATAAATTGTCTTTGACACCTTATGAGAAACATTTCTGTCTCCAGTGAGATTTAATCCAGACATGCATTCTCTGAATTCTGAGGCTTCGGCCATTAAAGATGCCAAGAGGAATAATGTTATTTTACTGTGTCAACTGCGGATAACTGAATTACAATTTACTGCGCTGTACTTGGTAAAATATCTCCGCGTGGCCTCATTCTCAGTAATCGTAAATTTCTGTAGTAGTGTGTTTTGAAGCTTAGTTATCATTACTCGAATATTTACAGCCAAACATTTCCTTATTTTACCACTGAGTAAATTCAGAAAGTGCATTACTTTCCTACGTGAATTTGAGTTGGTAACTCTGAGGCCGAGTGTATCATTAACAGAACGCGCTTACGCGTTGTTGTGGAATGCGGCCACGACGCATTGCTCATATTTGCGAAGGCATCGCAGGCCTGCTGCGACAGGCCATGTGGTGCGCGCAGCGATGGCGAAGAGGCTGCTGGTGTCCAGAAGGGCCGCTCGCGTTTTCTCCCTGTGGATTTCAGCGGCGGAACAAAGTTGGCGCGGTGGGGCTGTCGGCCAGTTCAGAATCGCCCAGCCTTGCTGAGAATTTAAAGGAAACCGGTGCCGTCTTTATATTCGAATTTATCCGCTTAGCCGATGCGGCTAACTAGCGGGTGCGTACAGAGCCGGGCCCTAAGGGTTTTGGGTGGCCCTAAATAAGAATTCTGTTGCCCTGGGATGGTTGTGGCCCTAGAAAGACCCGTCTCTTCCATATGTAGTATGTATATATCCCTCTGGAGGACAGTATTGAGATATCATATGTGATGGCAGCGCTTGATATGGCAAACAACCTCAGTATCAAATCATCTTCATGAATCCTCAGTTCATAACTTCATAGAGGGAACTGGGGTATCAAAAAAGTTACTGAAAAATATCAGACATCCAACGGATTTTCCATTTTAAGAAAGGCAGCATTTGGCGTACACATCCAACTCACCGTGTTGCTGTAGTTCTTAGTCCCTGTTTTCGCCGTAAGAGAGTTGAGTGTTTATGTCGGCAGCAGGCTCTGGGTCCATATCATGAGGCTGGGAGAACGATGGTGGGCCGGGAAAATCGATGAGGTCAGAGACCAGTCAGCTGTAGAGACGAGTCATGCGTAGAATGTTTAAAAACGGGGGCTAGCGTGCTCTGCGATATCGGTTTAACCTGCCTGGTTTGTGGCCCTGTAGCGCGTGAAATTAATTAACTTGCTGCGTGTACAACATTGAGACGGCAGTATTGTTTCGTTCCTTAGAATTCCCTCTGGAGACTGTTTGCTGTAACGGTAGTGTATATTTCATCAGAAAGTGCTGCGTGGTAAATATGTGTGCCCTTTTCTCAATGCCAGCAGTCATTTCAAATAAGTATACACAGAAGTGAAAGATTGAAACTTGCTTTCCTTGTAAAAACACAGGTGACAGTCTGATTAATTGTTTGTAAAATTAACCTTGCTTCCAGTTAAAGAGGAAATAGCTGGAATTAAATAGAAAACATATCTATAAAAGGTCTTGACACTTCAATCGATATATTATGGCCACTTTTTAATGTTTAATGTTGTTTGATGTTAACAAAGTTGTATGTGATGTAAAATATGTGAATTTATGCAGTGCTAGAGACCACACATTGTGCAAACACACCTAGCCATGTCATGTATTAAGGATTTCATATTGACCATATAAGAATCTATATAGGATCTATTAGTCCTTTCCAAAACAAAAATTTTAAATAGTTTAACAAAAAACCAGGGGAAATAAAATGAGTGCCAAGGCGCCTTTACTTGACCGATGTTGTCACTTAGGACAGTTCTCTCCGATTTTAAGAAAAGAACACTCCTAAGGACCGTTCATAATGGGAGAATGTAGCTGTTTCAGAAATGCATCCAGTGATGACTAACGTACTGGCAAGCTGTACGTGTGATCAGTCTGAGGAGGATATGTGTTTGCTGTGTGGTAGGAGCTGACCTTCTAATCAGCGAAGATTACTCACAGCACAGTCCTGCTTTAATTTGAGGATGCCACCCTTTTAATCGTTTCCCCGCTCGTCAAGCACTTCATTTCCATCGCAAAAATAAAAGACCCGGTTTTGCCGTTTCAGCAGAAGGAACCTTCCGGACCCGGGGAGTGCCGCTGGCTTCCTGTGTTTCGCTATAAGTGACGCTCTGACGCCGGCTGTCGGGAAAAGAAGTGGTTTCCCTCACCTTTGCCTCGGAGTCTGGGGAGGTCATCGCGGCTGGCTGGCAGGGCGGGATCGCTGGCTTGCCCCTCCGTAATCGAAACTGCAGGGGCACTGACAAGGAGAGGGGTGAATGTAGATGGCTGGGGGCGGGGCGGGGGCAGGGCCAGGGTGACAGCTGACAGGAGGGTGTTTTTCAGGCATATTGCAAGGCGTCTGCTTGGCATTGCACCTATTTGAAAGCAGTAAATGACATGTGACAGAAACGGAATTGACGCTCGTTGTTTTCATTTTATTTTTTGCCCTCCAGTTTATAGATGCTGTCGTAGGGGTTCCATATTTTGGTGTCTGTATAACGTGACATTGCCATTTATGTCAAATGACGCATGTGGGGGTGGTTAGACATGGCCATGGCAAACTGCCAAAATGGAGTTGTATCTGTTTCACTCAGTGTCACTGGCCTGGTTTAGTTTAACCAAAGACTCTAAATAGTTTACAGAGTTTGTTCACTCCAGTGTTCAACGCTGAAAGTTATATGCCTATTGTGTTCTCACTTCCATGTTCTAATATATTTCTTATTTGGTTTAACCCATTCCTTTCCCTTCCCCAAGTCTGTTTTTATGTTCTTCACCCTCCTAAATAATTTCTAACTGCTCTTTTCAGATCCGCATTTGGTTTGTCACTGAGGGGGAAAAAAAAAATCATTTGATCTGCTGCCTAATTTCCGGCCTGACCCAAAACTGAAGAGAAGCAGCTTGAGAGTAGACCAAATGGAGGGGGGGGGGGGTGTTTTGGTCTGGGATTACTGTGATTGGAAGCCAGCCGTTGGGTCTTGATGTGCAGTCCAGATACCATCTAAACACAGCAAGTTCCGTCCTTCACTTTGAGTAAGTAATATACGCGTTAGTGGGACGGAGTGTCAGATTCTTTGTTAGTGGGCCTCATATGTAATTCATGAGGGTGGAATGAGATGGTGGCGACTGTGCACAGTGGTGACATTTCATTCTTGGGGTCAGGGAAACAATCCTTGCTCATATTGGTTTGCTGACATTTCTGTGTTTTGACTGAAAATAAAATGGACAGGGAAACGCGGGGAGCCCTGAAGAAGCTTCCCCCGGCCGCTCCAGACCTACTGCAGCGAACACAGAGGACTGGATCATTGCGTGCGGGTTCGGCTTTTTAGACTGCTCATTAAAAACAAGGTTTGGAAACCTGTGTCCTATTTCTGGCAATTACCCCTGGCTCAGTTAGCTAATTAGCAGTATACTGTAACACCAGCTGACTTGTACATTAGACAGACACAGGGAAAGGTTTTATATTGGGAGGAAAACGGGCTTGAAGTGTCATTCATGAGTTTATCAGGTCCCACGAATGACTTGGGTTAATTAAATAAGTAAGGGCTGAAATTGGCATGAAATCCAGAAATGCAATATGTCCGCCCAGGAATGAGGGTCTCCTCTCCTCTCCAAAAATCTTAATTCTGATGCCATGATTCACGTCACAGAGCTGACATTTCAAACACGGTTGTTTGAATCAACACAAAAAATACATATACAAATTAAAACCTGAACCGACTTTTTCCCCCTATATTTAGTGAATCGGAAAGGTTTCTTCACTGATAATGAGGGTACTTCACGTGTATTTAATACCAAACCGAGTAAGTTTCTGCTGGTGAACTGATGTATTTATATCCACATTTAGGAATAAATTTAATGGTCTGTTTCTTCATGGATGTATGCATCATTTGTGTCCAATGAAGTGTCAGTTATTCCATGGCGTCTGACATGTTTGATTTGCAAATGATTTATTTGTAAGTTGGTAACCAGAGAGGCATCATACTCACACCCCTCACGCACAGAAATTATGCTGAATCGCCGTACTACTTCTGTTACAATGGCTACTACTAAAGATATTAGAGATAATAAATCATAACTGTCCATTATTGGGACAGAGCCTTTAGCCTCCTTAATGTGATGATAATTACAGCATCCATCTACCTGTCTCGCCTTGGTGTTTGTACTGGAGGCACAGTCGCATAGAATAACACCCCTTCCCTCACCCCCCCCCCCCACCACTCTGTCTATAAACTCTGCCTGACCTTCTAGCTGACCCTCCCTCCCTCTCCCTCTCTCCTTCTCCCTCTCTCCATCTCTTTCTCTCTTTCTCTCTCTGGGGACTGGGGCAATAATTGGGGCCAATACTCCGGCAATACTTGTAAAGGCAGAGCGGTCTGGTCCTGTCTGTTTCCGTGGCGATGTGGCCCACTCCCCCAGTGGCACGGTCACTTCCTGGTACAGTGAGGTAGTTGTAATGAGCTTAGAGGGCTCAGGTGCCTGAAAGCTTATTTAATTTGCTGCTTATGAGCCTACCAGTGATAGGTCACTTTCCCCTGTATGCTGACCACAGGCCTATCAGAAGGCTGTGTTTTGAGTTGGGGAGGAGGGGCATGCATGCACAAAGAGACATCTGATTATGTGTCCAGACTTTGCCATAGTGCCTTAACCTCTCTGTGCGTAAGCGCCCTATGGGAATGGCTCTGTAATCATGGCAGGCTGGGGGTAAACTGGTCATGTCATTGTGATGCCTGTCCATCCTTAAGCTGTGTTCTGTGTGTTTTTTTCCCATTGATTTTTTTGTTGTCAGATCATCTGATTTGCACCCGTCACAGAAGACCATAGCCCCCTAACCAAAAAATCTTACCCACTTCTAAATACATCAGTCTCTTTTCCTACCTCTCCCAACTCCGCCCTGTACTTCTCCCAACTCTGCCCTGTCCTTCCCTACCTCTCCCAACTCTGACCTGTCCTTCCCTACCTCTCCAAACCCTGCCATGTCCTTCCTTTTTCTCCCAACTCCACCCTGTCCTCCCTTTCCTCTTCCAACCCTGCGCTGGCCATCCCTTTTTCTCCCGACTTCACCCTGTCCTTCCCTACCTCTCCCAACCCTGCCCTGTCCTTCCCTACCTCTCCCAACCCTGCCCTGTCCTTCCCTGCTTTCTGCTGTCCTGGCTCCTCCCAGCAGAAAGCTCAGACTGCGCTGCTGATGCAGGTTTAAGGGGATTTCAGCCTCACGGTGGTGTGAATATCGAGCGTCTCTTTATGATGTGCAGAGGTGTAGCATGTGCTTTTCATTAGACTCTGCGCACACTTCCTTTCTTTCCTGTTGCTTTTGGGAAATAATTGTGGTTGTTCGCATAAATCAGTACTTTTCACAGTATGTGTATCCATCCTTTTTAATTCTCGCACTGTGCAGAATACTTTATGATGGCTGACACAGATGGGATGTTATGTAAAAGTGGGGATAAATGATAATTTAATGAAGATATTATATATCCTTCTGTGTCAAACAAGGCATTGTCCTCATGGACCTGTCAGGCCAATGAAAGAGAGATAAACCAGAAACCATTCATGTCTGTATATGTGCATGGTTGCATTTGTAGTATGCTTGTGTGAGCATGCATTAGTATGTGTGTATGCGTGTGTTTGCACATGCTATGTGAAGTATGCATGTTTGCATGCATGTGTGTGTGTGTGTGTTTATATGTGTTTGTGTGTGTGTGTGTGTGTGTTTGTGCCTGTATGTGTGTGTGTGTATCTGTGCGTGTGTTCGCATGTGTGTGTGTGTGTGTTTATATATATATATATATATATATATATATATATATATATATATATATATATATATATATATGTGTGTGTGTGTGTGTGTGCATGCACACGGGACTTAAGGGTGGGAACACAAGTTGCATTAAGATCCTAACTCCTGTTGGGATACGGCCATATCACCCAGATTGGGCTTTTGCGCAGAAAATCCTCTGGGGAAGCACTAATCCCCTGCTTGTCAAGAGAATTTATTTATTTATTTTGGAAGCAAAGCTCTCCCTATTTTTAGCACTGCCTAAGCTCTTAAGTGTGTCAGGGTTTACAATCTGATCACTCCAATAACAAAAAATAACCATAGCAAAACCTGTTCTGTTAGCCTTGGAGTGTTGGGGAGAGGGAGAGAGAGGGAGAGGGAGGTAGAGGGGTGGAGGGAGGGGGAGAGAGAGCGAGAGAGAGAGAGGGAGAGAGAACAAGAGAGAGGGAGAGAGAGAGATACTGAGAGCTCTAGACCCCACACCACAGGACATTAATCAGCATCACACTGTCAGGATGTTAAACTCCTGCAGTGGACCGGACTGGCAGGGATCTCTGTTGTTAACATGAGGTGGCGGAGCAGAAAAGGAAACGGAGGGGGAAAAAAAACAGTTCCTGAAAGAGGAAGAACGCCACAGAGCCTGGGCCTGAGCTGGGCCTGTAATGGAGAGGGCCAGATTGGACTTCCAGGCTGGGAACAGAAGGCTCCGATCGTTTTTGTATGGAGAGGGATCTATGTCAGGCCTGCTGTGGGGGGGAGGGGGGGGGTGGAATGGATATACAGTAAACTGACTGGCATGCATGTGCAGAGGAGACACATATAAACAAGGGTGTGGTTTATTGTTTATGGAGGAGGGGTGTGTGGATTTAAGAGGGGTGCGGTTGGTTCTGTTTGGAGGAGGATTGTGTGATAAAAGGGGGTGTGGTTTGCTGTGTTTAGAGGAGGGGTCATATGGAAGTTACCGAAATTACCATTTCCAGCTACAAACTTGCCAATCGTTCAGGTTGGCAAAATCATAATATAATTTTCTATTTTTACATTAATTTCACTGCAGTCGCTACAATGGTGGAGCATACCTCAGATGCAACAGGTACCAGCTGATGCTGCTGGTGGAATCCCTCCCTCCCTGGGAAACGCTACAGCCAATCATCAGGCTTCCTTAAGACCCCCTGCTGGGATGCTGGGTGACTCCTGTGAAGGCCCTGTTCTTAGTGTGTGTGGAGTCCATCGCCTAGTCCAATCTGAACCCAGCCAGTCCCAGATATGGTCCAGCAGCTACTTAGCATCACCAAGCTAGGGAAGTGCTTCATCAGCACGCACCAGTGATCCTCTGGTCAGTATAGCACCTCCAGTCTGCTTTCATGTGAATTGTCTGCCTCTGACACAAAGCCTGACTGGTGGACTGCACTCTCCCAAATTGGCGGAGGAAGTTGCATGAACACAGAAATTGACAATTGCAAACTGAGAAAGAAATAGGCTTCAAAACAACCTGCTGGTGTGTTTGTGTGCATGTGTGTGTGTGTGCATGTGGGTGCTTGTGTGTGTGCGTGTGTGTGTGTGTGTGCGCGCATGCGTGTACGTGTGTGTGTGTGTGTGTGTGTGTGTGCTCCCAGTGAGTGATCAGTGCATTCCCCCTCTGGCCTGTGGAAATGATTGATCTCTCTGCCTCTTTATGAGTCTGTGATGTGCTCCACTGTTCTTCATTACCCACATATATCTTCCAAATGGCCAGTTTAGGCCCCCGTAAACAGCGCAGCGAAAGGCTCGCCGTGCTTCCTGGACCCCGGGCCTGGGAGGCCTGCACAGACTGGAGCCGGTAATTCTCTGCTTCGCGACTGGCGTTTCGCGCGCCGCCTGGCCGTCCTGCGTTGCCCGAGCAACGCGTTGCCCCTTCTTCTGTGCCACTTTGAGACGTTGACTGAGAAATACGCAGGGCTGGCGTTTCACTTCATTGCCGTTCTGACACATTCATACAGGTATAAATACCCTACAATATACTGAAAGCATACAGTTTGACATCTATATGGGCGATCAATGGTTTGAGAGCTCTGGGGCCCTGGGGAGCAACGGTGCATGCTTTCCACAGCCAATAGTCTGATCAGTTAAGGCTTCTGAATATGTGTTGAAGTTCTAGGTTAGTGCTCTTCATACATTCCAGCATAATACAGGATTGGCCTATTTCCATTTGTTCTGTCGTTGAAATCTATTTTTTTCACATGCAATTTGTCACATTCACGCTTCATTTCAGAGACCACATTCAGCAGTTAGGATGGCAATGATTTAAACTGTTGGTCTGTAATTGAATAACTTTGAAAATGACAGAAAATCTGAGGATTACTTCATTAGACTTATTACAAGTTCTGGGATGTGAATGTGGAATATATATTTTTCATGGTATTACTGTTTCTGATATACTGTGACTTTAATCCAGTAAATAATCCTTCAGTAGACATTACATGTCTAATTAAGAACAAATGACAACTCAACCAATAATAATATTTGTCATTTTCTTCATAAATACACTTTGGGAAGATAGCGTTAGTGATTGCTGAACTCACCAAAAAAGGATGGTTGTGAAGAGAAAAAAAAACAGACTTGCACGCATGCACCTACACACACTCAAACGCATGCACGTACACACGCACCCACACATACCGTACGTGCACACACTTGCGTATAACTTTAATTGCGATTGGGCACTAAACCCGATCGAACGGTGAATGAATCTGACGCCATTGTGGGCCAATGTCTCTCTAATTGGTCATAGTTTGGGTTGCCGTGACTTTGACGTGCTGCAACCCGTCTACGAAAAGATGTCATGGCAATAAGCGCGCATGGGCACCGGTGCAATAAACGGCGAAAAGGCGCAGAAGCGCCTCGGGCCATCGCGACAGGATTTAATCATTTACATTTGCATCGCTTTCCATTGACAAAAGCAGTCACGTCAACCGCTGAGGGCCATACGGTGACATCCCAACATAATTACGTTTTTTGATGAAAAATGAAGAGCTTCGGGGAGGGGGGTGAAGAGCCGTGGTGCATTGCGCTTGAGAACCGTGATAATTTAATACCCATCGTAACCAGGTTGCAGATTTGAGAGCAGCATGGACCTCGCTGTTCAAATTCAGACTCGGTGTTTACTTTCATTGTCGCTGGTCGCTAGCTAGATTTACATTTACACGATGTAGCCATTTAGCGCTCTTGTCCTGAGCAACTGAACATTAAATGTCTGACATAAGAGATAACTGACCTTCAGTACTGCAGCGCCCTTGCCATTATAATTAAGTTGTCATTCAGTTTTTGTTCAAAATCATGACCCCCCTCACCCCCCCCCCCCCCCCCCTTTGTTTTGTTATGGAATTGCCAACAGTCAACACCGCATAACCCAAGACAGGAGTGCAATCTGCTCTTCTCCAGTACAATGTCCCTTGAGTTGGTAACTATTTTACAGGCTTCAGTACATGCAGTACTACAGGATACAGCCGGCACTGCTACTACACTATAGCTCACCAGCGGCAACAACTTGTAAGCATGTGTGGGTGACAGTAGGTACGATACCTGCCAACATGCTTATGAATGATTCATAATAATGTTAAGTAGGGCTAATGAAAGTGTTATTGACAGTCCAGTGGCAGCTCTGAATAATAAGTGGATTAGTTAACAGACAGCCAGGAGGGCAACATGAGAAAAAGGAGGTGTATTTGTGACTCGGGTTGTGTCTTGTCGGTTCCCAGGCGGTACATTTCTGTGCTTGAAAAAGCTGACAAGTGGGATCTGCTGTGCTTATCAGAACATATCCATTTGGATAGTAAAAGACAGATTTTATTTTTAAAAGTCACTCTGGAAATTCACACCCGGAAAAAATTATGAATATGCAAATAAAAAAAAAATGTGCTATCCACAATGTGTAAGATGCCTCTTGTCTGTTTTTGTATATCAGGTTTGCTTGGCAGTACAATTTTTAATATATGCATATAATTACAGCCATTTAGTTGGTATGCTTTCCAATATTTGAAGTATACTGAATGTGACTACGCGTACTTATTTATACACATTTAGCACTATATAAGTGTAGTATTAAAGCTATAGAATATACCAACGCTGCACAGCATAAACATGCACGTTAAACGCTTAAATGGATGAGATTATAGTGCTTAATGGGGTGAATGTGAGCATTAGAGAGTCTGCAGTTCGGGATTTGATAAGCTTATGAAGATTGGCTTTTGAATATATGGAAATGCAGTTTGGTTTATAAAACATAAGAGGATATATGAATCCTCTCTCTCTCTAGACATATTTGTCTTCGACAGCATTCAGAGTAAGCGATGTGTCAAATGGCCACCCATTGGCCCTTTGGCTCTGCTCACTTTTGCCCTTTATCGAGAACAAGTAAGAAATGTCAGAAAATGCACTGGTCACATTTGCTTTTTAAAAACGCACAATATTTTAATAAATTTGCGCTCCCAAAAAATCTTGTTAATGATCACATTTGCCAGCTTTTCTTTTTGTGTGCAAACCTCTGGCCAGAAAAACTGTACATCTGGACTTCTCTCTTTTTGTTGGTTTTGAGATGCTAAGCTAAGCCTCTTCCTGTGCCGCTTCCTGTGCAATCTAGAAGCAGAGGCCTTGACTCCTCAGCTGCAGTGTTTTTCATGCGTATGCCACTACAAGACACTGCCAGGCAGGAAAAAGTATTCTGGAGCAAAATTAGAGATGATTGTTTTCAAGAATTAACGGCGGGCGATGTACGTAAACTAAAGTGTTGTATATTACAGGGTGGCGTGGAGTTCAGTGGATATCTACACCGTGTTGAAGGCGATGAACGAATCAGTTTGTTTTTTTCAAACTTTAATTGATGCCAACATCTGCTGCTAGCAGATTACTGCAGCCAGTGCTCTCCTTTGGCTTTTCCGTTTCATTAAGCCACAGTTCACACAATCTGTTTGTGGCTATTTCCACCCTGTTTTTTTCTGCTTTGGCCATAAATTGAAAGGCTTTCTCGAACGCTTCCATCATACACATCTGTGCTTTTGTCGAGGATAGCTTAAGAAGGACATTCGGTGGATGTAATGCAGGCCCAGATAAGCATTACATGTTCTCTGTTTCCAGAAGGTTTGAACTGCAAGTAGGACAACGGTGGGGATGCCAACAGTCACCATCAATTTTATATTCAGCCAAGTATTTCAGCCAGAAATGGTTGGAGTACACTTGTGTGTGCATGGGTGTGTGTGTGCATGAGTGTGTGTGTTCATGGGTGTGTGTGTGTGTGTGTGTGTGTATGTGTGTGTAGGTGTGCATGGGTGTGTGTATGCGTGTGTGTTGGTGTGCATGTGTGTGTATACATGGATGTGTGTGTGTGTGTGTGCTTGTGCCTATGTGTGCGTGTGTGTCTGAGGAGAGCACAGACAGGAGCGTGTCCCTGACTGTGCAGGGTCTCTCAGACAGACAGCCCCCTGTGTGGATGGGGAAGCACACTTCCTGTTATTCTCAGGAGCGTTTAGCGCCGAGCGGCGGCTCGAGGACAGACGGACGGCGGGAGAAAAGGGGGCCGGTTCGGTGCGGCCCCTCCCACCTGTCTCCACCTGACGGCCGCTCCACAATTAAAAGTGACATTCGCACAGCGATGTTCATTTAGAGGGAAAATGCTGTGTCATCCACATCAAAAGAGTTCTCTGAAGATTTGGTGAAAAGGGGAGGGAGGGGTCCCTCCTCGCCTTCATTAGAGAGGATTAAATATCACTCCGTCTGGGAAACAAAGTCAGGAAGAGTATCTGCTCCTGTTGACCCGATGTGAGTTCAGTCCATGCAAATTCTGGGGATACGCTTTTGCGGCTAAACCAATGGTCAGTTGCATATTCTAGCAAATCACCTTGGGTAGATGGAGCTCCAGTCAGTGGCGGCAATTCAGACAAACTCAACATAACTAAAACTTCAAAGAACCAATCAGATTGCGTGAAAGTGATTTCACAAACCAGGTGCTCTGTACAGAGAGAGTGTTAAGATCATGACGCTTCTTACTGTAGCTGGAGCTGGGTTTTCAGCCGAACGCATCATCATTGAATGGCGAGTCGGTCTGGTCAGTCAACGAGCCTGAAGGGAGGCTAGTGCTTAGCGTCAGCGTTTGGGGTGCTAACTGCGCTCTTCTCAGCCAGCCTACACCCCTCCACTCCTGTGCCCTCAGGTGACAACGCAACCATAAACGCTTGGCCCCAGTGCACTGCCCAACGCCCGCGTCAGCGTCACGTCCGAAAGACAGCGAGGGGGCTTTCAAAGTGGAAGGCGATGAGCCTATCACTCGTGCATCTCTGGTACCGGAGAGGAGAGGTCAATATGGAGTGACGTTTCTGGGCATCGGAGGTCACTGAGGTACGCGTGGGCTTTTCCCTGAGTAATGGGCGGGGCTTCAGTGTGTTCCCGTCGTGAGATGTGAGGGTGACCTCACGGAGCGCCATGGAAAAACCCACCAGGAAGTGACATCGTAGACCCAACCCTTCCCGCCCAATCGGTCCCTCTTCGACCAGTTCAGAGAGCTCTTCAGGATACACAGCTGAGTGGAGGCAGGTTAAAGTTTCAAACTGCTTTTAATGTGAGGAGGCTTTTTCTACCTATCACAGGATTGCAAAGATTAGTGACAAAAAAACTTTTTGGAAGACTTCTAAGAACAACTGTTAGAAAGGATGAATAATTATTTTGTATATGTGTATGTATGCAAATATATATTTTTCACACAGTATGTTAGAAAGAGAGAAAGAGAGACAGAATGGGGAATGAGAGAAATATATTTTGTGTTTGTACTAAAAAAAAATCCAAGCAGAGCTGGTGAGTGAGAAACGTGAAAAACAAAAACAGTGAGAGGCTGTGTGTGTGCATGTGTGTGTGTGTGTGAGGCAGAAATACAGTCAAACGAGGAGAAAGAGGGAGAGGGAGAGAGAGAGTGAGAGAGAGAGAAAGAGTGAAAGACAGTGAGAGGCTGTGTGTGCGTGTGTGTGTGTGTGAGGCAGAAATACAGTCAAACAAGGAGAAAGAGGGAGAGGGAGAGAGAGAGTGAGAGAGAGAGAAAGAGTGAAAGACAGAGAGAGGCTGTGTGTGCGTGTGTGTGTGAGGGAGAAATACAGTCAGACAAGGAGAAAGGGAGAGGGAGAGAGAGAGCGAGAGAAAGAGAAAGAGTGAAAGACAGAAACAGTGAGAGGCTGAGTGTGTGTGCATGTGTGTGTGTGAGGGAGAAATACGGTCAGAAGAGGAGAAAGAGCGAGAGACACAGCGAGAGAGAGAGAGAGGAAGGGAGTGAAAGGCAGAGACAGACAGACGAAGGTCTGTCTGTGTGTTCTCAGGCGAGACTGGGCTCGGGCAGTGTATCCGAGGGGGTCAAAGGCAGAGGCTCAGTTAGCAGGCGAAGCGTGTGGTGAACAGCGCGCTGGAGTCGCGGTTCACTGCTCTCCGGTCCCACCCCGCCCGTCTTTGTTCTCTGCAGACAAGGGGAGGAGGGAGAAACTCGGTTCCCATCCGACACCCTGACGCAACCTGGGGTAAGGGGGGTAAGGGGGGGTGAGACCCGAACACTGCCAGAACGCATCAATAATCTGCAGCCAGCTGTGCAGAAAGATAAATTGCACAAGTGGACTTTACTTACATGCAGTTTTGCTCCTCAATTCATTTCAGTTCAGTTCAACTCAAAAAGTTTTTTTTACCATTCAGATACTTTAACCTACATTCCAAGGTCAAACTAGACAGCTGACCAATGGGGGCAAATAAATAACCGGATAACCAGATATTTCTTTGTTGGCCACACAGAGTTTTTAACTTGAGCTGCTGTTCAGCGCAGGCAGATGTAGAAACACGTTAATCTACGTTTATGGGCGCCTGGGACGTGTGCACCCAGTGCTCCCGCTCCAGGTCTGTCTGAGGCCGTTTATGGGGGCGTCTCCAGCTGGGACCCTAGCTACAGCCCCCTGTCAGATTTGGCTGCGCTCCACTTGCGTGTCCAGGGACGAGACGCATGCTGATATTGGGGCGAGAGCGAAGCAATGTGGGTCACGGTGCTTTTTTGGGGAAATTCTGAACTGTGTCAACAAACTGGGCAGTGCTGGGGACTGCACAGTCATTTCTGTGCTGGTTTTGTGGCATAGCACAGGGAAATGTTCAGGACTAATTCAACTCTAACAGAGTTTATGTGAGCCCAATCAGGAACAAATGTACTCTATTAGAGTTAACTTAACTCTGAATATTTTATTGCGTGTGTTAGTTCTGTTCTGACTATGGTATATTTAATAGTCTAGCCTAGTTTGCTTTAGTCTGGTTTTTCAAACACATTTCATAATGATATAAAAATCAACATGAATTTTAATACGAAAAGCCACAGAAGCTGCATTGCCTAATGGACGCATAATAATCGCAATACAGTACATAAACATCAAAAATGTACGTAAAACAGTCAGAAGTTAGTACAGTCCACTATACTTATTAAATATCACACAATCAAAGGGCTCATTGTAAAAAAATTTCCATATTCTTTGACCTGTACAACAAGGAACATAAAAGAAAGGAATGTTCTTACAGAGACAGGTCACATGACTACCAACAACGAAGAACAAAATAACTCCTGTCTTTAAAAAAAAAAAAGAAAAATTTTAAATAAAAATAAAACGCTCTTGGTGGTGCATCAGCTGTGGCAGTTGGGCTCCTGGCCTCCGTTGCCATAGAAACGCGGCCCGTCTCATTGCCGGGAGGCAGCTGTGGGTTTCCGGAGCTGGGGCGATGTCACACGGGCTATTCACGGCAAAGTTCACCCGCTAATAAACCAACATTTCACAAAAATAAAAAAGGAGAGCAAACTGAGGCGCCCTCCCGGGCCGGGACCAGCCAACAAGACCCATTTAAGAGGGAGGGCTGCGTCCCTGCAGTCGCGCCGGGGAAGAGGATATGCCACCTCCTGCCACAGAGGATAAACGCATAAAAAACGCTAAGGCCTGTTTTCTTTTGCCTTTCTTCTAGTTTTTTTTAAAAATCTGAATCGTGGAAGGCCTCAAAGGTGATGTCGTTGAGTAAAAGCCACAACTCAGTTTAGCTTCGCAGAAAGCATCTGTATTTTTAACCACAATCCCCTGTGCCACTGGCAAGTGCTGTTTATGTGAAATGGATTTTGATTCAGTCCTCCAGACTTTCAGATTGTACCTGCAGGAATTTTGTGAAAGGCGTATATTTGTATGAAGTCCTTTAGGCTGGTTCTGTAAGATAATGTTATACAAATACATACTATTATTATGATGATGATGATGATGATGATGATGATGATTATTATTATTATATAATTTATCGTACAGTTTAGAATTAAACATGACGCCATATAAACAGCATAAACATGTATGGTTCATTTCGACCACTTTTATTGTGTTAAACATTACACATGATAAGCCATGCTTTTTTTTTTACCCTGAAGTGGTTTTGCTCAAGACTATATCTGTGTAATTGCAATGGGTTACAAAACACAGCGATTGATGGGCCTGTGTCCTGTGAGGTGATGCGTTGCGGTTGTATTTTGGGTCCCTTCACTAATTCTCATGTTTCCTAATGGCACTCCAGTTCCTTTGATCGCTCGGAGGCCCCCCCCCCCCATTCTGCTCAGTATTACGAGCCAATCAAATCCTTTCTGCCAACATTATGAGCCTATCATATCCGCTGCCTGTTTGTGAGTGCTATTCCCAGAAGTCCCCTGCTGTGGGGGGGGGGGGGGGGGGGGGGGTTCTCTGAAGAAGAGATAGAGCTGAAAGCTGCCACATAGATAGATAGATAGATAGATTTTAGTCCTTTTGGAAATTCATCATGTGTCATACTTGCTGCATTAGTAAGCGTGTCTGCTGCAAAAACATGCACACACCAGACACATGCACGCAAAACAAAAACAAAAACAAGAACTAGGCTATCGACTGCTCGATTGATTGACCTATGGGACAAATCACAACGCTACCCCCTCTCTCTCTCTCTCTCTCTCTCTCTGTATATATATACATATATATATATATGTTTATATATATGTATATATGTATATGATTTGTGTCTGCGCTCCACAATTTTAGATTCATAAACAACTAACGTGTGGTTAAAGTGTAGATTCTCAGCTTTTATTAAAGGTTATTTTTTCTGTACATTTTGGTTTCAACATGTCAAAATTACAGCACTTTAGTACCCCCATTTCAAGGCAGTATAATGTTTGAGGCAAGTGGCTTTACAGGTGTTTCTGTTTAGTTAAGTGTGATTCATTGCTTCCTTAGTGCAGTTATAAGAGAGCTTTCAGGATATAGTTTTGATTCTAGGTTTTTGATTGCCTTTGTAGTCTGTTATTGGCATTTTTCAACATGAGGGCCAGTGTTGCATCAATGAAAGGAAGCCATTATGAGGCTGAGAAATAGGAATAAACAGTCAGAGACATACTGTAGACCAAACCTGTTGAGCTCAGAAATCGCTAAGGTTCTGGTGGGCCAAGGAAGACCTCTACAGCTGATGACCGAAGAATTCTCACCATAATGAAGAAAAATCCCTAAACACCTGTCTGACAAATGAGAAACCCTCTTCAGGAGGCAGGTGTGGATGAGTCTGTGACTACCATCTGCAGAAGACTTAACAAACAGAACTACCGAGGCTACACTGCAAGAGGCAAACCACTAGTTAACTGCAAAACAGGATGGTTAGGTTCCAGTTTGCTAAGAACCTAAAAGAGTCTGCAGAGTTCTGGAAAAAAAGGTCTTGTGGACAGATGAAACCGAGATACACTTGTATTAGAGTGATGGCAACAGCAAAGTGTGGTGGCCAAAAGGAACTACCCAAGATCCAAAGACATGTCTTTGTCCCAAGCATTATGCAGCTCACTCCAAAAGACACACACAAAAAGTTTTACGCATTACATGCATATATACTTTATATAATTTAATTTTAAATATAAAAAATGTATGCATACTCAATACACCAATCCAGGCACATCCTTCATTCTATTTTTGGCCCAAGAATGCTTATTTAGAAATATGTGTTCTACTGAGCTTTTATTCCCAGGTTTATACACTGATATAAAACAAGTGCATATGAATGTGGACCATGAAATCAACCACATAGCAACATAACGTACTGATAAGTGTGTAAAAACACTATTTCCCAGAAAAGACAGCCAAATCAGCAACACCTTTATCTCAAATAGCCTCTAAAAACTCACCTGTCACTGATTAATGGTTCTTCTGGTGAAAAGCCCTGATACAGATTTATACCACAGGGCATGAATGCATCCTGAAGTTTGTTTAGTTTTTTCCTAATAAAACTTTGGTCCAGACACTGCACTGCAGTTATGTTTTGTGTTAATGGAGAAAAGCTGGAGGGCTCTAGTCAATGATTTTATGAAAAAGACCTTTACGGGCATGACAGCGTATCATAAAAACAGCCAAAGCTAAGTCAGTATGCTTTGTTTTACAGAACCTGAAGTTTCGTCGTGCAGCATGCATCCTGAAGTACAATGGATGAGCAATACCCTGTTACACTTGAACCACAAGTAGGAAAGCTTGAACCACAGATTTGTAGCCATCCATTTGGCACACCTTCTAACCACTGAAAGTCTCTCTCTCTCTCTCTCTCTCTCTCTCTCTCTCTCTCTCTCTCTCTCTCTCTCTCTCTCTCTCTCTCTCCGAGAGTGCTTCATCACTCGCACACACGCACGTGGCATGTACGTAATTAAATTGGCTTGTTAATAAAAAAGGAATCTCGAGACCCGTTTCACGTGCGTCTGGCAGCATTCCTTTTTTTTGTGGAAATGGTTTTCGATTTTTGAACATGAGAGTCAGACCTTTGCCTCCTCGCAGGTGTAGAGGGACGCACTGCATACGTATGCGCTACATTGATGTCATCTAACCCCTCACCCGCTGTCCTGTCAAGAAAGAGAGTGCCTGGTCCTTGTGCACGAGGCTAGCTGTTTCTTTGCCTCGGTGAGCAAATTCTGCCTATTCAACATTACGCCGTTTTTGCGGGCTTTTTTCCTGCTGCATGGACAAAATCGAGGAGAACACTGACTTTAACTGGGTACGATGACCTATTTCCAATCAAGTTCGCTGAATATGTGCGTTAAGACACAAACACTGTGGTAACAATAAAACAATGCGGATGAACTCTCAGTTATGATTCAAGCAGTCTTTATTCAATTTGGGAATAAGGTTAATAATAATAATAATAATAATAATAATAATAATAATAATAATAATAATAATAATAATAATAGTTTGCTAAACGAACTGCAAGATTCGTGGCTTGTCAATGCACAGCTGTACTCATTTTCACTTTGTGCTTTTTAAATGATTCCCGATACAGTTCACATAAAATGCTGGATGTATTCATATCTAGTTATTCATATCAGACACTGGATGAGTGAACTTCATTGCTCAGCTAAGCTGGAGCAACGCCTCGATTATTTATAGAAGCAATTAAGCTGTGAGCTAAATGGAATTAAATAGACTTATGGAGATTGTGAACTAGGATATGCAAATATTGGACCGCAAACCTGTTAATGCGTAAGGTTTCACGACCAAATAAAATAATATTTCCTTTCTTTTGTAGGCACGGTGTAAAAGATATATTCTATTTGCAAATCATTTATTTTAACCAATAGTGTCTCGTTTTATCTTCTGATAATTACAATTGTGTGTATACGTGATGACCTCTCTCTTTCTCTCTCGCGCACTCTTAATTAAATGCAGGCAACAGCCTACTATTTACACAAATCTGGCCATGATACATTTAGTAGGCTATAACTTTTTATTACCATGATCATATTGGAGAATAACTTGTGTCTCGCCTTTATTACAACAAAAACGAAATCAAAGTGGTGTGTTCTTACTTCGCTGGGTAGACATAATACCCATAGGTGGCTCCTGTCAAATCTTTGTGTTGTCTTGTCAATCTTTTCCGCTACCGAGACGTGCCTTGTGTCTCAAGCTCATATTGCGCAGGCGTGATCCAATCTGAGCCCGGCGAAATGCTGGTGAATATCGAATAAGATCCCCTGCCCAGTGCTACAGTATACTAACCTACTTGTGAAACTAACTGAACCAAGGGACCGTGGACCTTCTCCATCTTAGAGTTGTCTTTGAGAGAAAACTGAATCTAACGTGCTTGCTTGGATGCATTTAATGATAAACAACGGCTATCAACCTGTGGATGGTGAGAGCAGAGAAAGATTATTTTCGCCTCCATGGAATAACGGTCATTCCTCCAGCCGGTGATTTTCAGGACGCCTTGATGTAACCTGCTCTGCGTTAACCGTGGCTTTTACGAGACTACGGAACCTCTGGGACGGGGAACCGCTTTAATTTCGATTTATGAATGGCCCTGACATGGAGGAAATTCCGTTTCAGAAAGTCAAAACCCGGAGGAAGAAAGGTCACTGTCCACCTGGAATTCCTTTCAGCGCTATCGCCTGCGAGGACGAGTTTGACTGCAAAGAGCTGGAATCGCTCTTCCAAAATTATAACCTGAAACTGGAGCAGACCTCAACGCTCAAGGCTCTGGCGGTCCTGATCATCATGGCATTAACTTTGGCTGGAGTGGAGCTGATGTCCGGTCCCAGCCTCACCATCTCCAAAGGATCCCATCCGGTGCACTGCATTATATTCGTCTCTCTGTTCATCGTCACGAACGTAAAGTACCTACAAGTGACACAACTCCAGCAAATCGTCAACCTTACTTTGCTTTTCGGCTTCACGTTTTCGTTCCTCTGCTGCCCGTTCTCTCTGGCGGCGTTCGGCACGGAGCCTCCGGTTTCGCCGGAGCAGGGGATGTGGCAGCTCATGCTGGTCACATTTGTCGCCTACTCCCTTCTGCCTGTACGGACTCTGTTAGCCGTACTCTTTGGAATTATGGTTGCCGTGTCCCATATAATCGTGACGGCCACATCGGTCACAGTCAAGCGACAGAGGCTATGGAGAACAGTAAGTATCCGCTTGTAAATTGCACTAAATATTGGGGAGACTTCTGGCTATGCTTCCTAGTGTACATTTTATCTTTCGAGGTAATAGCGACGAGTTTTCGGTTCAGCACCAGATAATGGACAGCGCTAAGGACATTATGCTTGGAGTTTCAGATGTGGGTTTGCTCCCCAGCATTGCTTAATCAAAAGTTTTCCAGAGCATACTTATCTATTTTAGCCATCTGAGAAGAACATTGTTTCAAAGTTAGCTGCTATTATTATTATTATTGTTGTTGTTGTTGTTGTTGTTGTTGTTGTTGTTGCCTTTTTTTGTTTAATTTAATTAATATTAACCTAAATTTTTACCCACATGCGTTCTGCTAAATAGGATGGGTGTATTCTAAACTGAGGTTATATGCAGACAATATTTTAATCAGTTGCATAATCGCTTTTGAAAAAAAAGTTACAATGACTAATTGCCACACCAAGCAGGGTGCGGACTTGGAATACATCTAAAGCTTATTTATTTATTTATTTATTTTATGAGTTAGGGGTTTGCACAGATAATTGTAAGAGCACTCAAACCCGTCACCTCCCGCGGACTTAACTCCCCTCACTTCACGAGATGTCTGAATGTATCCTTAGTGAAGAAAGGTCTACCGGTCAATTCACAGGAGCCTCGCTGGGCACACGTCAGACGGGCGCTTAATCGCCTGAACCCACATCAACAGGGAAGCCCGCATGCGTTCAATGTATGGAAAAAAAAACTCATTTGCAGCGCTACCTCGTTTTCATCCTTGGAGTGTCAATTATTTAAAAACTGAGGAAGCTAAGTTTTCTTCCCCAATCCCCAGAAGGCAGAATTAAATGCGTGTACTTGTGGGTGGAGATCCTGTTTTCACCCAGAGGCAAAC
>CM077291.1:11268109-11290609 GCA_039654925.1 Anguilla pacifica | reverse complement strand
ACATCACAGAGGCCGCTCAAAAAATCCAGTGTGCGTTACCGTTAACAGCAGGACAGCAACACTGCAGTACGGGCCGAGCTTCAGCTAGCGCAGCGCAAGTAGCGTGCTGAAGACACAGAGAGGGGTTACTGTCCATCGCACAGCTCCTGTCACAGCCGATGGAACGCATCTTAAAATGCGTCATTCAAGTTATACTGTAGAGAGAGAGAGAGAGAGAGAGAGAGACTTGATAATGTTGTTCTCTCTTGTGTTCTCAATGCAGCCACAATTGCGGGACTTGAGTTCTAAGGCCACTACGAATGCCAACGGGCTGTTAGGCTGACCTGAGATGTTGCCAACGGCCTAAAGAGGCTCAGCCCGGCAGTTTAAGACCGATAGCGGGACCGCTGTAGGTGAAGGCTAACAGCTATCAGACGCACCACATACTGTACGGGCCATTATTTATGCAAACCACGGCAAACACTGGAGCGCATTTCAAAGCGGCACGCTCTCCTCCGTGCTGGTGTGAATGTGTTATCTGATTATAATTACTATCCCTGCTATACCATGGCGAGGGGGGGTGGATTTGATATTACTCTTTCGGCCGTGCTTGTTGTTGTTGTTGATCTGTAATGACTACAGTGTTCGTTTAATCAGAGCTGCCGTGGCGGAGAGAATCAGAGGCAATTCATAAGTGAATAATTAACGCGGCTCTGAATGGCATTTTTTAATTGCCACCGGCCTGATATCATCATCATCATACTTGGTTCACACCCGGTGACTGTTTTACTTGTTTTAGAATAATAATAATAATAATAATAATAATAATAATCATAATAATAATAATAATAATAATAATAATAGATAAAAATTTATTTTGTCCATTTGATTTGTGGAGGTAAAGGCAAACATACGACTACAATCTCACTTCACACATTATCTGTAATAATAATAAAATAATAATACTATAATACTACTAATACCCATGCTGCTACTGCTACTCCTACTCCTACTGCTGTGAATAAAAAATAATGCATTGAATTCATTTAGCAGCTTTCATGTCATGATATCAAAGCACATTACGGTGAAACAGTGGCATTTCAACTGAACCACAGTTGAGGAGCAATCTGGGAGCTACAGGGCAGCCATTTTGCCCCAGAATGCTCACTTCACGTTGGGTGAGGCGGAGAGGGAGGGAATTATTAAGCCAATTAAACCGGGGGGGTGATTAGGGTGGCCGCGTTGGGAATTAGCCCAGACACTGGCGGTGCGACAGGTCCTCTGGCACAGCGGGGTCATGTGAGGTCATTTCACAGCTCTGTGTCTTCACACACAGTAGCAGTGTTAGCAGTGCGGTCTGTCAGTGTGAAACTGGGCAGTGTCGGTGTTGATTTTACGCTGACCGTTTTGCTTTGCAGAATGATGTGGGAGAAAGCAGCACGGCTAGAGTTGAGAGGGTAAAAGACAGTTCTCTTTTGTGATGAAGGGGCAGTATGTATACACTCTGTAAGAGCTGATTTAACACTGAACATTTGCCAGTGCACTGCCACTGTCATTTGTGCTGAAGCACCAACGTGTTGTTTATTCAAGGCTGGCCTACAAAAAAAAAAACACTTCTTATAGATGCTGCTTATTTTTCTAGCCGCACTCTTGGCTGCAAGTAATTTTTCCTCACCACGCGTCAGTCATTGATCATACATGCTGCAAAATGTCATACTTTCCTTTGGGCTGCCTGCTTACAGATGGCCTCTGATTAAAAATATCCACAGTAAATTTAATTTATGGTGCCAGCATAAATCTTATCATTGCTCTTTGCACATAACATACAGTTATGCTTTCCTCTGAGTTGCCTCATTACAGATGGCCCACGACTCTAAATATTCACAGCAAATTGAATCTATGAGTAATTATTAAATTAATAAGCAAAAAAAAAACATGCATAACTAGTTTGACATCTGTGATGTGACAAAGTGGCATTTAGCAAGTTCCACCAAAGATGATGGACTCTCTGTTGCTGTTAAAGCCACCCCCATTCCTGTCTGCTCCAGAGCAGAGGCGTTTGTCTGGAAAGCTTTTATCTCTAAAGAGTTTGTTTGTATAGCCTTTGTCTGAAAATCATTTATCTAGAAAAGGTTTGTTTGGATAGCCTTTGTTGGGAAAGCTTTTACCTGGAGAGAGTTTGTTTGGTTATTGCCTTTGATGAGAAAACTTTTATCTGGAGAGTGTTTGTTTGGATAGCCTTTTTCTGGAGAAAGATTGTTTGGATAGCCTTTGGCTGGAAAGGTTTTATCAGGAGAGTATTTGTTTGAATAGCTTTTGTTGGGAAAGATATTATCTGGAGAGAGCTTGCTTGGATAACCTTTTTCTGGAGAGAGATTGTTTGGATAGCTTTTGTCTGGAAAGGTTTTATCAGGAGAGAGTTTGTTTGGATAGCCTTTCTCTGGAGAAAGATTGTTTGGATAGCCTTTTTCTGGAGAGAGATTCTTTGGATAGCCTTTGTCTGGAAAGCTGTTCAATGGCGAGAGCTTTTAGAAGAGTGTTTGCCTGGAGAGTGTGTTTCTGTGAAGCGTTCTGCTAGCACGTGGTTATCTGGGGAGCTTTAGTTTGGAGTGTCTGGAGAGTTTTCCTGGAAAACATTTGTTGGAAAATGATTTGTTTTCCATTTCTCCCCCCTCCCCCCCAAGCATCCTGTTTGCGGACATCGTGGGCTTCACCAGCCTGGCATCCCAGTGCACAGCGCAGGAGCTGGTCAAGCTACTGAATGAACTCTTCGGGAAGTTCGATGAGCTGGCCACGGTGAGTCACCTTTCGGCTAGCATGCATGCTGCGTGTTCCGGTCCAACCAATTATTCAGCCTTCATTTCCTAAACAGCTGTACATACCAGACATTGGACAGACCAAACAAATCTGGCTACTTAATAAATAATGTTGCTAAGGGCTAATTGCGTTGAATTAGATTTTTCCACCATTTTTTAAAACCACCATCACTAAGGTCAAGGGAAAAAGCTCTTGGTGCAGCTTGGGTTTGTGTTTCAGCACCACAGAGCTGGACAGCGGCAGCTGTTTGCTCGAAGTGTGGTCTGAGGTGCTGTGCTCTGGAACTGGGCAGCCTGCCAGCTTCTTGCAGACACATAAAACAGCTTTTGCTCCTGTTGTTCGAGAGGTGGTGTGCTTTAATTATTATAGTCAAGCTGGCAGTTCTTGAATAATGTTTCAAGTAACTGGCCTTGTAACTAAAAGGTTGCAGGTTTGATTCCTAGGTGAGGCACTGCCATCGTACCCTTCGGCAACATGCTTTACCAAAATTGCTTCTGTAACTATACACTTTCACAGTGACATTCACACCGTTGACATTCAAGTCCAGCGCTGCACCCATTACATGCGCTGTATTAATTACAGTGTGCTTGTGTTGACATATGTTTTAAAAAGCACTTCACTTGCACATTTGAACATATCCAAGGCTACATTGTTATATGGAGTGAGGTCACAGGAAGGGTACAGTCTCATTAAGGGTTGTGAAAGTTTTGGAACCCCTAGCCCGGTTGCCAGGCGATGCGGTAACCTCCTGAAGGTCGCGTGCCTTAAATAAACGCAATCAGTCCTGGTTTGCTTACCACAGCACAAATGTGTGCGCTCAAAATCTTTTAATCCACAGGATTATGCCCAAACTCTTGCCCGTAGTTTTTTTTTTTTTCCGCCTTTCACAGAAGCTTGCGTTCGATGTTGTTCTTGTCACGTTCCACGGCTTCCTCGTGCCGGTCCCTGTCTTTGGTTTCTCCTTTATGGCCACCCCCACAACCCCCCCCCCCCAACCCCCATCCCCCCGCCTCCGTGCCATTGTGGTTTCACGCACTGGTCCTCTTCGCCTTAGCAATGGCCATTAATTAACCCTTAACATTCTTTGCAGTGTTTTTTATTTATTTAATTCAGTGTTTTAGTAGTGATTGTTTCATCAGCTTTAGAATGTTCAGTTAAGAACACTCTAATCACATATTTGTGACCTCATACATTGCAGGGTTGATGCGCTCCTTAGGTTCACTGTGTGTTCTGCAGCCTCATCTTTATGCCGTGTGCTGTGACCAGCATTCTGCGGAATGCCATTGTTCTACCCCTGGTGAAGTCATCACTGTGTGGGAAAGTGCAAAGAACACATTGTCCCTCCACCTGTGCTTCATCCTACAAAAATGCATACTTTCAAACTCTATCACACATTTTCTATCTCTCTGTGTTTCTGTCTTTCTGCGCTCTCTGTCTCACATTTCCTCCTCTATTACTACTCTTATTTCTGTCTCTTTCCTTTGCCTTGTCACACTCTCAGTCTCTGTCTCTCACTGAACTTCTCTCACTGTCTCTCCCTGCCTGTTCTCTGGGTCTCTGTGCCTCTGTAAACATTCAAGTGAAAAGTTGTCTTGCATAAGTGGATTTGGACACTGACTTTTTAACATTTCTTCAAACTTGCCATCTTGGGAGGGGGATTGTTTTTTTGACACTCTGCCTCTTGAAATCGGCGAGCTTTGTGAGTGTTCTAGTCACAGCCATTTGGCTGCCAGATTGTGAAGCAGCCCTCCTAAAACTGGTGTGTGCTCGGCTTTGAAGTGCGTTCAAGTCAGAGCTGACTCCATCCAGGGAACTTTGGATTGATTTTCTCTGCAAATGTGCAACTCTCGCCTTGACCGGAATTCACAGAGTTCTGAAAAACTCTCTTGCTTGGATGTTGCATGCCGGAATTCGCTCAAGCTACGTTCGGAAGAGAGTTAATTCTGTGTAGCTACGTTCACGGCTAATCTGTGAAAATCTACATGGACAAAGAAAAAAGGAAGTGAACTCAACGTGAGGGCACGGGTGCTCATGTCTCATCACTAATACATGAAAGAACATCGATCCGCGCCGCTTTCACACACACGCAACGCGGTGACCTGTTGTCACAGAGAAGAGCCTCCAACCCCCCCCCCCCCCCACCCCCTCCACCCCCAACCCCTCCCTGCTTCCGGCCGGCCACGTTGCACAGAGACAATTAAAAGCCGCAAACAGATTGTGTGTGAAGGGCGAGGCACGTGGCTGGGCCTGGGGTAATCCTCCTCACGTCTGAGGCGCTCCCCCCCCCCCCGCCCCCCCCCCCAAAGCCTTCGGCCGGAGCTTAGAGCCTGGCCCCTCCGCAGAGCTTCACCGCCCCAGCCAAAGTGTGCCCTGCCCGGGCCCGCGTCTCCATCGCAGGGTTCTGCGCCTTCGGCCCGCAGTGGTCTGCCACTTTCTGCTGCTGCTGTAATTGATGAGTTAAGGCAGTTGATCACACGGCTCTCTAGCGGACCATCGCTCTCTAGGGTCATTTTTAGGTGTAGGACTGAGTTAATGGCGGCGCACAGGGAGTGTGCATGATTGGATGCCTCGGGCATGTGGTGTTGGATGATGGCATGTGATTGGTTGCCTGGAGGTGGCCATATAATAAAGTTTCTGAAACCAAATTTATGGCAGAATTTGTAGCTACATTGTACATTGTTGCCTCCTGTTTCCCTGTCCCCAATATGGCTGCTTATTTTCCCTTTGAAATAAATAATAATTCCTCAAATAATTTATCTAAACCTAAAATTGTTTGCTTGTCATGTCCCTTGTTTGTAAGATGATTATTATTTTTTTTATTCCTTTGGGACAGAATCAACTCTCAGACATCATTCACTCGCATTCATTTTAAGCTGTAATTGTGAACTTGCTACAGACTTTTTATCTGCTTCTTGGCCGACTGAATAAAAAACTACAGCAGGAATATATTTTCTGGAATTTTAAGTCAGTGTTCTAGAACTCCATTGCTTTCCAGTAGTGATTGTTGCATCAGCATTAGAATGCTCAGTTATGAACATTCCAATCATATTTGTGATCTTACACGCTAAAGGGTTAAACAGGTTCAAGCACTGTTCTCGCCAAACTTGTGCTTTGTGCAGTTCATGTGAATATCCCGGTGATGGAAAGCTCCCGATGTTCTTACCCTGTCTTTCTGTTGATTCATTTTGATTACGCTCTTTATATTGTTGCCAAGCCAAAGGCAAATTTCCACACCGCGCGGACCATGAAGTGTCGGGCTCTCCTCTAACCTAAATTGCTCGTGTCAGAACGGAACACAATGACGCAGCTCCGGGGCCTGTACAGTCCTCGCGCGGGCTTCCCTTTCAAGTCGGACAAATGTCGCGTGCCACGTGCGATTACGCGGGGCAAATGATATGTGAGCGGGAGAAGCTGTCGGCGAGGGATAAACTGGCGCGCGGCTCGGTTCAGTTCGCCCGCTCCGCCGCTCCTTAATTCAGTCTCTCCCTTACCCGGGCACGTCAGCGGGCACTGAGCGCAGGAGGCGCCGCAGATCTAATGCCAGCCTAACGGAGATTTATGCCTCATCTCGTTCGTTAGTCGCAATGGCGCAGGGCTTCCTGAATAAATCCGCCAACCCCCCACCCCCCCACCCCAACCACCCACCCACCCCCACCCACCCACCCCAACCATGGACACCCCCTTTACAGCATGCACCGAGCCCAGTGACCGTTTGTCCGTCCCAGTGTCTTTTCCATCATTTTTTTATTGTAGGATTGTAGGATTGCGTGCTGAGCTCCATCCCTTGTTTCGCTTCTGTCTGCCTCGTAACACCACCTCCGTGCTAAGTCTCGCGCTCCCCATGGTGAAGGCTGCGTAACGGTCGCGGTCGGAACGTGAGCGGTACAGGGGCAGCAGCGGTTGCGTGAGGACGGTTGCGCGGCGGGGGTTCGACGTTCGACGCGGTGTAATGAGAGGGAGGGAGCCGGTCCCCGACGAGCCCTTCTCCCAGGGAGCTGAGTCAGCCCATTTTTCACACGGCTCACTTAGTCTCGCAGATCTCACGCCAGCTTTGCTTACAGTGCGTCCCCTGTTTGGTGATGCCTTGGGTGTGCGTAACGACGCCTTCTGGGAAGGAGCTGGGTACTGGATAGTGTACCATCACGCTAACACACCTGTGCCTTTTCCTTAGGCGCCAAACAGGTTTAACCACAAGGCATACTTTGTGGTAATGCACTGTAAAATGTGTTGAGAGACTGCACTCACTTGGCATTTATCTGAGTAAAATGTTCTCCATCAGAGCTGATTTAACTCTGAACATTGTTTTGCGTGAGTCTGTGCAGTGTGGGTGCTGTATATCTGAACCTGTGTTCTTAAATTTTGTTAATGTTGGCGTTGGTGAGAACTGTGAGGGCTGTGGCCAAGGAACTATTTCATTTTTCACAGGTGGTCGCTGTGTACTTTGTTGCTGACCTTATTTGTAAAGCGCAGTTCTGTGGGGTTTTTTTAAATCCGTCTTTGTAATTGCTCCAACTTTCCACCCCATATTTATCATTCTTTAAATTGTACATGTGAAAATTAACTAATAAAAAATGTTAATGAAAAGAATCACAGGTGCAGCCCTCCTCCTCTGTTCCTGTGAAAGTTGCCAGGGGTGTCAAAGGTTGCTAAGCAACCGATCAATGGAATAATGCAGAACGGCAGTGACTAATTACTCAATTATGCCGGAGGTGATAGAATGAGACAAAATGGCGGCTGTCCTGTAGCTTGTGTCTGCGAGAGTCTGCTCCAGGCGCAGGCCATGTGACCTCCTCCAGAGCCTTGCAGCGGAGGCGTGTCATAACGCTGTCTGGCCCCACAGGCTGAGAGATTAACCCCCATTCAGCCTGAAAATGGGAAGGAACTGGCCCCCGGTCAAACGGGCTGGCTCTAGCGGCCCTGTCCTGTGGGGACAGCCAAGTGTCCCGTGGTCACCTTTGACATCAGCTGATTGACGAGTCTGTTCTGTAGCCAACCACACCCACACCCAGCACTCCACAGTAGACACAGGATTACTTGACTCTGGCCCCGTAGGTCTGTCTTATGCTACCAGATCTTGCCTAGTCTCCATCTTATTTTTGCCAAATCACACTATTTAGGTAGGGTTTGCATTTATGTGAAATACATATTATCACCTATATTTAGAGAAAAAATATTTTATGTTTTGGATAATTGTTTGGGATTGGAGGGATGCTTTCGGGTTTTGCTAAGGCTTTCTTTACCCAGTTTCCAAAGACAAAACTAAATTTTTGGCTGCCGCTGATGTCCCATCATCCCCCTCTCTCTGATTGACAGGAGAATCACTGCCGGCGCATCAAGATTCTGGGGGACTGCTACTACTGCGTATCCGGCCTGACGCAGCCCAAGACTGACCACGCCCACTGCTGTGTGGAGATGGGACTGGACATGATTGACACGATCACGTGAGTGACCTGGAAAACTAAGGCTCCGCCCACTGCTACCTTAGGCCCTCCCTTAGCAGCTCTGCTTGCACTTCCTGCTGACTGGGGGCTGTGTCCGTAAGCTCTAACTGTCACTTCCTTCCTTCTTTCATTTGCATGATCTGTATACAGCTTGGATAGGTGAGAGCAATATGGCAGAAACTGAACCTAGTCAATCAATAACGGCTGCAGAGCAGTTGAATGGTGAACACATGGAGGAAAGGAGGTTGTTGTATCACAGGGGCTTTATTGTGGAAACATGGATTTGCTGGGGCTACACAGAGCAGTGTCACGGCCTGCTGTGGCACTGTGGCCAATAAGGTGTTAGTGAAAAGAAAAACAGATGATTCTGTAACTGGCGGCAACAGTGTATTTTTGATCGATCGTTTTTTTTTTTTTTTTTTTTTCCGCATGGACATGGAAAATAAAGGGGCTTTAGTAGTCTGAAATTTTGCCTGCCTCTTTGTGCAGACCGGGCCATGGTATGAGAAGCGCTTTCCTTACATTGGGCCACAAACAAAAAATCCAATAACAAGGCAAGGATCAGGGTCACAGGACAAGGAGGGGCCTCATTTGCATATTGGCATTTTCAGCGTATTAGGAACAGTGCATTAGCAGCACACTTACAGGTACGCGTTCACTGTGCTTTAAGTACAGGCTGAATTTGTTGAAGCTTATATTAAAAGCTTAAGGGGGTGACTGTTTCCTATTCTGATACGGTGAGGTTGGATTTCTTTCACAACCCCCTGTCGTCTCTCTCACCCAAATATCCCCTAATTAAATCTCACAATGAATGGTTCGCAAGAAGTTTCGGTTTTATTGAAATGAATTGAAATGAGCTGTGTAATTAGTGGAGAATGTTGAGGAGGAATAATTTTAATTGGCTTTTTTTTATTTCCAGACTGCAGTGGAGAGGAAAAAAAAACATGGGATCCTTTCATTATAGAATTATTTCAGTTCTATTTTATATACTGTCTAATAGCATTGGCGTCGATAGGATCTTGGGGAAATGGAGAATTCGGAGAGATGCAGCACAAAAAAAGAAGCTTCACTTTTAAAAATACCGGATTTATTTATTTATTTTATTTATCTGTGTATGTCTGCATCGTACTCTGCAGGAGCAGTAATTACACTGGAGGTGGCTCTGGGCCGGCTGGCTCTAGGTGCTGAAAGGTTATTTATCTGGCGCTAATGAGTAAACAGTCGTGGGCTGCCCAATTTGGCTCCGTTTCCTGTTCCGCTCGCCCTGGGAACGCACGCGAACGGCTCCCAAATGGCGCTCCACCAAATGCCGCATGTGGCTGAGGAAGTACAGAACTACGAATCCCATCCTCCCTTACCCTTCAGATCCCACACTGCACCTCCACTACCACTCCCACACTCCCACAGGACAGTCTTACTCTCGTTTTTTTGGAAATAGCGAAGAGAAGTAAGATGAAATATCACGTGTTTTCCAAGGAATGCCTGTATTGACACATTCTGTATGCGTAAATGCACTAGCTAGTACAGTACTACTTTATTTATAGACATACTTTGCTTCTTTATTACAACAAGCAATGGAAGGTCTACTTTAGAGCAGAATGAATTCCCAAATGCTGTTGGATGGAAAACACGTCTGCATATTGTATGAATTCGTTAGATGAGACACCACCCGTTTATAGAAAACCAATACAGTCTACTGTCTTTTTTGTAGAATTGTTTTGTTACGAATCAGTTACAAGGCAGACAATGCCTAACCTTGTTTTCTGGTCCCTCTTCATTGTGGGAGTGGCGAGGGTGTGTGTGTTGGGGGGGGGGGGGGTTAGTCGGAGGGTTATGTAACATTGGCAAACCAATGGCTGTCACATGCTGGTTTTGTGCATCTCTGTACTAATTTTGGGCCAGGCAGTTTAATGAAAAAGGAAAAGTTCCTTCTTCTGTCAGGATGAGGAACACGGCTCTCTTTAACGCGGATTGGCTTCGTTCTGCCGGTCTGCGCCCAGACGGAGGCGATGGGGGTCTTTAAAATGCAGAGCAGCGGTAATTTGGCTCCCCGTCGTTTCTCTTCAAAGCTCGGAGGCCGAGCGAACGCAAGACTGGCGCCAACCGCCCGCTCGCTTTCGTTTGCACCTTTTCTGCTGCATCAAGAGAACACGCAGGAGCGACTATTTATAATTTAAAAACCTGTCGCTGGAAGTGTCGAGGTGCGCATCGCGACGGTAGTCGCAAAGGTAACAGGGTTATTTTTGGATATGATAAGAGGACTGCAGGTTTTACACAAATACACACAGACAGAACACAGTGGCACCTGCAGACATTCACATACATTTTTACATGACACTCCCCCGCCCACCCCCCCCCCCCCCCCCCCCACACACACACACACACACATGCACAAGCCTGCGGTGCAGTTATTATTTAGCTGTTTTTCATTCTTTCCTCAGGACAGATTTCTATGGTAATTTCTAGCAATATTGCGCCATGTTGTTCCATCAGCACCCCGGCCATTCAGTGCAAACACAATGCAGCCACAATATCAGCACTGATAAGAGCTCGGTGGATCATTTCAATAATAAAGGAATCACTAGACATTTGAGGGCTGTTGCAAACTAAAAAAAAAGGGGTGTGTGTGTGTGGGGGGGGGGGGGGGGGCAGTGGTATGTTAAAAAGGTTGTATTGCCAGTTTAATGCATGCAACAGCTTCCCAGGTCCTGTAGAGGTAGAAATCGTTGGGGGCGGTGTATTGACCAGATTTGATACAGTGCTAGATATTCTCAAGGCGGGAATTAAAATAGCAAGCTAGAATGGGCTAAGTGGCTTGTTTTCCTCATCGAACATGTATGTATGTTCTTGTGTTGATGAATCATTGTTAATAATGTATGTTGTTAATCATGTTAACACTATTCCTATCTGGGTGTTAATAATTTTTTATTATGTTGATAATGTGTCATATCTTATCATGTTAATGATTAATAATACATTTTCTCCTCTTATATGATTATGAAAAATGTGTGTTCTTTTATTTATCAGGTTTGCAATGTATGTTCTCTTTTTTATCACGTCAATATTTCTAAAATGTTCTTTGATTAATTATGTCAATGAAGCATGTTCTTTTTTATTATGGTAATGATCTATTTTCTCCTGTGTATCATGTTTATGTGCATACTCTCATATTTTTTATGCTGGTAATGCATCTCTTATTCATCACAAAGAAAACATATACTCACTTATTTTCCATGTTAGTATTACATGTTCTCCTAGTGTCCGAGTTAATAATGCACATTGTGCTATTTCTGCCGTTAATAATGCATCCGGTCCTGTTTCCGGCGTTAATAATGCACGCCGTCCTCTGTGCAGGTCTGTGGCGGAGGCCACGGAGGTGAACTTGAACATGCGTGTTGGGCTGCACACGGGCCGGGTGCTGTGCGGGGTGCTGGGGCTGCGGAAGTGGCAGTACGACGTCTGGTCCAACGACGTGACCCTCGCCAACGTCATGGAGGCCGGGGGCCTGCCCGGGTCAGTCAGTACGCCCCCCCCCCCCCCCCCCCCGCCCTTCTGCCGGGCTGTTCCCCTGAATTGCCGTCCGCGTTGTCTGCGTGTCCACGTGCAGCCGGTACACCCTCTGCCAACCTCAAAAAACGAAATTGCCATCCCTGTCAATGCGTGCGCGCGTGCGGTCCGGTCAACAGCTAGTTAATGCCTGTAGCACTTTTGCGAACGACGCTGAAAGCCAGCAGATTCTGCAGCTCTCCGGGATTTGGTATCGCTGGCATACGTGCTAGATGTTGATTGAACGCATGCCTGTGTGGCTGTTTTTCGGACGGTGACCCCCCCGCTGACCTGTCGCGCCGCGTTCCCGTCCCACGCAGGAAGGTGCACATCACCCGGACCACCCTGGACTGCCTGAACGGGGACTACGAGGTGGAGCCGGGGAACGGGCACGAGAGACACGCCTTCCTGCAGAAGCACCAGATCGAGACCTTCTTCATAGTGCCATCGCACCGACGCAAGGCACGGGGGAGTGTGTGTGTGTGTGTGTGTGTGTGTGTGTGTGTGTGTGTGTCTGTGTGTGTTTAACCCTTTCCAGTGTAAGACACAAACACTGAACTGAACATTCTAATGCTGATGTAACAAACACTACTGGTAACTGAAAGCAATGGAGTTCCAGAACACACGGAAACCTGAAAATAGCCCACTGCATTAAGTGTCTGCGTTCCGCAATGAGACAGATGGACTCTGTAGGTGTAATGTTTTTGCCATGGTTCACCTTGACCTGCTTTGTAGTTTTCATCACAATGGATGCAGCCGGTGTGAAGTCTGAACTCAATCAACACTTGATTCTTCAAATAAATACAAATATTCCTTTTTTTTTCATCACAAGGACAGTCAGGCAAGTTCATTTTTCTTGATCGCCAAGCTGTGTTCTCGAAGAAGAAAGTTAGCAGTTGCATTCAATCGGGAGACAGAGTTAAGGACAAATGTTGATTGAATCCAGGCCAAAGACACTGTGGTGGTGTGCCAGGCTGTGTGTGTTGCTGGTCTCCATCCATCCTTCTGCATCCACTCTGAAAATCATTCCCTCATCCCCTCTCCCTCTCATCTCTAATACCCGAGATTTCGTCTCTCTGTCTGGAGGTCAAGGGTTCTTTTAACACCTCAAAGATTTCTTTTCTTTTGCGGGAACTCAAAGAGGTCGCCACTCTCAAGTTGGCGCGTGTAACTGTCGGTTCCCATAATGCACCACTCCATCAGTCCCGAGAATTTTTTTCACATCATATCATTTTTTTAAAGAAATTCACTCGAAGGAATTTGTCACGCTAAAGCAGGCATTTGAAAGGCTAATGCAGTTCAAAAAAGAATCTCTTCCCAAACGCAGAAGCTCGGATCTTGAACTGTACCACCGCTTTGAGCAGTTCTCAACTTTTTTTTCCTTTTTTTTTGGTTTGACTCAGTGCATATTTAATATTTTTTGCATTTTTCATGTATGTTTTCCCTTTTTTCAGTATATAAGATCAGGTCATCTGTACCAAAAAAAAAAACTGTTGATCCCGTTAAGTATAGTCTTTGTATGACCACACTACATTACATTTACATTACAGGCATTTAGCAGACGCCCTTATCCAGAGCAACTTACGTTGTATCCATTTAAACAGCTGGATATACACTGGAGCAATGCAGGTTAAGTTCCTTGCTCAAGGGTCCAACGGCAGTGCCCTACCGGGGAATCGAACTTACGACCTTTAGGTTGCAAGACCAGCTCCTTAGCCATTACACTACACGGCCGCCCACTGACTATGAGAACCATGGCCGTTTATTCAGGAGCCGCTCAGGCTAAGTACCTTTCTCAAGGGTAAAGTGGCAGCGCCCTGCCTGGGAATTAATCCCCAAGCCCGTAAACCCCTTAGCCGCCATCGTAGCACATGCCGCCGCGCCGCGCTACCCTCAGAGGGCCGGGCTCTCTCTGAAGCGTGCGTCGCACGTGCTCAGTGGGACCCACGCGTTTCTGGGTGAGGCGTTTCCCCGTGCGCCTCTTTGACCCAATTCCTCCCGGTTCCCCAGAAAGCGGACCGTTCCTCTTTCGGCCCGCTAAGTCGAGTCTGATCCGCGTCTCTGGCTGCTCCCTTTATTTCGCCTCGCCGTGTCCTAAATAGGGAAGAGTTCACACACTGCCTCCGCTCCGTCGTCTGTTTGACAAAACACCGTCTGCTATTGTCAGGATGCATTTATTGACCTTTATTTATACCGGGCAGGGTGCATGGTCTTTTACCCCCCTCCCCCCCCACCATGTAACCTAAGATTAACATTACTGATACACATAGTTCCAAAACGTGTTGCATTTCGTAAAATAAGTTAAGGAGAAAAGACATGGTCTTTATTTTAATGCCTGCCCTCTGTTGACCCCGAGCCTCATTAACACTGGGCGTGCATTTTCCCTTTCGCCAGATTTTTCCCGGATTGATACTGTCGGACATAAAACCCGCCAAGAAGATGAAGTTCAAGACGGTGTGCTACCTGCTGGTGCAGCTCATGCACTGCCGCAAGATGTTCAAGGCCGAGATCCCCTTCTCCAACGCCATGACCTGCGAGGATGGAGACAAGGTGAGACCCCCATCAGCGCTCAGGGTGTGTGTGGGTGTGTGTGTGTGTGTGTGTCATGTGTGTGTGTGATTGTGCATGAGTGTGGGTGTGGCTATTGCCGTGAGTGTTTAAGATTTTTGCTGTGAGTGGTTATGTTTTTTTTTTTACTAGTTTAAGGTCTAAGACCTCCCTAATACAAAAAAAGTGGTCTTCAACTGTTTAACTTCAGCTGCTGTCTCAAATGAAGCATTCTTATGCAGGGGTGTGTATGGGCATACATACGTACTGTTTGTGTGAGTAACTGTGTTTGAACATCTGTGTGCTGATGTGTGGTGTTCGTGAACTGCATGCGTACCTGTGTACGCAGTCATGTCTCTGTGCAAGAACACATGTGGGTGTGGTTTTTCGAGAGCATGCGTGCGCAGGTATGTGTGTGCACTGGCAGCGCGTTGGTCGCATTGCAGACGTGCAGGCATGCGTACGTGCGTGCTGTTGCACTTGCCTTCCTGTCTTCTGCCGGTAGCAGTAAAGAGAGCAGCACAGACCAGCGTTCTAAGCTTTGTAAGGTGTCCGCAAAAAGTGAAAATGGCGCCCCCTGGTGGCGGTGCTACTCCAGGCCGGGGTGCGGCGGCCTCGTCGCCGGCTTTTTCGGCGCGGAGGGGATCCGAGGGAAACACCGCTGTTCGGCTGAGAGGGGTGTGACAGATGTGCTGTTACAAGACCTGGCCGCGGTCCAGGTCTCCTGCTCCCTGCCTCTCTATCTCTCCCCCTGTCGGCCTTTATCTTTCTCAGTCTCTCCCCCTTAGCAGTATGCTGTTTTATTTAGGTTCAGAACGGGAGGGGGCTGGGGGCTTGGGGCGGGCTTGGAGGCTACTGTATTTCATGTCAAGCCGAAAATTGCTTCTGTTCCCAATAAGCTGCTTATCGGGTGTAACAATGTTGTTTGTTGACAATCGGCGAATTATGGCCCTGCTGTGCAAGGTCAAACAGACAAACATGTCCGCAAAGGAGGAGCCTTTTTTAACTATCTCTTTACTTCCCTTTACTTCCTCTAACACAGTCTCTATTTCCTCTTACCCTGCTGCTACTTCCTTTTGTCCTGCTTCTGCTTACTCCTACCCTACCTACATCTATCCATCCATCAATTCATGCATGCATCCATCCATCTATCCATCCATTATCTATACCTGCGTATTCCTAGTCAGGGTTACAGGGGGTGCTGTAGCCTATCCCAGCATGCACTGGGTGAGAGGCAGGACTTTCACTGATCTATTGCAGGGCGCATGCACCATTCACACTCATGCTGATGGGCAGTTTACAGTGTTCAGTTAGCCTACCTGCATGTCTATGGACTTTGGGAGGAAACCGGACCTTCTTTCTGTGAGGCGACAGTGCTACCCACTGCACCACTGTGCCGCCCTCTTTCCCTACCTCCTTTCCTTTCTCTCTGCTTCTACTTCCTCTTAAACCCCCTGCTTGAGCGCCCCCTTGAGTGCACTGAGAGTTGTGTTTAATGGGCGTTTTGTTGACCATTGTCCTCAGCAGCCAGGAAGTGTAGCCCTTGGAAGCAAATGAAGTGTGCCCCACAGCCCGCATCGCGTTAGCGTTAGCATTGCGTTGACAGCTGCATCCAAGCTCAGAAGTCTGCAAGCTTCAATTCTTGACAGCAACGCAACGCACCCACTCCGTCTGCTGACATAGCAGTGCGTTAAATTAATGAGATTAATTTCACGTTGATTGTTTTCTGATGTAGGCTATTCACTCACGTCATGAAACAGCCCATTAAATTAATTATTATTAATGAGCTCATTTACGAGGCATATGAAAAAGTGATGTTTTTTCCAGTCAGCAGAGAAACATGCCTGCTCTGGCTAGGGCTAAAGAGATTGTAGAATCAAACTATTTTGATGAGAACATTTGTGCAGCTTTAGAGACCTCAGGCTGTTGAATGAGGTGTGCTTTGTTAGGGTTGTAATGAAAACCTACAGGACAGTATATCTCCAGAAACAGGGTTGGGCAGCCCTGCTCTAGCTGTTGAATGAGGTGTGCTTTGTTAGGGTTGTAATGAAAACCTACAGGACGGTAGATCTCCAGAAACAGGGTTGGGCAGCCCTGCTCTAGCTGTTGAATGAGGTGTGCTTTGTTAGGGTTGTAATGAAAACCTACAGGACGGTAGATCTCCAGGAACAGGGTTGGGCAGCCCTGCTCTAGCTGTTGAATGTGGTGTGCTTTGTTAGGTTTGTACAGGACGGTAGACCTCCAGGAACAGGGGTGGTTACCCACTGGCCTACATTATGTACAGTAAAGCTGTGTGTAGCCTGAACTGGGTTCTAGCTGCTAGCTACACGCAAGCGCTATTTCTCCGTGTGCTCCACGCGGGCTGGGGAGCGGGGTGAACGGAACGCTTACGCGACGCTGGCGGCCGACGCCACGTTGAAACGACGCTATACGCCCCCGCGGAACTCTAGAGTTCCTCCGCTCCTACTTCCCACTCACCCTGCCTCCAAGTCCCCTTACCCTGCCTCTCCTTAACCAAAAGGAGGAACAGCCTGACAAATAACTGAGAATAGAGAGGAAAACAATGACAGCTGATGTTCTGAAGCCATCTGGCCGCGGATGCATTCATGCCAGGGAGCATATCGGCTCCTCATTTCTGTCTAACTGACAAGAGAGCCTAATTCATTTTTACCCAGCCGCATCGCGAACTTTTAAATGAACGGTGGCACTTTATCTACAAAAAATGTATCCATTGTAATTCGGGACTACATTAACGTGTATTATATTATATGAATTGATGTTGTATGATATGAAATTATATGTCATAATTATGTAATGTCATTTTATCACAACAAAAAACCCAAACACTAGGGACCAGATACAAAAAAGAAAACAAATATAATATAAACAAAATGAAGAAACCAACAAAACAAAAAATGTGTATATAGAAAAGTGCTTACCAGGTGTATATTTATTTGGTTATTTTTCAGTTTTCTGGTAGCGATTGCAGTCACGTCAGGTTCACGTTGCGTCTCCAGTCCGACCCCTTGAGAACTGGGTTCGAAAAGCTGGTCGATCTTCCTTTCAGCAAGGTTTGATTTTGTGTGACTTCTGCGCACGTGTGCGTGAGCCTGCGTGCTTGCGCGTGCGTGTGCACGCATTTGCGTATGTGTGTGTGCGCACTTGTGTGCCTGTGTGTGCAGCTATGCTGATTATAGGATGAGATCGCAGCAATGGACCTGGACATAGGTACAGCTTGGCTATTTTAGGCAGGTTATTGGGGGGGTGGGGTGTAGCCTGGTTATGCTGATTTCAGTGCTTAGTAGCACTAGTGAGGCCTCTGACAGTAAAGCCAGCCTGACTCAGTTTGCTGCTGAAGGGATCTCCAGACCTGGATCAAATAATCATGTCAAATACATTAACTATTTAGACGCCAGGAAACTTCCTGCATATCACTGACAATTTAAAAAATGAAAATCACTACCGGCAATTGAAAGCAGTGGAGTTATAAAACACTGACTTAACATTTGGAAGACAAAAAACATTCCAAAAATCTACTCTTAAGAGAGTTAAATGCTGAAACACATTGGATACCCAGAGACCGCACAGCTCCGGTGTCTGATGTAAGGACATGCATTTGACGCAGGTCTGGTGGTCTGGCCCCCCCACTGGCTGACAGCTGATACGGATGCCTTCTCAGCGGAGAAGCTAACAGGCCACTTGACCTTTAACCTGTCATGCTACCACCGTCCCCACCACCCCCTCCACCCCCTCCACCCCCCACAGAGAAGGGCGCTGCGCACCGCCCCGGAGAAGCTGAGGAACCGCACCTCGTTTTCGGCCAACGTGGCCCAGAGCAGCCCCGGCACCCGCGTCAACCGCTACATCGGCCGGCTGATCGAGGCGCGGCAGACCGAGTCGGAGACGGCCGACCTGCACTTCCTCACGCTCATGTACAAACGCACTGAGCGCGAGCAGAAGGTGAGGGGACCCGCCATGAGTACACACACGCACCCTCACACACACACGCACCCTCACACACACAGGCACCTTCACACACAGACACACCCTCACACACACACGCACCCTCACACACACACACGCACCCTCACACACACACGCACCCTCACACGCACCCTCACACGCACACGCACCCTCACACACACAGAGGCACCTTCACACACACACACGCACCCTCACACGCACACGCACCCTCACACACACACGCACACGCACCCTCACACACACACACGCACCCTCACACACACCCTCACACACCCATACACATAAACAAACATGCACTCACACGCAGCCTCACACACACGGATAAACACACACGCACACACACGCACGCACTCATAAGCACACACACACCCACATACAGACACACACACGTGCATTCACATGCACCCTCACACACACATGCGCATGCGCAGACACACATACGGACACACGCGCACACTCTCCCTCACACACACACACACACACACACACACTCTCACACACACATGCACATAAACACACACACACACCCTCACACACACATACACACATCACACGTTTTTCCATTTCGAGATGTCAACACTAGTACGGACCTTACACACCTTTTTAAGCTGCCCTAGTTTCTGTTTCTGTGAGAGAGATCATTTGTCAAACGAATCAGAATTTTAACAAACATTTGTGTACAGTCCTCCTCCCGCCCATCCGATTGGTTCTTTAGTGCTTTCGAGTTTAACGGCTGGAGCCTTTAAGCTACATGGCAGATTATAAAAGTATTCTGATAAAGTACTTATAATAGTACTGGAGTACATGTGGGCTGCAATGGGCTCGTTGGAGTTGATTTAACACTGAGGGTTTTGGTGTGCAGTGCCTTTATTTCGATGCTTTTCACTCTCACTCCTCCTTGGCGTTCACGCTGTGCTGTCAGAACCCCCCGCTGTGGGAAGAGACAGCCTTAACCTGTGTGTGTGTCTCTCAGCCTCTCCAGCTAACTGTCAGAGTCTGCTGTTATTGAGAATAATCCATCTGGAGCCGGCTCAGAGCTGTTGTAACCGGGAACGTGTGTGTGTGTGAGAGAGAGTGTGTGTGTGTGAGTGTGTGTGTGTGCTTGAAATGTGGGTGTGTGTTAAGAAGATGTGGCAATGTCTCAGCTCTGTCTCTGGGAGAATACGATGAGTAATGCTTTAAGCCCAGTATATTTGAGAATGCTTTAAGTGTGTGTGTGTATGTGAGTCTGTGTGTGCGTGTGTGTGTGTGTGCGCATGTGTGCGTGTGTGTGCATGAGAATAACAGAGAAAGAGGGAGACAGAGACAGAGAGAGAAGCGCTTACTGAGGTGAACAGGAGGTAGCAGAGGACACTGAGACGCAGTTCTAAGCTGTTTCATCCCACAGAATCCTCACCCCTCTCTGCCCCAGTGCATCATGGTCTCTCATCTCGTCTGCAGTACCACCAGCTCCACGACGAGTACTTCATCAGCGCAGTGGTCCTGTCGCTGGTCCTCGCTGCCTTATTCGGCCTGGTCTACCTTCTGATAATCCCGCAGTGCGTACCTCCGCCTTCGCACCTGCTCTTCTTTAAAGGTTGTTAGTGTCTCCGCTCGATCCCTGTCCCCAGCCCCTAACTGTCCCTCTGTCCTTCTGTCCAGAGGCACGGTGGTACTGGTCCTCCTGGTCTTCTGCATATGCTTCCTCATGGCCTGTATCATGTACCTGTACGTCACAAGAATACAGGTAAAACACCATTAGCGCCTCTCGCTTTTTTACAAAGCCCTGCGGCCATTTTATACATCTTTATTGCCACTGTGTGTATGTGATGCATGTTGTGATTGACTACCTTGTGTTTCTATCTTTATGGACTTTTCTTTACAGTGGCCAGTTTTTTATTTTTTATTATCATTCAACTTTAGTCAGTTTTGTGACTGCAGTCACAGCTAAAAAGATTTGATTTCCACTTGCAGCATTGCGCATAAATCCATAAATCAAGGAGTGGAATACTTAAAAAAAAAAAACTGTTTATTTCTGAGCAATTTTTAGTTTGCAGTTCCATATTCATGTACAGAATGACTGGAATATGAACTTGAGACACATCCAGGAATAGTCTTGTAAAACTGTGCTCAAAAAGTATTGTATCTTTAGAAATGACCACCTAACCCCCTCTCAGGAAATCTGACACACTCTCTCTCTCTCTCTCTATCTCTCTCTCTCTCTCTCTTTCTCTCTATCTATCTCTCTAGTGTTTCCCAGGGTGCCTCACCATACAGATCAGGACAGTGCTGTGTGTGATTATAGTGTTTTTAATATATGCCGTGGCCCAGGCATGTGTGGTGAGTCCGTGCGCACGCGTACATGTGCATCACATACATCCCAAAAATCTTTGTGGTGAAAAGTCGATGCAAAGTCAAAGTGAAATGCTGTCTAGACGTTCAGGTGAACACCTGTCTACAGTTAGCCACCTAGGACATAGCCAAGCTATATCCAGGTGGAACCAGAGCTATATTGGGGTTAACCTTGTCCGTTTATGCCAAAATGTCCGTACCTAAGTTTCCACCCATCTAGACATCTAGATTCTGGCTTTTTTCTCACTGAGAAGAATGTGTCAAGTATCATATGCAATATACAACGTCTGACATTTGCAAACATTAATTCTGACCTGTTCATGCCCTTTAAATCTTTAAATGACATATTTGCATCTATTTCTCTGCATGCCACGTGTAATATGGGTTGCTTACCTCTTTTTTGTATGATTGATACCTCTGGGAAAACCTATTTCTCCAGCCGCTGAATAGCTTATAGATGCAGCTTAGGGAAGGCATTTTGTATTTTTGTAGTTTTTGTAGTTTTTTTCCATCCCTGTTTGTGTGTGCTTCACCACCCCTCCCCTCTCACCCAGGTTGGGTGCATGCCGTGGCTGTGGGGCGGAGACTCGGCCAGCTCCATCGTCATCGTCGAGGCGGGCGGGACCAACCGCACCATGGCGGAGCTGCCCTGCGACGGCGCCCGCTACGCCTTCCTGTCCTGCGCCGCCGGCGCGCTCACGCTCGCCCTCTTCCTCCGCGTCTCCTGGCTGCCAAAGATCACCCTCCTCTTCCTCCTCAGTGTCTTATACATCACCGTCCTGGAGATCAGCGGCTTCAGGACGTCTGTCGGGTGGGTGTGGCCTCACGTCCTGTCTGTCGCTCAGGAAGGGGAACCCGTTCGTTTTTCTAGCATTAGTTACCTTCAAAATATATACATATACACATGCAGTACTTACATATACATATACATAAACACATAGCCATATATACTGCACACATACATACACACACACACACACACACACACCACCACCACCATATACATATACACATGCAGTACTTACATATACATATACATAAACACATAGCCATATATACTGCACACATACACACACACACACACACACACACACACCACCACCACCATATACATATACACATACAGTACTTACATATACATATACATAAACACATAGCCATATATACTGCACACATACATACACACACACACACACACACCACCACCACCACCATATACATATACACATGCAGTACTTACATATACATATACATAAACACATAGCCATATATACTGCACACATACATACACACACACACACACACACACACACACACACCACCACCACCACCATATACATATACACATGCAGTACTTACATATACATATACATAAACACATAGCCATATATACTGCACACATACACACACACACACACACCACCACCACCATATATATACTGTATATATATATATATATACAGTTAAATGCAAAGGTATTGGGACTGTGACACAATTTTTGTTGTTTTTGTTCTGTCCTCCGGCGCATTGGATTTGAAATAAAACAATGAACGTGAGGTTAGAGTTCAGACTGTCGGCTCTAATTAGAGGGCATTCCCATTCGTATGGGCTGATTGGTGCGGGAGCTCTAGCCGTTGTTACACACATGTGACTGTGATCCTGTGTGTCTCTCTCTGCAGTGCCGGGCTGTTCCACATACGCGGCTTCGAGCCCATCCTGTCCATCGCGCTCTTCTCCAGCGCTTTGGCCCTGCACTCCCGCCAGCTGGACCTCAAACTGCGGCTGGACTACCTCTGGGCTGCGCAGGTGAGCACCGGCCAATCACTGCAACCGTCCCAACGCTCTGGAGGGTGTG
>CM077291.1:11195609-11263109 GCA_039654925.1 Anguilla pacifica | reverse complement strand
ATATTGTTTAGTTTCTTCAGAATCCAATGTACAATGGGAAGTGGAGCCAAAGGTACATTTATACTAATGATATTTGGACCGAGGCTGAATTATTACTTGAAATACTTTAACACAACATTTTAAAAGAAGTTTTTTCCTATGATCATACATTTCAGTTTGTGACATGCTTCAAGGAACTGCATTACTGAGCAGGAGGCTTTTTAAACTTGAATGGCATCAAAATCGAAAAACAGTTTTATTGTACATTTGAGCCAGGTCTGATTTTGTTCTGTTCTCTGGCTCCCCCTGCAGGTCACAGAAGACGTGTACCGCATGCTGAACGATGACTATGACCTCGTGTGCCGGGGCAAGGTCAGCGTGAAGGGCAAGGGGGAGATGCTGACCTACTTCCTGGAGGGGAAGACCCAGACCTCCAGGACCCAAGCTCGGCCGGGCGGGGCCGACCTGGGCGGGGCAACACACGGGAGGGCCGGTGTCCAGGACAAAGTGGGCGGAGCCTCCCCGTCCGTGGCCAGCCTTCCAGCAAGGGTGGGCATCACCCCCAAGGGCAGCAGCCCCGCCCTCGCCTCCGCCACACTACAACTCCCAGCAACCTCCAGGGCTGCCCTGGAGGAGGAGTGAGAGACGGGAACGCGGTGGGGGGGAAGGGCTGAGAAGCGCTGCTCGTCGCTGCTTGTGAACTCACCGGGTGGTCTTAGACTAATTGCACAAGGGTCCCTCGCTGACCAACCAAAGAGAAAGCTGGGTTTCGTCCAACTGTTGGGACGCGGAAGGACTTAACGAGGGTCTGTCCGCAACCCGTCACCGGAAGCATCCGGAAGGACCCCAGGCCCCACACGTTTGCCTGGTGCATCCATCTTCTAACACCTTTGAATGTTTTTATTCTTACCGCAGACCATTTTTGAGCTTTGCTTTGTATCGAACCATGAGGAACCTTTTCTCTTGCCGTCGTCCAGCTGAACACAAGAATGTTAAACCGATGACAGAAGTCTTAAAGCCGGGGTCCCCAGCCTTCGACGTGGACAGCCATAAGATCTGCTGGTTTCTGTTTCCACCTTAACATCAACAGTCACTTTAGACCCAAGACACCAGGCCAGGTGAGATACCAGTTCAATCACTGCTTTAATTGATCCATTTAGTTCTGGGTAACAGTGGAAACCAGCAGGGTCTGCGTCTCTCCTGGACCAGAGCTGAGGGTGCCTGAGTCAAAGATAACATCAACAGGAGCATGTTTCCTCACTCCTTCCTAATGGAAATAAGTTTCTAAAACTGTCAGGGTCATTCCGATATGAGCCAAGAAATTCAGACCGAAACACCTTCTTCAAGAGGCGGAACCGGAGTGGGCTAATTCGCTACTTTTTTCATTTAGTTATTTAGTTTTTTTCAAATTTATTTACAAATTCTGACAAGAAAATAACACTGAAGGGAATGGAATATACTACAGTATACTGAAACAAAATATATCATTAAGAGCGGAAAGATATTTGCAATGCATGAGCAAATGTACAAATTATTGTCCCTTTCAAATATTGCATTGCTATATATATTTTGAATACAGGAATGTGAAATGTATTTGTCATTATGTTTTAAAAGAGGTCACATATTTGCGATGTATTGCAGTATATTCCGAGGGCAGGCCGTCAGGTTTTATATTTTGTCACAGTTTGACCATCCGCAGAACCCAGTGTGCTGAGATGTAAACACAGTGGTCTCATTTTTATGAACCGCCAACTAATACCACGTAAGAACTTAGTTTACACAGGTCTATGCTGCAGAGGCCGCAGTGACATTGTGTCACTGGTCATTGGGTCACATGATTTTGTTGTAGCTGAATAGTCTTCAGCTCATTCACTGCCCCAGTTGAAAACCTGCCACCCTATTTCCACAAACACAGAAACAGAAACACACACCCAGACGGGGCCAGCCCTAGGATTTTGGTGGCCCTAAACAATTATGTGGGATGCGTTCGGGGGGAGGTGCTGTTGGATTCTGTCGAGGCGGGGGGGGGGGGGGGGGGGTTCTCTTGGTAAAATCCTTCTTACATTACATTGTTACGCAAAGTTCTGTTGCCATTACATTTTAAATTTATACTGCTAATTCCGCGATAGGGGACGAATAACGTAATTATGAAAATAACGTTATTTACCTTAGATAAACATTGGATCGTGTGGCCCCCCCTCGTGGTCGTGTGCCCCCCCCCCCCAGTGGTCGTGGCCCTAAACAGCCGCATAGAGCATTTATGCCACGGGCCGGCCCTGTACACACACACACTGTTATCTTGAAATACTTAACATATCCAATAAGGAGGTCAACTAAATGTAATATTTGACATTACTTTTAGTAACCTTTCCAGAAATTATGCCAAGGTAACAGTTTAAAGTTTACTTTTTTGTTTATACCAGATGACGAAATGATTAGAATAACTTAAGTAATTCATAACTTAAGAAAGTTGTAATAGAAGTATTCTGTTTTTATGTACAAGCAAATCCACAGGTGTGGAGGCACAATATGGTGAGCACAACCTGGACTTTCATTATAAATGGAATACCTGCTCCCCACATGGTCCCTTGGACCCTGTTAGAAAGAAGAAATATGTGTGGGTGGATGTGCACTCACCCCCTGCTGCTACGAAATATCACAGACTTGATAATACTGTACCTCTACAGCTAGGCTGTTGCCTTTAAGAAATAAATCAGAAAATAAAACATTGCAACAGCTTAGCAATGCTTGCCACAATAGCAGAAATAGATTCTTGTAGGCTGGGATTTACGGACAAAAGACATCATATTTAATAATATGCAGTACAGTTTTTCTACTGCCACTAATTAATTTGTTGTTCTAAGCTTATATAACAAATGCTTTTATTATTATTATTATTATTATTATTATTATTATTATTATTATTATTTATGGCAATATGCTTTTTGTGTGGTTAGGAGAATACTTTCTGCATGAATAAGAAAATATACTTTGGTACTTCTTAGCGTCTCAGTTTTGTGTCATACTTTGCATTAGGAATTTAGAAAAAGTTTATGAAATTTTGTATTCCGTTTTAATATGAAGGTCTGTCATCTTTGGCACAGAAAGTATTCGCGCAGGTTTGAACTTCAGCACAGGGCTTTCGATGCATCGCAAAATCTCCAACGGTCACGACTGGATTTAATGCAGCATTCCATTAGCTCTGGAGCGGCCTTGACGGTCGCAGCGTGTTTGTGTTGGACGTAAAGGCTGCTGTGCGCGTCCGAAGCGCCAGCCGGCCAATGAGGGGCGCGGGGAGCGGGGGGAACGTGCGCTAACCTATGGAGCGATGCCCCGGCGGGGTCGGCTGTGCGTTAATGTTAACCCCGCTGCGGTTACGACACCGCGGGGAGACGCGGACCGCAGACCTGTGCCGACACACAAACAGTCTCTCTCTCACACACGCGCGCACACGCGCGCGCATGCACGCACGCTACTGCTCGAAAACAGTCTCTCTGACATACACACACACGCGCGCATGCACGCACGCTAATGCTCGAAAACAGTCTCTCTGACATACACACACACGCGCATGCACGCACGCCAATGCTCGAAAACAGTCTCTCTCACACACACACGCGCATGCACACACACTACTGCTCGAAAACAGTCTCTCACACACACACACACACACACGCACGCGCATGCACACACACTACTGCTCGAAAACAGTCTCTCACACACGCGCGCGCATGCACGCACACTAATGCTCAAAAACAGTCTCTCTGACATACACACGCGCATGCACGCACACTAATGCTCGAAAACAGTCTCTCTGACATACACACGTGTGCATGCATGCATATAAATGCTCTAATTAACAGTCTCTCTCACATTACACGCACACATGCACGCACACTAATGCTCGAAAACAGTCTCTCCGACATACACACGTGTGCATGCATGCATATAAATGCTCAGAAACAATCTCTCTGACATCCACATGCACTCATGCATACACGTGTTCATGCGTGCACACAAAGGCTCAGAAACAGTCACGTTCGTATACTCTCTTACATACACACACACAAGCAAAATAATACTCAATAAGTCTCTCTCCCATAAACACACATGAACACACTATTTGATGTACATACACACACACACACACACACACACACACAAAAACACCCAAGAGCACAAATACGCACTAAGTAAACAATTCTAATGCTTTAAAGTTTGCCTCAATAAAAATTTTGCCCATTATTTTTGATGTCCGGTCTCCCCATACATCCCACAGTGTGTTGTCCATCACCATGTGCAAAATATGTGTATTCATTAAAGAATAAGCATAGTAGTGCTAGTTTTTTACAGCACAAATTCCCAAGGAAACCTTTCTGTTGTGAATTGGCAGGGTTTCATTGTCTCCGTTTGCATAAAAGGGCTTGTTCTCCATGGTGTTATCACACCCTGATGTTTTTAACTTTAGGACCTTTATTGAACATGCCGTTCTAATAAAGGCATTTTGATTGACACCAGGAAGGGCCTTGGGCCTTTTTTTAGCTCTTATATTTTCTCATTATTTCACTATATGCACTGAATCTTTACACCTGAAGCTGAGCAGCTGTGAATTCCGGTTTCACAATTTTTATTTATTTAAGTTTGTCCTGAGCACGAAATGTAAGCAAAAGCTATAATGTTGTAAAGGTGGCTGTTGATTGGTGTCTTGCACCAATTTTCTTGGCTACCATTATGGAGAGAAAAGTAAAATGGAGAAGTTATGCAGTTTATATTTGGCGACCCAAAGTTAGGGACACAGCACAAGGCTATAAGTGTGACAGTTAGGCTGTCATGTTTTTAACGCTTTTTGTCGTCGTGTGGTTTGTCACAGTTTAATATTACTCTACCCGGTTATGTCAACAGTGATGCTGGAGGTCACTGGCACAGTATGCTGTTTGGAATAGTGCTCGAGTGGCTTTTGCACCCATCCAATATTGGATCAACAACAACAGAGGCCTAGATCTGATTGGTTGAAAATTTTCCAGCGGCTTAGTTTTTTTTTTTTTTTTGTAGGTGTTGAGTGGGGCTGCTTGGGGGATGGCACAGGAGATGGTGTCACAGTATTTCCTGTTATGTCATAGAGAGAACCTCTGTACTTTTACAACACGGTGTCCCTCAGTCAGCTCTGTACACTGCAGCTTGCGCTGGTTCCCCCCTGCCTGCTGCCTGATTGATTCAGCTAGCCTCTCTGTGAGAACAATTTAAATGTAAATGTAGGTACGAACAATTTCCTGCCTTATTTTTTAAATGTACAGTCTTTAAAATAAATGCCTTTTACATAATCAATTTAATATGCTTACTTGATCTTGTGCATCTGTGGAGCAACTACACACAATTAAAGATACAGTTGGATAATATCAGTTTTTGTATTCATCGATATAAATGAGTAATTTTATAAAAGGCAATATTATTATTACTCAATTGATTTGGTTGTTCTATCTGCATATCTAAGGCCTTGCCATTTATTTATTTCTTTACTTATTTATTTATTTATTTATTTATTTATTTACATGTTGTAGTGGTGCAAGTTGTAGAAGTAACATTAGTAGCAACTGTATGTTAAGGAATAAAGATTGGTTGTCATAATAATTTTATTTACACAGAATATTTATTGGTTGTCATAATAATTTTATCTACACAGAACTTCAATAATTATGAGAAATAATCATTGTAATGAACTGCCTTCTTCTCATGATTATAGTTATGTTTCTGACAAAAAAAAAATAAATTGTGATACAGAACACATGCCAAATGTATATGAAAATTAAATTTACATTTTTTGTTAAGAAAAAGCAGCAATAAGCCTTTTTAGATTACGCTGCCCGTGATGTAATAGTGGCTGGGATGCTGTAGCTCTTGCTTTGCCCTGTTTCTGATCTTAATACACGCAGCATGACGTATCTGTGCAACTCTGCGAGGGAACACTGATTGTTTTAGGTAAATTTATTTAACCTGGGAAACTCACACGTCTGCTAAACTTTGTAGTTTTTTTTTTTGAAAATTTTTTGTTTGTTTGTTTATTTGTTTGTTTTGGATATTATTTAATTGGCTGAACTCATAAGATGTACAAAACACAAGAAATGTAAAAAAAAAGGAAAAAAAAAGAAAAGAAGAAATAAGAAAAGGAAGAAATAAGAAAAAGCACTTTCTTCATTTCCGGCTTAGACTGACTCTTGCCTGACATGAATACAGTGAGAGATAACTGCAATATAAACTGTTTTTACTTGCTTTTTCAATCAAATGCATTTTCTGCCAAAACATTTTGTTTTTCTAAGGTATTTCTATTTGCTGGCTGTTGTATTAGTCCAGGGAGACAATCCAGGGTTTAGGAAACCCATGATTATTTCTATAAATGCATGTGTGACTCATTCAATTATTATTCAGTTTGAATTCAAATCTTCATATAGAATACACATATTTAAACATATTAATGACCTTATTTGCAGTCTTTAGGTCCAGTGATTTCTCTATTCATTTTTTAAATTTACAGTCAGGATTAATTTTAATGTGTACTTCTATACCAAACTGAGTAACCATATAAATAGCCACGGTATTTGAAAGAGTGTGAATAGACCTATTGCATGTACAGTGCAGCGCGTTTGTGGGACTGTATTCTCAGCTGTATTAACTGTATGGATCTGTGCCACCAGGGGGAGCACTTCCTCAATGTATATAAAATACAGTTTTGTTTAGATATTGTTTTATTTGATCAATAAATCTCTTTTATATAATGAATATGCTTTTGTGTGTATGCACTCACAGCTGGTAGCTCCCCGCTGCATTATAAATACCTCCAGATCATTACTTTTTCTCAGTTTTACTTTTTTTTCTATGCAAACTGAATCATGAACCACAACATTTTCACAACATAAACATAAAAAACCAACCTGTCAAACTTGGATACTATTCACAAAAGGGACCAAGAACTTTTAAAGAAAGAAAGAAATAAAACCAGAGACATGGAAATTATTTATCATGTCCACGTTCACTTTTGGGGACATCCTGGAGTGGTCTGGTCTATAGGCTTTTCATGGTTTGGGCTAGCTCCCTTATTTCCAGTGAAGGGAAATCTTAATACAATGACAGTCTAGATTATTCTCTGTTTCCAACTTTGTTGGCAACAGTTTAGGGATGGCCCTTTCCTGTTTCAGCATGACAATGGCCCCGGGCACACAGCGAGGTCCGTATAGAAATGGTTCTGTTGAGATCAGAAGAACTTGACTGGCCTGCACACAGCCCTGAACTTAACCAGATCCAACACATTTGGAATGAACTGGAAAGCCAACTGAGAGCCAGGCCTAATTGCCCAATCAGTGCCCGACCTCACTCATTCACTTCTGGCTGAATGGAAGCAAATCCCTGCAGCAATGCTCCAACCTCTAGTATAAAGCCTTCCTAGAAGAGTGGGGGTTGTTATAGCAGCAAATGGTGGACCATATTAATGCCCACAAATGTTCAATGAAATGTTGAATGTCAGGTGTCCACATACTTTTGGCCATGTAGTGTATTAGTCATCTTATATTTGTCCCCTTTCTTTGCTGGAATGTTGCTGCCAGCCTGTTTTCACCAATGGCTGATATTTGGTGAACCTGATCCAGGGTCAGTATAGGGTAACAGCACATCCTTCTGCAGTCAGGGTGCTAGTGGTGAAAGGGCTGTCATAGGACAGTGAGTAATCCAACAGTGGTGAAAAAAAAAAAAAAAAAAAGCCTTATCAGCTGACCTGTGTGTGATTGGATACAAAACAGGAGTGTCCCAAGATCTTCTGAAGGAACACGGCATTACTGGAAAAACATCCAAATGAGACACGTGATTCGTGGAAAAAAAAGAAAAAAAACACAGGCCTGGCTTGCTCAATCAAGGGTCTGCTGTTTATGTGACTACATGATTCTAAATGGCTCAGCCTGGGGTCAATCAATTCCCCCACTCGCACACTCCACAACAATGAACTGCTGGTTTCCTCTCTACGTCGCGCACGTGTAATTCCTGGCTTCAGTGTTCCTCCTGATAATTGCAGTCAATTACTAAAAGTAAAAAGTAATAAACAAATAATTCGTGTATGTAAGTAAGGGATCTCAAAATGAAGACACACAGGGAAGAATTGGCCGCAGGTTTTCTGTGAATTCCTTTCAATTACCTGCTAATTTTGGGCCCTGGAAATGGGGCGATTAAATCACCTACTGGGTAAGTGGTAACTAAGCCCATGTGCAAACAGGGACTTATATTAGGAATGAAAAAAAAAACCTCAATCAAAGGAAAAAAAACTGTGTTGGTCTGGTTGGAAAAAGCAGACCTTGCAGCCCCAAAAAACAATTCCATCACTCAACAATGTAGCATTCATGATAGCTTCCATGGAGGCCAGGCGTGAAAAGCTGCAATGATCCCTGAAGAGTCCATATAAATTTCAGCCTCCACACCACAGGCAGTGGAAGGCATTGATGCACTTGCTTGATTGACAGCAGGTGGACCTTGGGCTGGCTGTGGTGGGTCTGAGTCTTCAGAGTCACCATTTAAAAGACTGGAGAAATAAGACAGCAGGCTCTTCTGTCTCTGGAGGTAATGTAACCACGCTGACAGTTCATTGATTCTGTATGAACAAACATGCATTCGCAAAAATGAATAAATCGATAGATGCAGTGGAGCCGTCCCAAGACAATATGGTACTCGGGTATATATCCAGTTATGTAAATATGCTCAGATAGATGATTAGCTATCTTTAGTGTTACCTTTATGGTTGTTTGTTTAGCTTGTACGTGAACCTTCCTTATTTTTGAAAGGGCTGCTATCTACAGTTTTCCCATTATAATTTGTGATTTTCTAACTTTTCACAGGTAAATGTCAAAACATCCTTTCATTAATTTAATTGATAAGGAAGATGTGTAAATGCTTGTTTTATACATTATACTACTTATGTGCTTACCTTTCTCTTGGAAGTAATCTGTGTGACTGAAACATGAATAAGCTGGCTACTGACAATAAAGATGTTTACTGTAATATATTAGTAGAACATTGTACTTATTACAATGTCTCCATCATGGATGAAATTAAAAATTCATCATTACTTTAATATCTAACTGATCTCACCCAATGTGGAAAAACTCATTTGCTGGCCAAGGCTGTATCAGGGTCAATTCTGTTTGATTTATTCAATTTGCACATGACAACCATGCGTTAGGAATCGACCACATATTACACAGAGAACAAGGAATTCTAATCCCTTTTCTTTCATGACCCAGAGGCAGACTTTCAGTCGCCAAGTACAAGCGCAATGTTTTTTTCACCCCTATACATAGTAAACACAGGAGCATAGTGTTACAGTTGGGACAATGCCCAACGGATAACCGACAAACAGTTACGATCCAGTGCTTTTCTTCAGTGTGCCCAGCGTAGCACGGAACCAGCCTTTGATCCAAGGCCCCAGTGATAAGGGGTGAGGTGGGTTCAGGACATCACATCGATGGGAATCAGTGTGACAACATGTCAGGTCGGCCAGAACCGCTTTCGAGGAGCGGGGGGGGGGTCACTCCGGAACGAGTCCTGCTTATCAGCGATTGAGCCATAATCCAGCGATAAAGAGGCGGGGCGATGTACATTTGAGAACAAGAACGCTTCACAAACATAACTTCCCATTCGTCTAGACCAGTGGTCACCAACCCTGGTCCTGGAGAGCTACAGGGTCTGATGGTTTTTTGTTTTTCACCTTAAAATCAGCACCCAATTGAGACCCAAGACACCAGGTGAGTTGAGTTGACTGTGTAATCAACTGCTCTAATTGATTCATGAAGTGCAGAGTCACTATGAAAACCAACAGGCCCTGTAGCTCTCCAGGACCAGGGTTGGAGACCACTGATCTAGACTGTCTAGATTGGGTGGAGGCTTCATTCCTGGGGGATGGGCTTGTGCATATGCAGTCTTTGTTTAAACTAATTTCCCATGTCAAATAACTAATATATCAATGCCAATTCACTTCCACATAAGTGTGATATAGAGACACAAGAGCAGTCTTGTCACTCATGAAACCTATCAAAACAATGTAGCTAAAATGGCAGCATTGGCAGCATACGTAAGTAAGGGCTTATGAAATCAGCAAGAGTTGCCAGATATGGCCCAATTTTCTATTTCTACCAACAGGTTTTGCGATCACTATAATGAACTTCATTTGTGGGTGCTGTTAAGGTTATGAATGGCAGCAGATTCTAACTCACTGTCACTATTCAACTAATAACCTCTCACGGAACCAGGGAGCCCCCAAAATCGCAGGTAGCCACCCTCTGGGGATTAGGGGACCCTGGGGACCCGTGACCCTCACCGGGACCAGGGTGGAGCAGTCCGAGTTTTGCAGTGGACGCCGTCATGCCTCCATCTTTTTCTCCACCTGCAGAAGCCCCCTTCCCCATCCCCAAAATGGCGGCTGGAAGCAGCGACTCTGGTGGGAGACAGGTAGAGTTCCTTAGAGACCCTGGCTCAAACGAGCATTCAAGTATTACGTCCCTTTACACACCAGCAAAAAAAGAGAAAAGAAATAACTCTTTTTCACCAGTTTTCAGAAGAATATTGTACTTCAAATGACTGTACATCTCGCTAATGCTAATATTTTGTAAAAAAAAAAAAAAGTCATTAGCGATCTGCAGGAGTGTATAATTTCTTTATTTATTATTGTTGTTGTTGTTGTTGTTATTATTATTCTTATTATTTTACCACCATCTGAAAAGCTGAAGTATTTCAAATGTGCATTTGGTCCAGGTTTGGTACTTGGAGACCATAGAGGAGTTGGAGGAGGAGTCGGAGTCTGAGTCGGAGGCGGAGCTGGAGGACTCGGTCTTGCTGGGCGTGCGCAGTCCTGCTTCACCGTGAGCTGCAGCTCCGACTCCTCCCTCGCCTCCGGGCCCCTGAGGGCCCGCCGGTCCCGCCGGTCCCGAGGCCCGCCGCACAGGCTCCTGCCCTCCCTTCAGGAGGTGGATGATGCGCCTGGTGGCCCTGACCAATCACCGCTGCCCGGCTCTCCTTCCTACCCGCTGGCTGAAATTCAGTCAGAGCGCCCCCTGAGGCCTGGAGGACCAGGGACTGCGGTGATGTCACCAGGGGAAAGCGCCCCTCCCAGAGAAGACACCGATGCAGAAAGCAAGGACGAGGACTGGGTAGAGGTACGAAACAATGACATCTTCCTCTCAAACTAAGCCACTGAACAGTCTTCATATCTATGTTTCGTGTTTAACCTAAAAAATCTAGATGTTTCATACTCAACATGCATCCACTGCCAGCCAAACTACACTTTAATGAATATAACAGTATTTATTGCATATAAAATACATATTTACATGTACAAATGTAAGAATTTTGTCAAATAATGCTTGGAAATATTTACAACAACCAATTTAAGGTAGGCATTTAAGGTTTATTATTCAACTTTCAATCAGTGAATGAGCATGATTCTTTAATTTGTCACCAGTCTGTAAAAAATGTGCCATCAGGTGTAGCCAAGATTTGCATCAATTATAACCAGAAACTCGGATCATACCCACATCCACCTTGGTGACTGGTTCTGCGATGTTTGTGATTTGAAAGCCAACAGCAAGCAAAATGAAGAAAAACAAAAGACCAAACAGAAGGCTCTCTATGAGATCCGAGGATGGTGAGGCACCTGTCATACCCCCAAAAAAGAAAAAGAAAAGACTCAGAAAAAAGGACACAATTGTAAGTATTAGAGGAGCCAACACCTCAAATGATGTATATTGGAACTGCTGCCATTGGTTATCTGCTCATGCAAAAAGCCTCTGAAAGGCAGTTCCTCCAGAGCAGTGATCTTCATTCCTGGTCCCGACGAGCCACAGGGTCTGCTGGTGTTTGCCGTTGCTCAGCACTTAATTGACCAATTAAAGCAGCCGATTACACAGTTAACTCACCTCACCTGGTTCCTTGGGTCTGAAGTGTCTGCTGATATTAAGACCAAAACAAAAACCAGCCGACCCTGCAGCTCTCCAGTACCAGGAATAAAGACCACAGCTCCAGACTTAACCCGTAACCAGGAAATAACTGAGAGCCCCCAGAATAATGTATTTGAAGATTTCTAATATTTATTATCCACAAAGGTGACTTTAAAACGTGTAAAAAAAAATAATGCACTCGTGATGGAAAACTCACTGTTATGTGCTTTCTGTAAATTTGAGAGGTGTTCTTTTCTAGTCATCTGGTTGATTAAATGTTGGAAAGGACAGGACAGTGTACCACCCCACCCCACCACACCCAGGGCCCCGGAAGCCAAATTTCACCTGTTACAGGACCAAACGTTCAACACACTGTATCATAAACAGCAGAATGAGATCAATCAGGGGCTCAGACCCACAAATGAGAAGCGTTATAATGTGTGTGCGTGTGTGTGTGCGTGTGTGCGTGTGTGCGTGTGTGCGTGCGTGCGTGCGCGCACGATGAAGGCTGGGACGGAAGCTGGCCCGCAGCCGCCCGGTTGACGTTCTCTCCAGCGTACGTTCCCGTTGCTCCTCCCCCTCAGACAGCAGGCGGTGTCCCGGAATGGCTGGCCCAGCTGATGCACAGCATAGAGGAGGCCGCCCATCACGAGCTGGCGGTGGAGTAGCCTTCTCGGACCGCCGAACAAGGGGCACGAGGCGGCGGCGTGGGCGCGCGTGGGCGGCGTGACCCGAGCGCCCCGGGCGTAAACACGCTCGGCGGGAACGCCGAGTAACGCGCCGACTCATCGTGATTTTTAAAATGGCAGGCGGGCAGCGCCTCGGGCCCGCTTCCTCGGCGGGCCTCCCTCCGACGGGGCCTCCCGGCCTCTTGTTTTTCGAAGCGACCCGACCTTGGATGACCAAGCTTTCCTTTGATCTTGTGCAACTTAACCCATTCCCACAAAGGTGGCGCGCCGTTAATGATTTGCCCGCGGCAATCGCGACCGCAAAATATTTGTGTTCTTTCTCGGGCCATCCAGTTTCCTCCTCCGCACTCCCGCTTTCAGTGTTGTTCATATCCTGCGTTATGCATTCCTAATATTCCTGAATATTTTTAATAGCGTAAAAAAAGCCAATGCGGATGCCGATATGACACACTGCTTTGTCTGCACATGTAAAAGGTAATCCATTACTTTACATTGATTTAGCAGACTCTCTAACGCAGAATGACCTATAATGTACAGTAGAACATTCACTGGGTTTATATGAGAGGCAAATAAAAATTCAGTTGAAAGAGGTTCCATTTTCAATTGATTCAATTACAAACCGGCAGGTGCAATCAGCCGGGTCCCATTTTCTGAGTGTGTGGAGACCTATAACCACCTGTGTAAAATTAATGGGGTTTAACTGACAGCAAATGGAAAAACCTGCAACGTGTTAAAATAAGTTTAACCACACAACTATGGTAGAACTTCAACACATTTTCAACAACCTTAATTGATCAAGATAAAAAGGGACCAGGCCTGAGAGAGACTGACGTACAGTACAAAAGACAGGAGAATCTAGAAAATTCTTGACTTCCATCCCTCCTCCCAAATCCAGAATCTGATGTTTTTAGGTGTGTGCTATCTGAATTCAAATTGAAGCAACTGAATGATGGGAAATTAGAATCACCTGTTGTTCCAGGTGTCAATCTGCTGAAAGGCCACTAAAATGCTCTTGACAGATCTCTAGGGCCATGAGTGAATGCCAACGGTCACTGCCTCTAAAACACATGCACATGAATGAATGAATTATGTTAATTAACATCAAAGGCACAAGAAATAGTAAAAGCTATCAAAGAGCCATCACAGACAGTGGCACAGATGCTGTGATGCCCACCCTAAGTACCACACAGATGAACACACAGGCCTATTCTCAGAGAGGGAGGTCACTCCAGGTCACGGGTCTTCAGTGAGATTGCCTATCTTCAGTTCAAGTCCCATAGTCTCCGTGCTCTAACCACAGTAAAACTCTTCCTGTCCCATTGCCCCGGTCTGTACATTCCTGTTCTGAACACAACACAACTGTTGCACTTGAGCAAAAAAGGCACAAAACCTCTACAACTACCTCAGTAAACATCCAGCTGTGCTCACTCAAAAGATGTTGCCTTCTGAATGCTGAGACCCCCCAGGACTAGCGTTTGACTGATCAATCATCTCATTGACTGATCAATGAAAAAACATGTGGGAACTGAACTTTCTGAACTGATCATTTATTTGTGTTAAACTAACATTTTACGTAAATTGAAATGTACGCTCAATTAGTCTGTAATCGAGAGAGAGAGAGAGAGAGAGAGAGAGAGAGAGAGAGAGAGAGAGAGAGAGAGAGAGAGAGAATGCATGGCAATGAGGTTCTCTTCACGGCCTTGTTTGCTCTAGATAAAAGTGTGTCTAAATACTACACCTGGACATGGGCAATTTCAATATAGTAACCTTTGCAAACAAGCATTAAGGCAATATGATGATCCCGTGGAATTTAAATTGCCTGACCCGTTATCAGTTTTTACATAATGTCCTACGTTCAGACACGTGCCCCTGTTATGCACCGCCACTCGAGTACAGTAGACCAATAAAGTTGTGTAAACAACTAAGAGGATGTATGTTCAAATATACACGTAAAAAATTAAATGAATGCATTCAATCGACTTGTATTTCAATATCACGTTAAGCTTCAGTTCTCTAATGCAACTAATAATAGGTACTTTATTTTGAAAACAAAAAACAAAACAACAATCAGTTTTTCTTGCACTACTGCCACGAGGCACAGTAGGGACTGATCAATGTTGTGTTTTCCCCCTACCAAACGACCTGTGCAGGCACGGTTTGTCCTAAGGCAAATATTTACGTTTGAACTGGTCTACGCAAACAAATCGGAGGATGTCTAATCCTTGCACCTGTTTAATAAATAATTAATATCACAGGCTAATGGGTCAAATATTAACGTTTCTGGAGGCCATGGTACTGTATAAATACAGCGTCGCGCCAAAAAGAAGTTCATCTTCAGAAAAACATCAACTTTGACGATACATCTGCGCTTTTTAAAAAAATCTACCCCACGCTTTGTAATGAGTGGATTATCTCTGCGGCACTTGTGGGTGGAGATAGTATTTACAGCCAGTCTATCTCTAGCTCCGGCGCTGGCCTCGCCGATTTTAGGCGCCGAGCCGATTCGCTGCGCGCCCTGCACCCCGGAGAAGTTGCTTGAATGTCCGGCTGTTGCGCCGGATTGCGAGGAGGCCCTGCGAGAGCCCGGCTGCGGATGCTGCCTTACCTGCGCTTTGAAGAAAGGACAGTCCTGCGGAGTTTACACCGCGCCTTGCGCTTCAGGGCTACGCTGCTCTCCACGACCGGAGGACCCTCGGCCCCTTCATTCTCTTACGAGGGGGCATGCCGCCTGTACTGAATCGGAACAAAGCGAATCTCCTCAAAATCCGGGTAACTACTTCAGATTTTCATTTTTAATTAAAAAAAAAAAAAAAAAGACAGTTACAGTAAAATGTGCGAAGGTTCTACAAACACGAGATTATTCTAATAGCAGTAATTAGACCGACACAGCCACGCGGCGCAAACATCCAAGATCAACTGTAGTGGCTTTAATAAGCGCACGTGTGATGTATACAGTTCTACGGTTACCATGTAATGTCAGTTCAAATTTAATATTTAATAATATATTTCCCCGTTAACAACAATTTTTCCCCTCAGAAAACGGTGATGCGAACGCAGACGGCTCCGCATACCACTTACTGGGACTCAAACCGTATGATCCGAAGGACATTTGGGAGGCTCAGGAAAGCCTGAAAGCAAAGATCAACGCCATCCGGAAAAAACTTGTGGAGCAGGTAGGGACCCATATTACTGACAGGTATCGCAGGTACTATGCCCCAACATCACAGTCAATTACCTTTGTCACCATTTCTTGCAAAAATGAAGAAATTGGTGCGTTACCAGTATTTCTTTTGGACCACAAGAGGGAGCTCCTGCTTCACCAAAGTACTATAAAAACTCTGTTTATCATTCTGTCAGAAATGTTAACGGTGTATTAGAATTGGCCCATTCGTAAATTTCATTTTGTGAATCAATATGCAGAAATGAAACGTAGATGAAAGCAAAAAGTTGAATCAAGTTAATTGCGTATAGGCTTAACAGTAGAATTGGGTATGCTCCTGCTCCACCAAACTACACCCGGTGTTATGTAGTTGTTCCAATGACGATGATATGCACTTTTGTACGTCGCTTTGGATAAACAGCGTCTGCCAAATAAATGTAATGTAAATCGATGTGAGCGGACGATTATTTCGATACTAGCCTCAATTTATACAAACCAATGAAATGCATGCAGGATTAGATAAGTAATGGTATTCTGTCACGCAACTACTTAATCTAGATCTGAGTCTGAGGAAACCAAGACCTCTTGTTAAAACCAAAAGTTCAGTTAAAATGGTTAAGAATTTCTTATAAATGGCTGATGTTATATATTTTGTGAATTGCTTAATGCGTGCTCTCTTTATCAACTGCGCCACAGGGTCCTTGTCACGTGGAGTTACAACAAGCCCTGGAGAGGATCGCCACGTCCCAGCAGACGTTAGGAGACAAGTTCACCACTTTCTACCTTCCCAACTGCGACAAGCACGGCTTCTACAAATCGAAGCAGGTTCGCCCCGTTTAAACGGAGCTCTTCCCTTGACGTTTTAAAAATAACATGCCCCTTATATCCACAAACACATTTTTTTCTCTCTCTCTTTCTCTCTAATCCGCAGTGTGAGACATCTTTGGCGGGAGAGCCGGGGAGGTGTTGGTGCGTGTCCTCCTGGAATGGGAAAATGATCCCGGGTTCCACCGACCTTCTCGCGGACTCTGGCTGCCAGCAGGAGCTGACTCACTAGCGCCCTCTCAAGGGGCTACACCGGTTAACACTCAAAATTTCCTTATTTATTGAAAACGGTACCTCTATTTATTTAATACTCTTCACACCACTGGTACACTGATTCTCGAGAAAAGTGACAAAAGATAACTTTCAGAGTAAAAATGAATTTCAGTTTATTTACATCGCATATACTTATTTATTTCACATATTTATGGATATTGTATTTGGTAATTGTAATTTTTAAAAACAAGTTTTCTTGCCAATGAGGTCAGTGATGGCCTTCTCTCCTAACAATTTTGACCAACAATGCTGAAATAAATTACTTCTTTCCATTCATGAAAAGCTTATTCAAAAGCTAGAGCTGTGAAATTCATTTTTGTTGTGGCACTGCAGAAATATGTAATAGATCAGATATGACTTTTGAATGGGTATTCACATTATCTACCTCTGTTATAGAATGTAGTTAATTTTTCTGACCTTTGTGTTTTATGAAGTCTTGTCTTCAGATTTAATTGCTTTTTTCTAAATAAAAACAACTGCTGCTACTATTTTGTGTTCTAAACGAACATCTTAACCATTTCTTTGTATGCTTTTTGTAAATATGGCTTTCAAAATATCTTTAATAAATCATCTAATCTAAGTGGAATTGTGGCTATAGTTCTGTGTTAAAAGCTATATATATTATCAGACAGTAGTATGGCCATCTATTGATCAGAAAATTTATTTTGTGAAATTTCATTTTATTTCTCTCTCTCTCTCTCTCTCTCTCTCTCTCTCTCTCTCTCTATTCAAGTTCTTAGAGTGAACAAATTAGAGGCAAATGTTGGCATACATGTTTTTCTGTATATATTTTATTAAAAAGGGACATTAAATACAATCAATGTAACAAAAAAAATAAAATAAAATAACAGTTCTGGGATGCTCCTAACAAAGTCAACTGGCTCTGACCGTCACATGGCCTGTCACATGGTCAGGGCACACAGGCCCCAGGTGATGGGAGAAAGAGGTTCATGAAGTGTAATGGGTGGAGCTATAATGAGCTGTCAATCAATGACTTGTCTGAACCAATCAAAATACTGTGCTCTCTGCAGAAACGCAATGGTTGGTTTAAATCAGTGTGCAATTGCTACGGTAGGCCCACCCATGATTCATTTACTTATTTTTTGTTAGTTTTATGTACCCTCATTGTCCTTTCACCATGCGTCACTCAACAAAATTGCAAACACTTGCATTATTAAATCCATTATAGTGATTATATTCCCAAAATCATGCATTGTTTTATCAGTGCAATGAAGTTGCCAATGACTCACAGTATAGTACAGTCTGATTTAACACATTATCAGTCAGCTTACAATTCATTTAAAGCTTATTCAATTTGCACAGGCAGCTGTTAAAGCCAAAAAGACAATACAAAATAACAGAAACAACATTTACCAAGCAAAATAAGGGTTAACTACTGTATTTTGAAGTTCCCCATCCAAAGCACAAACAATCATATTCACAGCAAGCATAGAATAATCTACAGACTGCAATGCTATTGAGAAAGCACCAGAGTGGCATGTTTAAATTTCAAGTCATTCCCAAAGAAGGCAGTTAACGTAGACTGAACCAGGACTGGCTATGGCAAATGCATGCTTCCACAGGCTATAATATGCAGCCAATAAGGCACTTGTTTGTTAACATTCATACTTTCAAGAAGGTAAGCGAAGAAAAAGAGATAAAGTATACCATGCATTTTCCAGCCCCAGTTGAATTCTCACTCAAGTATCTGGGAAAACATCTGGTTGTATGAAATACCACGTATGACCGTGGAGAGACAGTCTGTGGACATTAACAAGAAGTGGTGATAGACAGGTTTGATTGGTCAAGAACTGGTGGGGTCAGTATCTTGCTGACCCGATCCCAAAATGGTAGTGACACCGGCGACAATGGGAGATCTCACTCACATTATCTCTCTCTCTCTCTGTCTCTCTCTCTCTCTCTCTCTCTCTGCCTGCCTCTCTCCCCCCATTCTCTCACTGCCTTTCTCAGCTTATTTGTCTGTTAAACCGTTTCTCTGTAGCCGCCGCTAACGCAGGAGGGCCAGCATGCGACCCCTGCGGTAAGGCACGTCCGAGCGCTTCGCCGCGGATACGCCGCCCGTTGTTCTCTTTCCAAAGCGCTCTCTCTCTCTCGCCCTGGAGCGTGGCCGACGGAGGGAGTGGCCTCACATGACGGACAGCTGGCCCGAGCGGAGCGGACGTGTGCGAGGGCGGCCAGCGGAGGCACGCGCGCGCGCGTGCGTGTCAGCTGATCCCGCGCGCTCGGCGCCAAGAAGCGCTGAGGCAGCTTAGCGGAAATGTCATCGGTCATCCCCTTCCCATGAGCCTCTGCCACGGACCCTGAGAATAGCTGGGGCGAAAAGCCAGTGAAAACAAGCCGAGTCCGAGAGGCACGGATTCTTCCCGCGTAGCCCACACATCGGCGCTTCACTGGGTCACAGCACGAACGCGTCTCCTTCATGTATTTCAACACTGTGTTCACACATACACACACATACACACACACACACACACGCGCGCGCACACACACGTATAAGAACAGTGCAGAGGGAAGCACATCCGTGACGATGCCTCTTTCTCAGAGCTCCATGTTGGACATTTGATCGCATTAGGGCTGACAGTCCCTCCTTCCTCGACAGAAGTCTTGATCCCCCCCACTCCCTTTCTCTAAAGGACAGTCTCGATGGTCTGCGGCCTCTCCATGACCATGACTCGCGCGTCGAAGCTGCGGACCGCTGCGCCACAGCTCCTCCTCTTCTGGCGAGAGGCGCGACTCGTTCGTGGGGGGGGGGGGGGCGAATAGTTCCCAGCAAGCCCAGCTCCGGGAGCCAATGACAGCTCACCGCCCTGGCTCTGGTGGAGAGGGGCTGGGTGAGGGGGGCAGGGGGGCGGGGGGGCAGGCGGGGGGGGGGGGGGGGGGTTGGGGGAGGGCAGGTGAGGTCACGTTCCGCAGGGGTGCAGTGGTCTTCCTCTGAGCTTCCGCACGCATCCAGCAGGGCCTTCCTGGGCCCCGCCTCACAGTGGCCCCGCCCCCTGCGACTCACTGGTTCTCGGAGTTGTAGCACTGGGCGTCGCCCCGCTCTGTGCCCTCGATGCCCGGCAGGGGCTGCCCGTACTTGTCCACGCACCAGCAGAACCCCCTCTGTCGCCCTTTGGATGGACGACACTGGACGGAGAGGGAGAGAGACAGGGTTAGGAACATATAACATATCAAAGTAGGATGAACATTATTTATTTACTTCCCTTTATAAAACATTTTTAAGCTGCTTTAAACTTTGGTCAACTGCAGTGTGCTTAGCTGGAGTTTAAACCTGAGGACCACAGAACAGCTATAAAACTGGAACAGCTAATCCTTATTCATCAGCTTTGGATAGCTGTTCCAGTTGTAAGGCTGTTCTGTGGTGTAGAGGTTTAAACCTGAGGTTTAAATTCCAGCTGAGCACACTACAACTCCCTTGTTCATCAACTGTAAGTCACCGTTTTCTGTTTTCTCTTCAGAACTTGTATTATTTTAAACTTACTTTAACTATTACATTCTATACATCTGTTTTGTTCTTATTATTCATCTTCCCTTTTTATTACAGATATTTTACTTGGAACAGGCTTTATGCACAATATATGCAAGGAACATTATAAAGTTTATTGAACTTTCATCTCTTCATCGGTCAACATTTCCATAACATTGTTTTCCTGTTTCGCTGGCATCAATCAAATAAAAAAGCAAAAGGTTGCGACAAGTACTGCCGTGAGAATATACACATGCAGCTGTTTTCAGTTAGCAGTGGATGTAATTGGACTGCTGGTGTGCCACTGAGTATTACTGTAGTCCAGTTCAGCACCATGGACAGTTCTTATTAGTCAGGTACTCTGTCCTTCATAACATCTGGGACAGTGTCAATCCAAAAAAATAATAATGGAAATAAATACTGCACCTTATGCCAAAGTTATAGCTTAGCATACAATTCCATCACATGTCCTAACATATAACTCCTACTGAAGCACCATCTGGCAATAGCCATTCACTTAACCCTACCGTTAAGTGAAGGAGTCTTACCAGTTAATGGCATGACTGGGCCAGTGTTTGCTGTAGGAAACACGCCCTTACAGGACCGTGTGGTTCAGTGCTTGTGGCCGGGCCGGTTGCGATACTAGCACCATTGGCGCTGACCCATTTTTGGAGGAACGGAGGAGGCCCGGTTTCTCCCTTACCTGCTTTTTCTTGTAGAATCCTTTCTTGTCGCAGTTTGGAATGTGGAGTCCCTGCGGGTTTATGATGTCTGTGAGCTTAAGGCTGTTCAGTACACTCTCCATCTCTCTCCTGCATGGACCCTTAAAAGTGAAAACAGAAACAAAATGAAAATGGGCAGCTCAATCAAGTCAGGCCCAAAGGCCAAGGCTAGACTCTCCAAGAGTCCGTTTCCAGCTTTAAAATAAATCACATGCCGTGTGCTGTCAATTATCAGTACAACCCAATCAGTATTTAGTGGTTGCAAATCAGGCCTTCAGATTGGCTCACAGCAAACAGTCAGTGATTGACAGCACATGGCAGCTCCTTCCATTTGTACAACAACCTCAAACACCAGACCCGGTGGGTCACAGTGACTTCCAGTTGTACTGCCCATCCAAGCATGCATTGAGCAAAAGGCAAGAATACAACCTAGACAGGTCGCCAGTCCGTCATAGGGCACACACTCATACCTAGGGGCAATATAGATCTTCCAATTAATCTAGCCTGCATGGCTGACTGACTGTGGGAGGAAACTGGAGTACCCAGAGAAAGCTCACATAGACACGGGGGGAACATGCAAACGAAAGGCCTTGGCTAGGATTTGAACCAAGGTGAGGCAACAGTGCTACCCACCGCACGACTGCTGCCCTCTGGAGGTTCATGAACCCTAGCAGCTAGGACTTCCATGAAATAGGATTGCAGGGCCAGGCCAAGATACTTACATTCTCCGTCTCCTGCTTGGACCCACAGGAGAAGTTCTGCCCGTCCGTGCCGACGGTGCCGGGGAGCGGATTGACTTTGGAGCGCTGCGATTTGTTGTCCTCGGCGTTCTTGATGACCGCCGCCTTCGGGTGAGGCAAAACGGCCTTGAGACCGGTCAGCCCACACCGGCTGTCTTTGGTATCGGTGCCTTTGGGACTTCCGTCTTCTTCCGTGGTGTTATCTGCCCAAACCAGACAGTAGAGAAGAATGTTGTGATCATACGTTCAAATCAGAAGGGTAATGATAAATCTAACTCTAAAGATATTATCGACCAGATACTTGACAACAGAGATGCTGAAGTCTTGAGCAGTCTGAAAGGCCCTGTTTTCATTTTTGCCTTCTTCCTCACTTTACCATTACATTTATTTATTTATAATAATTTTACCAAATGTATAGCCTTAGGGATTTAAAGGTACAAAGATATGGTCTGCTAATGTCCATGACAAGAACCAAGCAGCAACCGGTGAGCATTTACAGAGCCCAAAAAAACTGGTTATAATTTCTTGGTTTGGTTATGTTGTAATACCCTTTAAAAAAATTAAAAAGCATTAACTGCACAATAGGGGGCGCTATGCTGGAAGGTCACTACTTCCTCCTCCTGCCCTGTTGCTCAGTGCAACAAATCCAAGATTTGGATTTGGATTCAAAAGTCACCCTGCCAACAAAAAGAAGAAAAACTGCAACACAAATGCAGCAAGTTCCCCCATCCCCCCATCCACCACAACCAGGGCACAGAGTCTTTCCAAGTTCAGCGACAGAGCTGAAGGCTGTTATTTATAGATCACTGACAAATGTTCTTGACAAATCATTAAATCCAGGGAATGCTGGTCGCCTGACTGGAGTGGTATAAACACAGTATACAAAATCCAAGTATGGAGAAAAGCCAGTGGCTATTATCCATGTGGCATACAACCAACTCTAGCGTGTGTACTAGTTCATAACACTAAACACAACAGCCTAAATTCCTACACTGATTTTTTTTTTTTTCCACTTGGACTGTGAATTGAATTTAGTTCATTGCAGACCAAAACATTTTTAAAACCAAAATAAAACTATACAGCATCAGAACTTTCAAACATTTTACACTGATTTAAAAAAAACCCTACAAAATAGATAAATAGAAAAACGAAATTGGACATCAAGAGGAGTACAGCGCTTCCTATGACACGTGCCGTCCTGCACGTGCTTCATGAGGGCTCCCTCTTAGTCCCGCTCCGAGGGCCACGTGGAAATTGTATTCAATTCCGGAATGGATGTTCATCTTAAAGATTTAGACTTAGAACGTGGAGTGGGAATTACTGTGCATAGTAACCATTAAACAGTAATAATTTAAACACCTTACAAAAGCGCTATGCTGCAATGTAAAAAAAAGCCTCCTTCAATAGCCCACAACAAAATGTGATTTAAAGTCTTAGCTACTCATGCGGCACCCAGGAAACGTTCATTCATGGACTTTGTCAGCATAGCTTATACTTCATTGAGTTTAAATTACCTCATTGTATACCTAAAGCTGAATCAATGACAAGGGTTTTGAAAAGTACACTGTGCATGCACATTTTTTTCTGTGTAGTCCCTACTGTTTAATACAGGCGTCTGATACGGGAATTACATACATACCTCTTTCAATGTTTCCCGACATAGGCACAATTATATTGCACATGCGTTTGGTGTAAAAGTAAGAGTGCACGACAATCCAGGACCTTTGAAGCTGGTGGAATCGAACTGCTGATTTTATTTATTTATTTATTTATTTATTTATTTATTTATTTATTTATTTATTTATTTATTTATGCAGCTTTTACAGTTTGATTTTTATGGAGCGCGTTATGGTAAATAAAAAAGTACAGGTCCCATTTGAATAGTTTTTTATAATTATTGCGGTGAATGCTCCGTTGCACATAAAGATGTCTTGTGCGAAGTCATTACCGTCACGTTAAATAAGTATGTTTCGACAAAAAAAGTGCAACGCTCTTATCGTGATACCACAGTAAAGCATCCACATGCACACCTATGCCTCAGCGAACCTCGGGAATCGCTGAACATTTCAGGTCATGTACCCGCGAGGGACTGCTGACTACCAAACTTTTAGTTATATTCAAAGCCTAAGTAAGTTAACAAAGTAGGCTAATACCCTGTCGTTAGGTAGTTTGCTAATAGACAGTGGCGTAATTGATTAGCTACCTTCACCATGAGCAGGCACCGAAATCCCATTGCGATTTTCTGAGCAAATCCCTCGTCCCTCCAGCAAGGATAGGAGTGGTCTCGTCTCCCCCGGCCGGGGCTGGCAGGTCAAACCGGAGCCGCATCTACTCGTGTAAATTCCACAGGACTGCCCCTTACTCAACGCGCAAGTCACACAACAGCCGCAGCCGGGCTCGCGGAGCTTCTCGGCGCAATCTAAGGGCAAAGGCTTGCACTGGCTCACTGATGCAACGTCGCAAGGCTCGCACCGTACCACCGGTCCGATTGCTTCGGCCAGCTGGGTGACCGACAGCAGCGCGATCAAACGAAGGAGCCGAAGGCTGGACATCATTATGCAAGAAACCCGCTGGGCAATGCAGCCGTGCTAGTTGTCACGTACGTCAGAGTGGACCTTTTATAACTGAGTGTGAAGACTGCTCTTTTCAATCTGAACCGTCGTCTGCACTGGAACGCCAGTGTATATATAGCCAAAAAAAAAAAAAAAAGAAACGCCTTGAAGTCACACCCCTCTGAATGACTAATACAAGCGCAATGCCAGGACTTATCAATAGTTTATACCTTCCAATATAGCTATTTTAAAATATTTGCAAATCTAAATCTCACTGATAAATTACTTATACTACTGCAGTAAGCTCACATGTAATTGGAAACGACTTTTAGCACGGGTTATGTGTTGCAAGTTATGGATGCTATGGAATCCAAAACAAAATGTCCTCATATCCTTCTAGGATATTTTCTTTCATTGAATTGTGTAACTGCTTTCAGCTAAATGTACACAACCAGGTATTCCAAAATGTATTTTAAAAACATAAATAATTATTCTTACGCAGGTATATAACAACATAACTTTAAAATATTCATGTTTTTTGGCATCTTGTAAAAAATAATGTTAATAAATGCGCATACATATGCACTACTATAGCGCAATCTGGTAGGGTATATGAATAGGATTTTAAAAATACATTATCCACGATATGTAACGCTTTTGCGCAATGACGTTAGAAATTATATCCCTTGAACAGCCAAGCTTACTTTAATAAGCTACAGAGACATCGGTTATCATGTGATAAGATTAATAGCCTATTCCACGTGGCCCCAGTAGTAATTGCAGTCACAAACATAAGTGCATGTGCACTCATTTATTTTACACGAAGAGGTATAGTGGCTATATTGGCATACGAACTATCCTCGCGTGCTTTTATTCATGTAGGCCTATGTGTTTAGTTCAGAGAATAAACTTTGGCTATAGTTTACATTTTGTTGAAATTTTCATCACTAAGTCACATTGTTGTTAACATACACAATGATAGCAGCAGATACATACAAAAAGTATGCTAAATTAACAACTTACTGTATATTTGCAAAAGCACACTTCCTGAGGCACATTTATGTCACATATAATATCTAGCATATTATCATTTGCATACCTAAAATAAAGATTAACTCTCAAGTTAACAACTCAATAAAATTTTAGCCAAAATGAAGTCATGCAAACTGAGGTTATGAAAAAAAAAAGCCTCACACACAGTTAAATGTTTAGTGTGTAAGCAACTCTTGAAGAGCAGGTCTCCAGGTCCCTCCCTACTGGAGTTTTAGAGTACTCTGTTAGAGTTGAGAAAACACTGGACATTTTACTATGTGTATTTCATATTATTAAAAAAAAAGTCTACACTTGTATATGCATGGGCTTGATGTGGCTAAATGCACTTACGGTAAAGTGAAGTACACATGCGGTATAACAGGAGTGTCTGTATATATAGGTAAAACAATGTGTGTTGGTGTAGCAAAGGAGGTTGAACACGCTCAAATTATACACATTCAGCATCCTGAACCTCTCACTTCTGCAAAACAAACATAAGTTGGACACCTGATAATATAATGTCATTACGCAGCAGAACCTGCTGGAATGGAGAGTAGAAAATGAACCAATGAGTAAGGAAATACCAGGGGGACAGCAAGAGAATGTCTGGTGCTCTTTCCTTTTTTAATATAATTTTCTGTGGTGCTTCCTATTCAAACATATTCTGTGTCTGAGAAACACATGGAAACATTTTCCTTTATTGGCACAATATATACTGTGGGAGACTATGCATTTTCAGAATAAATATATCCGCTGATTCAATCAGGCATAAGTCATTGGCAATTATTTATGGTAAGAATGCAATGCTTATTATCCAACTGACTCTGAACCAATTACTTGATTACAATGTCCCAGCTGTAAAATGATATTCTACGTTGGTACTGTTCTTTGTATAGGAGGGAAATAATGCAAGAAAAATACATATCTATTCATGTATTTTTCATTGCTACAGTTTGAATTCAGATTCACAATGCAGCATCTGTCACTTATAGATTTTTGTCAATATGTTTTTGCAATGTTTTTTCTGTTGACAGTAGTTGCAAAAACTAAGATGGGTAAGTGAGGATGTTATTCCAAACTGTGGAAATCAAGATGAGTGAACAAATCAAAGCTCTGGGATTCAGGGTGAATGAGTCAGTTCTGGAATTCAGGATGAATGACTGAGTCTGAATTCTGGAATCCAGGATGAGTGAATGAGTCTAAATTCTGGAATCCAGGATGAGTGAATGAGTCAGAGTTTCCGGATTTGTGAAGAATGAGTGAGCCATAATTCTGGAATCCAATATGACAATGTAAATCTTGAGTCTTGAGATTGAGGATGAGCAGGTGAGTCTGAGTTCTGTGGTTCATGATGAGTGAGTGAATCAGAGTTAAGGGATTAGGGATTAGTGAGTGAGTCAGAGTTCTGGGATTCAGGATAAGTGAGTGAGTCAGAGTTCCAGGATTCAGGATAAGTGCACCAGAGGTCTGGGATTCAGGATAAGTGAGTGAGTCAGAGTTCTGGAATTCAGGGTTAGCAAATGAAAGCTTGCAAGGTCAAGATAAGATCACCAGTTAAATCACATGCTGAGTCTAGGATCAGGTCGAGTAGGATGAGATATCCATTGCTGCAGCTCACGCACAAGCTTATCCCATAAAGAGTCCATATGGAATCTGAAAATATCACGCCACCAATGACCCCTCTCCAGGAACTATGAACTTTACATTGCCTGGCCTATTATAAACTCTTGTGGGCTCAGTGGACCAACCTTTCTGTCCTCTGTCTTCTGTCCTGTCCTCTCTCTCTCTCTCTCTCTCTCTCTCTCTCTCTCTCTCTCTCTCTCTCTCTCTCTCTCTCTCACACACACACACACACACAGGCTGTGAAACACGGGCACGTGAAATACGAGCTCCATGGGTAACCCTCAGTATAGGATCATGTGTTGAAACTATGTGGGAAAGTGTTTTTGCCTTGTGCATGAGGCCGCTGTCGTCATTGCTTCTGTAAGAGGATTTAGGGGACCTGAGATGATGATGCCGTCATTTGTGGGTGGGATACCGTGGACCATTAAACTGAAGGTTAAAAAATATTTTTAGCCACAACGTCGTGCCATTGTGTTCTACGATACGTGGAACAAACCCCATCAGTCCATCTGTGTTTTACTGTTAGGCTACCTATAATAGCCAGCGTGACGTTCATAAGCAGCACAGTGTGGACAGGTGAGCATGTTGGCTAATTACCCATCCATGGGGTCCAGAAACAGTCACGGGGTCAGTCATGTAGACATGTGGCTTTGTGCTGTTCTCATCTTCCACTGCTGCATTCCGGAACAATTCCATTCCAGCACCCTGTCTTCTTACAAGGCTAGGAATGCAATGTTTCAGCAGTGAAACAGAAAATTAATCTCATGTTACCAAAACAAAATGTCATATTGCGATGGAAGGCCTTTACCTTCTGGACTACGCGGCGCAACTGTGTGTGTGTGCGCGCGCGTGTGTCCTTATATGTCTGGTTGAGTGAGCGCGTGGGTTGGTGGGGGTCGGAAACATTTGGGCAGCGCGGTGAAAACTTAAGGGGAAACATTCCTCACGTCTGCACGGAGATTCCCGAGTAATTACACCTGCACGATTCAGCCACAACATTCGCGAAACCCCGGCGGCCCGAAACCGTGAAAGGGAGACGAGTACCACAGGATGCGAGAAACAAAGCATAGCGCACGCAGCGACCGGCTGGTGCGCGCTCGAATTCTCTGGGCTGGCCGGTCTGGGGCAGACGGCGCGCAAGGGTATGCATCGCCAAAGTGGAATTTCAAACATTCGCTCCTTAGAATTGGAAAGAGCGCTGATTTTTTTTCTCTCTTCATTTTTTTGTTCAGGAAGTCTTTTAACTGCCTGCACATTTTCTGGATGTCGGGGGAAAGAGATCGATGCGGCTGGAATGTGGGCAGCACAGCGACTTGCGGCGCGGCCGGTGGAATGCGCCCCCGTGGGACAGGCCGCTCGATAAAAGGGAGTGTCCAGAATGTTCTTTTTTTCATGTACACAGGATATTATCGTACATGCGTTTAATATACGCCGCAGTCCGAACAAAGACCGTCGACCTCGAAGATCTGCGAAATTCCTGAACTGAGCACAGTTGCTGACTGGGAGGGTTTTTCAAACTATGTGACACAATAAAGAAAAGCATGCAGACCCATTTCATTGAGGAACCTTGACAGTTTCTAATTTTATCAACACCACTGGGGGGGGGGGGGGGGGGGGGGGGGGGGATAATAGCCCTGTCCAGTAAGGCTTGCCAGTGGTAGTGTCAATCACGTGAACTGTCAAATGAGTATTAAGTTGCCATAACTCTTTACACTTCTTTCTTCTATGAAGTTCACCCGTATTTCTGCCAAATGGTAAATTATGTCATGCTACATACAATGAACAGACATTCATTAAAGAGAGAAAAAGAAAGATAGAAAGAACACTGAAAATATGATCTCATACTTTGAGGTCAGTGGCTAATGTGAGCTCGGATGTGAATGGAAGATCTCTTTGAAGATGTGGAGGAAGCTGAACATAAGCAAGTTGGGGAAGGAGAACAGAAAGTTCTAGATCAGTGACTCCCGCCCCTCCAACCGCAGTTTAAATCCCATAATTTTAACAAGCTATTAATTTTTCTTAATTAGGTGCTTTTTATGTTTAGAGGGATTATTTACCCTCTTAAGCCACATTATCTCAGAAACAGCTATGAATCCCCCTTCCCCCCGGACCACGAGTTTAGCCAAATCGGTTCAGAACCAGACATACCTCATGTTAAATATATCTTCAGAAAATTTCCCCAGGAAGAGCCCAGCTGGAAAACGCAAGTCTTACCTAACGCGAGGTAGCGCATGCTACATTAGAATACTTATTTCCCACCTCAGAAAACGAGGACCGTCCTGGACAAAATATAGAAAGGACCCTTCTGCCCCATCTCCGGCCATATCACAGCAATGCATGCTGGGAGTGCAGTGGGCTGAACTCAAGGGTGATCATAAGGGTCAACTGTGAATGAGCCCATTATGCCCAGACACTCCCGTCCGGAAACCTGAGACAGCCTTACGACCGCCTGTTGAGCTTCACCACAATGGGACAAACCTGATTAAAATGCTGGGTGTCAGGCCAGTTGACTAATGTTAGGCTTATGAAAGCATTATGCTGGACACCGTCAGGCAGACAAAGGGAAGTATGTATATTTTTTTTGCTAACATAGTTTCACAGCACAAATGAACCAATCAGCGGTCAGCTGTTATCAAACCTTTGAGGATGAAACACCAACAGTGTTTTAAATAAGGCTGGTGGATATTCTTTATTTTTTTCCTCGGTTTTACAAAAACTGTTGTTATCAACCGATTTTTTTAGATGAAATGCACAGGACTGAAGACCCCCCAAAAACCTAAACATGCGAGAGTCTACACAGTTAACAGGAGCATTGTCAGGCACAAGAGGCAAAGAATGTGATCTGGAAGAGAGCTACAATGGGGCAGGATTCTCAGGTTTTTCTGGTCCTTTGTGGGTTTCGTCTGCAGGAGCATCTCAGGTTCCAGGTGCATATGTTACATCCCTGTTACTTGGGGTGAACTAATTATTTGAAATATCTTAACCCTGTTAACACAAGAAAATCCCTGCAGGCTTCTTTCTGTGTGAAAAGAGATGTAATATTTTTTTACCAGTATTCAGAACAAAATGTTTTTGCTTTCGTGTGGTTGCCTGTTTTTGTCAGTTTTGAATTAAATTTACAGGGGTCTACAGGAATGTTTTCACATTTTACCAGAATCTAAAGGGTTAAAGTATTTTTTTTTTTTTAAATATGCCTTTGAACCTGGTGTGTTACCTGAGTGTGTGACTGAGCTCACAGGAAACTTGGAAATCACAGAGAGAGAGGGGTGTGTGTGTATGTGTGCAAGTGTACGTGTGGTTTTGTGTTTGTGTTTGTGCATGTTTGTGTGTGCCTGTACGTGTATGTGTGTGGGGCGGGGAGGGAGGTGTATGTGCATGAGTGGATGTGTGTATGTGTGTGTGTGTGTGTATGTGTGCCTGTGTGCAAGTGTACGTGTGGTTTTGTGTTTGTGTATGTTTGTGTGTGCCTGTATGTGTGTGTGTGTGTGTACATGTGGTTTTGTGTTTGTCTATCTGCATGTTTGTGTGTTCCTGTATGTGTGTGTTTGTGTGTGCCCATACGTGTACAGTATGTGTGTGTGTGTGTGTGTGTGCCTGTATGTGTATGTTTGTGTGTGCCTGTACGTGTACAGCATGTGTGTGTGTGTGCCTGTATGTGTGTGTTTGTGTGTGCCCGTACGTGTACAGTATGTGTGTGTGTGTGTGTGTGTGTGTGCCTGTATGTGTATGTTTGTGTGTGCCTGTACGTGTACAGCATGTGTGTGTGTGTGTGTGCCTGTATGTGTGTGTTTGTGTGTGCCCGTACGTGTACAGTATGTGTGTGCGTGTGTGTGTGTGTGCCTGTACGTGTACAGTATGTGTATGCATACATGCACATGTGTTTCCTGCCCTTACATCACCCTATAGCACAGAAGCAGGACTCTTTATTTTCTCAGCGTGCTTCCCCCCGGGGAATGTGTTCCCGTCCGTTATTGTAGGCCGGGCTCCCGGGTGAACGCGCTGTACGCCCTGCTCCCGTTACAGGATGTTAGGAAACGGCCGTCTGAGTCCATGGGCGGGGACGCAGAAGCCCCGTATCCCAGCATTCCTGTGGTCACTTCAGGGCACCCTTCCTCCGCTCGGTTCAGAGGGAGAACGCAGCGCTGTGACAAAATAAACGGAGGAAAACTGCGATGTTGTGCGTCGAAAAAGAGAAGTATTACGGGCAAGGAATGTGTTTCTTGGATCTGCAGTGGGGCCTGAATTCCTGGAGATCGGACTCAGACGCGGACAAAAATACACTGACATTGATTTATTTTGGTTACAGAATACCAAATACCTCCTAAAAATATGTAACTATAAACAATCAAAACGATGGAGACATAGCTATGTATAAACCATGCAAAAAAACATAACAAAAAAGAGACAAGTGACCTGTTTTAAATAGAAAATACATTCAAGGCATATTTCAAAGGCATGTATTTAAAATACTCGCCACCGCTGATTGGGTCTGACAGATTTCCTCAACGTTAGAAGTGAAAATTGAGCCAAAAGAGGCCAGAAGGTTGACTTCACATTCTCACGTGTGAAAAAAAAAGCCAGGATAAAAAAACCCGATTTCATGTTACATCTGTGGGCTGTGGTGCACAGTGATTTTACCCGGTAACAGAAAGCCCCGTCTCAAATGGGGTTGGTCGTGTTTGTAGCAGCGCTGGCTTTAGGAGACAGTGCCTGCCTGACGCACAGAAGCTCTGGCAGGCACTGGTTTCATCATCCCCTAACATTCTATTTTCAGCTCCTCTTAATGACCAATCAGGAGCACCCATCGCTATTCACAGTTAATTAGGAAATTATGTTTTCACTTGCAGCCATTGTTTCGGTTCATTTGTAGCAGAATGACACTTCCCACACATACCGCCTGCAGGATAGGGTATGCTTGTACTTACACCAGCTGCTCGTTGATGTTGTAGCCACTAAATAATATTTATTCACTGAAGGGGAATGTACTGCTATATACTGTATTTATACATATTTCAGAAATATGATGAGCAAAGAGGCATGGTCTGCTGGTTTTTCTTTTCATTCTTGTTGAAATCAACAACAAGCACGGAGCACAACAGGAGGGAGTTAATTGTGTAATCAACTCCTTTAATTTACCCCTTCATTTTTGAGTAGTAGACCCTGGAGATGTCCTGGTGCTGGTTTCAGGACCCCTGAGGTTGTGATCTGTCAGTGATCAGAAATGTGGGACTTGCTTTTTCACCTTGATTAATCTTTATTCATCTTCAGCTGCAGTGCCTGGACACACTCAGCTGTCAGCTGATTGAAATTCTCCTGTTTGAGACTATGTATCAGACCGTATGGCAGCCTGAGTTTGAGGCTGGCTCGCCTGAGAAAGGCTGATGTAAGTAATGGCTTTGGGTCCGGCCCAGCAGTGAGACACCTGACTCATCTAAACTCAGAGGTGGGCAACAAGGGCCGTTTCTGTTTCTGTTCTCCAACTCATGGCCTTAATTACTTAATTAGCCCAGAAATTTACACCACCTGACATTTTAGCCGCAGTTCTTGGTAAGCGCATGAATGACAGTTGAAGACTGTTCTTGTGTCCCTATCTGAAACGTTTTACTGTGATGTAGTCCACGAGTGAACCCGTGTTTGTGTGTACTGCCAGTTAGCTCATTTAGCCTGGGTAATCGGTGGAAACAAAAACTTGCATACGCCCACTGGCCTTCTAGGACGGGAATTGCCCACCCCCTGATCTAACTGGATAATTGTGCGCTGCAATAACAGCCCTGGTTAAATCCGGTGTAACAGCATGGGTGCTAAAAATGGGAAATAATCCAGAGACCCCAGTCATGCCCAGGGAATGTTTTTGGAGAGGTCCAGAGAAGTGAACCAAGAACATTCGCCGAACAGAACAATAGTGCATTCTGCGGGAGTTTCAGGCGGTGCTAATCCGTTTAGATTTCGTGTGACGCGGAGGCTAAGAGGGGACCTGTGGCCCGTCCTCTGGCCCCTCCTGCTCTGTGGAGCTCTGGCTATGCGGGCCACACCGGCACTGCCTCCACCTCCACACCAATCACCGCATGTATTTTTTTTTTCCCCCAACAGGACTGTAATTGACCTGATTGTTGCCATGGCTCCTGTCATTTTGACAGCTGGGCATGTGAACGTATGTTAGCTCTGCTTTTTTGTTCTTTAGCTTCTGATTGGATCCCGTGCGCACGCTCGTCTTGATGACCTGTTGCAGTCAAACCATTTTAAAAAAAAACCCACATCTCTTCATCAGGGGTATGCTTCTCAACAGGGGTGTTTTTCTGCCTTTTGCTACATTTCTACGTGTAGCGCTAGCCTCTAAACGAGGGGTGCACAACTCCGGTCCAGGAGGTGCTGATCTATGTTCCAACCAATTACATTAGTAGCTCTGTTAACTACACTGCTTCACTCCTGCACTCGAGCACTGTGAAATCTTTAGGACACACTTGCAGGGGTATCTGGTGCTCATACAAACGTCAGATCAAGATACTATTGAGCTAATTAAGTAATAAGGAGGAGAAGTTACCCCCCCCCCCCCCCCCCCCCACCCCCGCAGGTATTTGTGGGTTCCTTTCAATCCAGTTAAAGCCTTGAGGCAAAGGAACAGTGTGTGGACTCTTTAGCCAATCAATGCCTTAAATTAATCACCTGTCCTGAAGCAGACCGAACTGCAGCGGCAGACACTGCGGCCTTCCAGAAACGGAGCTTTGACGCCCCTCCCTGCTGTACGCGGTGGCACCGCGCCCTCCCAAACGAGATCAGGGCCCCGCACACAGGTGCGCCCTGGCGTCAGCGAGCCGGGAACGTGCGCGGCTTCACGCTGGCGCCGAACGCCCCGTTTCGCCGGAGTCCCGTCTGCGCCCTGCCCCCGGGGGGGAGATCCGGTCTGTTCAGCGTTCTCACTGCTGGTGCCTGGGAGCCTACGCCCCGCCGAGCATGTAGGTCCCCGCTAAGCCATAAGCCTCAGAGCAGAGCTAAGATTTCACACCTTATACCTGTACCTGCCAGAGAGCACAGAGGCATTTGCCATACCTGCCAGAGAGCACAGAGGTGGCTGCCATACCTGCCAGAGAGCACACAGGCTATTGCCATACCTGCCAGAAAGCACACAGGCTATTGCCATACCTGCCAGAGAGCACACAGGCGTTTGCCATACCTGCCAGAGAGCACACAGGCATTTGCCATACCTGCCAGAGAGCACGCAGGCGTTTACCATACCTGCCAGAGAGCACGTAGGCGTTTGCCATACCTGCCAGAGAGCACGCAGGCGTTTACCATACCTGCCAGAGAGCACGCAGGCCTTTACCATACCTGCCAGAGAGCACGCAGGCATTTACCATACCTGCCAGAGAGCACGCAGGCATTTGTCATACCTGCCAGAGAGCACGCAGGCATTTGTCATACCTGCCAGAGAGCACACAGGCATTTACCATACCTGCCAGAGAGCACGCAGGCATTTACCATACCTGCCAGAGAGCACACAGACATTTGTCATACCTGCCAGAGAGCACACAGGCGTTTACCATACCTGCCAGAGAGCACACAGACATTTGTCATACCTGCCAGAGAGCACACAGGCGTTTACCATACCTGCCAGAGAGCACACAGGCGTTTACCATACCTGCCAGAGAGCACACAGGCGTTTACCGTAGCTGCCAGAGAGCACGCAGGCGTTTACCGTAGCTGCCAGAGAGCACACAGGCGTTTGCCATACCTGCCAGAGAGCACACAGGCATTTGCCATACCTGCCAGAGAGCACACAGGTGTTTACCATACCTGCCAGAGAGCACACAGGTGTTTGCCATACCTGCCAGAGAGCACGCAGGCATTTGCCATACCTGCCAGAGAGCACACAGGCGTTTGCCATACCTGCCAGAGAGTAAAGTGGCCTGCTGTAGAATGACCTTTGACCCTTAGGGTCATCAAGGTTTATTCAGATTCAGCTAAATTTGTGGCTAATCTCAGGCCTGCATCTGGACAGTGACAGCTGACCTCCCAGTAGTTACAAAATAATCAGTATTAGCTATTCATATTTTTAAGTGTCTGTATTTTTAATACATTACATTACATTACAGGCATTTAGCAGACGCTCTTATCCAGAGCGACTTACACAACTTTTTACATAGCATTTTTACATTGTATCCATTTATACAGCTGGATATATACTGAAGCAATTTGGGTTAAGTACCTTGCTCAAGAGTACAACGGCAGTGTCCTACCCGGGAATCGAACCTGCGACCTTTTGGTTACGAGCCCAGTTCCTTACCCACTGTGCTACACCACGTCTTAATACACTATACGATTCATATTTTTCATGCATTGTTCGATAAATAGTATGTGAAAAAATTCTTAACCAGTATGTGCCATGAGAAGAATGTAGATGAAGAAAGTGGATGAAGAACCCTGCATTTGATCTTAGAACAAACAGGCCTTTCCCTTATTGAAATGGAAAATACTGGAATATATTATAAATATGTGGTCTTTATGGAAACTGTAACTATATATTTCACAGCTGTTTATTCTTAAAAACATATTTCAGTAGTGTCTGTAACAATGAAACTATATGTGAGCTGAATCTGACCCAACCTTTCCATAGTAGAAAGTTAAACATACTATCTTTATAGAAATTTTAATGTATTTTATTAGCAGTTATTTCATATTCAAACTTTAAAAGGTGAACATGGCACATGAATGAGTTTTGCTATCCTGTCAGTCAGTACTTTGCAAAACCTCCTTTGGCAGATCTACAACAGCTTCCAAGCAGGGTGTTATGGTCAGATGAGACAAATTTTTTTTTTGCTTTTTTGGCCATGCGCACCAGCGTTGGGCTTGATTCCTCCCAGGAAGTCCAAATTCAGCCACAAATTGGTCTTCCAGTGAGCCAATGATCCCAAGCATGCCTCAAAATCAACCATGAAGTTCTTACAGGAAAGAACGGGGAAGGTTTTGGAACGGCCATCACAGTCCCCAGACTTAAATATTATTGAAGATCTGTGAGGAGATCTGAAACGTGCGGTGCATGATAATATCACACGGGAGAGAGGGGAAATAATGGTTTTCGTTTTTGGCTCAATTCTGAAAAGATTACTAGAGATCTTTTTTTTTTTTTTTCATTTTTTTAATACAAACAACCTGCATCCCTTGGCTATGAATCACACCACAGTGAAATGTCTGGGACATACCATTCACTAGCAATCTGACCGAAAGTACAGGGAGTGAAATGTTACATTTAACCCCAAGGTTGGCATAGAAACTAACGTGGTGCAGGGTACTCCAAACAGTCTTAACAGCTTTAAAAGTTAACACAAAGCAAAGCAATAACAATGCAATTCCATGTTGTACGATACGAACAGTCCTTAATTTATTTTTTGATTACATTTACATGTTTTTTGTGGCCTACCGATATCGGTGAAAATCTATCACAAGACTGCACATTATTCTCTGGTTCCCGCCTAACGTCTGTTTGATCCAAACCGCCACATCAGTCAATGTCACATGTCACCACGTAGCCTAAAGTTAAGGAGTTGAGTTGTGCGATGATCCGGTCTGAGTTGCACGAATTCGCTCACTTGTTTAATTAATAGTCTACTGGCAACAGGCTAATCCCGTTCGGTTTAACCCCCCAGGGAGTGCCTACAGTTTTGCCTGGGTTGCAATCCCAGCAAGCTAGCATGCTATATCAAAACTATGCAATCTGATAGTCACTAAAAGACTGTTTACGATTACACATATTTGGATTCCTTGACACACGCAATACAGTAGCCGAAAAACATACTGTTATTTATTTATTTAGTCTGTAAAGGGACGATGTCTTTAGTGTCTTGCCAGTTGGCAGATTTGCTGACTGTCAGGATGAAGAGGGGAAGCGTTTTGCTACATTTTGAGTGTACTGTATAAAACGAGTGATTTCCAGGAAAGGAAAGTAAAAAAAAAATGGGCCACCCCTCATTAGAGATCAGAGGGTCTATTGTGTGTCTCTGAAATGCAGAAACAAACGAATGGCAGTTAAAAATAGAAGATGAAAGAAGTGGCGGCTGATTGGCCTGGCCTGAACTTGGTGGGTAACCAGAATGTGCACACCTCCCTGTCCTCTCCTTACTGCTGTCACCCTGCTGGGGTGGCCTGGGGTTAGTTTTCTGTAGGAGACTGTAACACACAAATCCATACATGCAATAAAAAACACACACGCATACACACACTCACACACACACACACAACACATATACACACACACACAGAAAACACAGACACGAACAACACATACACACACACGCACTGACAACACACATACACTCACACACATACGTTCGTCTGCATACACAACAAACATACATATACACATGCACTGATACACAACACATATGTGAGTAGACATTCACACACACCACACCTGTGCCAGCACAACATACGTACATACATACATACATACACATATGCACATGCTCACACACCCACAGACACACACCACACATCTCATACAGGCTGTCTTGTAATATAACGCATACGCTCATACTCAGTGTAACGTAATGACATGCAACCGGCGTCAGTCGGCGGATCAAATAGCTTCAGCGCACTTCAGCGCTTCCATTTCACAGAAGCTGGCACCGAGTCGTAAATCTCCAACGCTCATCCACGTCCCCTCTAATCAGGTCCCGGAAATAAATCAGGTCCCCGGTGGGGAGGATTTCCCCCCCAGCGCACTGAGGCTGTCTGTCAGCGGAACCCCGGAGTTTCCCCTCAGTCCCGTCCGGACGTCCGGGGCTCATTAAAGGGGGGGGGGGGGGGGAGGACCCACCCACCGCGCTGCGCCCCTCCACACCTGCGCCCTTATACTTACTTCCTCTCCGCCCCCCGGGGATTTTTTTCGGCGCTCGCCATCTGCAGCGGGGCCAGCCGGCCCAGGGTCCGGCGTCTCGCCCCCCTGCAATTTCTGCAGCTCGGAGCGAGCGTGCGCGGACACGCCCCGGGACGGCAGGGACCTGCGGGTGTTTTACTAGCGCTGAGGTGTGTGTGTGTGTGTGTGAGTGTGTGTGTGTGTGTGTGTGTGTGTGTGTGTGTGTGTGTGTGTGAGTGTGTGTGTGTGTGTGTGCGCGCGTGTGTGTGTGTGCGTGCGTGCGTGTGTGTGTGTGTGCGTGTGTGCAGGCCTTTGTGTCTGCGCTTGTGTGTGTGTCCCTTTGTTAGTGTGTGCATGTTTGTGTGTGCGTGCATCTGTGTGTGTGTGTGTGTGTGTGTGTGTTTTTGTGTCTGTGTTTGTGTGTGTGTCCCTTTGTCAGTGTGTGCATGCTTCTGTGTGTGTGCGTGTATGTGTGTGTGTCCCTTTATGAGTATGTCTGTGTATGTGTGTACACACAGGCACAGGTCCATAGACCTCCAGCCAAGCAATGCTGTTAGCTCTTCCCCGTATGCGTCTGTCACTTGCTTTTATGTTACTTTTCTCCATGCCAACAAATTACAGACATTACAACAGTACTTACTACACATTCAGCCCCCGCTTTTAGCTTTATGTTCTGCATTTTAAAAATCACAAATCTTATAATCAATCATATAATTTCTGTGTTAAATATATGCTTTGCTGTGTGGAAACATCTTGTTTGAATTCCTGGACTGTATTGTGGAAAGTAGAATTTGATTGCATATTTGGAACAAAATGTCTCTTTTTTTTGTTACTTCACTCTGAAATGAAGATCAATTAATGATTTAGCTAAATCTACAAAACATTTCCTAAAATTTTGTACATTTAGCTGATTTAAAAAAAATGCTGTATTTAGTGAAAAATACATTTAGGTAGATGTTGCATTTAGTGAAATATTCATACATTTACACAACCAAACATTCTTTGCAAGCTCTGAATCTGTGATGAAAGCAGCAGATGTTCCAGTTGTAAGACAGTTTTGCAGTCTAAGGATTTGAACTCCTCAAACAGCAGGTTTTTTTTTCTGTCGATATGTTTCAGGAGATGCATGGGAAAAAAATCACCAGGCTGCAAACATAAAACTATAGACCTTTTCTTAAATTTAGCTGAAGAGCGCCATCTGCCTGTCACAACTGGTCAGGTCGCCAAACAGCTGTGCAGACATTAATACCAGCTTGAGAAATTCACTATAACATTGCATGCATAGAATTTTATTTTGTGGAAGTAATTTTTTGTGCTGATGCAGTTTATGTTTAGACCAATATTAATACTTCTGAAGGGCAGGATGACTGAACAAGAGGTAGAACAGATATGGAAAGGGTCTCTTTAAATGTAGGCTTTAGTGTTTCGTGATATGTGACATATGAGAAATAAACGGAAAATTACATAAAATGTAATTTTATTGTCTTTAAAATAGCTGGTATGCTCGAGGTACAGAATACGATGCATCATACATTTATACAGTGAGGGGAAAAAAAACAATTTTACAAGTAGGCATATCACATGATACACAATATGGAAATGACTATAAACAGCATAGCATGAACAGTACTCATAAGTAAACATATGGCCTGGTAATTGTTTTAACAAAATCTCCCCAAGCTTGCACAGTAAAATACCAGAGATGACCAAGAAGATTGCATTTATGATGAAGGTAACTGAGATGACATCACAATCGGTAGCCTTTGAAGCAGCTGTCTCAAGCTACGTTTCATTTCAAATCTTGAAACAAATTTTAACAAGAGGACAAACAGTTTAACACTGAAATACACAATAATGACAATATGATAATAAGGGAATACTTGAGAAGCTAAACAAACATGATACAGGTGTGAATGTTTAATTGCGCATGACTCTTCTACACGAATATATATACCATTTGTAGATCTGCTATATAAACAATTTAATGTACTGTAGTTATAAAATATATTAAGATTTTGTAAAATTGTAAAAAAAAACAGTTGTCATGTAAATACAAAAATATTCCTGACAATTACTTGTGTGTACCCATACAAATATTATATACTCTCTGAATGTTTTAATGCATCATACAATATTACGCATGCTTTAACATACATTTTCAAAGATCCTTTTAATGAAGCATAACAAAAGATGTTTTGTATTATCTTGTTTACCACAACAGTAAATACAAAAAGATGACGTATTCAATCAAAAAAAGGCACATTGACTTTCATCAGATATTTACACAATGCAGCATATTATATTGTGTTTTACACATGCACACACGTGTTCATGTTTTGAGTATTTTACCATACGTGACAATGGGAAGAAATGCAGAGTATCTGATATAAATGTTTGAAAAGTTATTTGACATGACATGAAAGTATTTGACACGACATGAAATCACATTTGAATACAATTATACTTGACTTTCTTTAAAGCTGAAGGCAAAACACTCAATGTACAATGCGATGCCTTTGAAATATTAAAGCGCACAAAACTCTTGGTAAAATAGCATATATGATTTAGTTCTTAATTCATTTCAGATGGAGCTTAAATATAAATGTAACATTATTACTCTTAGCCATGAAATCATGGCTACAACACAGACATCTTACCCGAATAAAAGAAGGATTTTCTCAGAAACTGTGTCCATACAGAGGACTATTCAGCACCATGGGCTGGTTCGGCTAACGGCAGTTGACAGGCACTTTTTTTTAGGCGAGTGGATGTTAGGCGATTTTGGGCAAGTTTGACTTTACCTGCACGCTCAGCTTTGTTTTAAAAGCCCAGAACACTGAGACATTCCAAGAAACTGAAATCCGCAGGTGATGTGTTTTTTTTTTTTAATCTGAAGAAAAATGAATATTTTTGCGTGACCTTACATTCACCGGTTATCCACGAAGAGCGTTCGTTTTTTTGTGATGAATTCACTTTTTTTGTCAGTTTGCCATCGTGGTCCTCCGTGAGACTACAGCCGCCTGGCGTCTGCACGGCGTGGTCACAGTGCCCTGCGTTGCTTAGAAGCGGCTCTGTTTTGGGCTCTGAGCGGTTGCAGTTTAAGCCAGTAGAGGGCAGTAGAGGGGGGTCTATTTGAGCTTATGGGAGCCGATCATCACCTTGGAGACGAAGTTGACGATGGCGCTGGCAGGTTGCTCGGGGTCGTGCTCGGCGAACAGGTGGCACATGTTCTCCATGGCGCTGCCTGACTTGCGTGCCACAAAACCAAAAATCCTGGAGGGGAGCAGAGACAACCAATCAATAAAGTTCAAAAGCCACAAAGCCAAAAATCCTGGAGAGGAGTGGAGACAACCAATCAATGAAGTGCAAACGCTACCACAGATACTTTTTTTTTCAGTTTTACAGATTCACATTCAGAAACCGTTAGACTTACTTTGCTGAGGAGATGCTATTTCTCATCCATCTGATTGAAAAAAGAAAACAAGGAAATTATTATTTGCAGGTTGTTATTTGATACAACGGCCTAGCTCAGTCTATCCACAGCTCCCTTTCCTCTCAAATTGACTTACTGCTGCATAAAACTATGATGGCAGTGCTCAATATGCTATGTACAGAAAAAGAGGGATTTGAGGCCTAAATCCATTTTAGCTGTTGTATCTCACAGTTACTTTATATGCAAAGTTACACTTACTTTCTGTTTTGAGGGTCCAAGGCACAGAATATCACTGTGCTGACAGCGTAGTGCCTTCTGAAGAACAACCTGCAAAGGGAAGTAGATTAGTACTGTATGTGATATGGGCCTGACATCTGATCTAGGATCAGTTTTGCCATTCGGCAGACAATGGATGGGGATATAACATGTACAGAAGATACCTGATCCTAGTTCACTCTTACTTTGAAGTACACTATGAATACAGGTGCAAAACCAGGCTTGATATGACGTTAGATACTATCTAGTCTAGCCTGTAGGTAATCAGAGCACTAGGTACAATTTAGTCAGGAAAATGGCAAACATTGTTGGGCTGAATGGCCTGTTCTTGTCATTATGTTATGTTAATGTCCAATGCAGATGAACAAAATGGTGGGGTGAGGGCGAGGGGTGGGCGTGGCTTACTTCCTCTGGTTGTCTGTGAGCGTAATCCCCTGAGCCGACACTTTGAAGTGGACAACCGTGGAGATAGGGGGCGGGTCCATGTTTAGGGTCATGGCAGTGGCCTTCTGGATGGCCTGGTGGCCTGTCAGTGACTCCATCTCCAAGGAGCCCAGGAACCACACGTTACAGGCTGGGAACAGGGAGGGGATGCACAGCTTTACAAAGGGATTTCACTTACCATTGGCAGTAGAAGAGGGGCCAGACAAGCAAAACATCACACGGGTAATCTGTGCACGTCACTCTGGATAAGACAGTCTGCTTAATGCAGACATTTAACCCTTCAGGTTTTTGGAATGGTGGGTTTTTTTTTTTTCTTCCAAAGTCAGTGTTTATAAGCTCCGCTGCTTTCAATTACCAGTAGCGATTGTTACATCAGCAATGGAATGTTCAGTTCAGAACATTCTAATCACATAGTTGTGCTCCTACACCTTAAAGGGTTAATGTAATGCAACGTAATGGAACACCAAAGGGTTCTGGAGGGCGGGGCAGGGCGTACCGGCTCCCTGCTTGAGGAGCTCGGCTGCGGAGTTGGAGATGGTTGGAGGAGGCGTCTCCTGCAGCTCTTCCAGGGGATCTGAACAGCAGGAGATAAAAAGACCACTGAGAGCAGAGCAGAGGCTGATTATTAGCATAAGCGTTAAGAGACCTGGGCTGGGAACTCTAAAGGCTGCTGCAGTTCCCTGCGGGGGCACTGCTGTTGCTCCTTTGAGTAAAGCACATGACCTGAATGCATTCAGTAAAATGTCCAGCTGTAATCTGTGCTGCTCTGGAATAGAGCACATGCTCAATGGCAAAATGTAAATATGATGATGATTGTGATAGTGCTAATGGTGATGATGATGGTGGAGGTGACGGTGGTGGTAATGATGATGATGATGATGATGATGACTCCAAGGTCATCACAGGTGTTATTACCTGTATTTGGTATGATGAGCTTGCAGGGCAGGGCGAGTGGAGTGATGGAATGCTGACAAACCAAGGCTGTGAGACTGCCTGCAACACAGAATTTTTTTAACAAAATGTAGTTATCTTATATATTTTCGTGGTACACGCTTAAACGTTGTGGTTCCCAACCCTGTTCCTGGAGATCTAGCATCCTGTAGGTTTTCACTCCAAACCTTAACAAAGAACACCCATCCTATAGCTGGAGATCTCATTGAGCTGCTAATTAGTAGAGTCAGGTGTGCCAAATTAGGGTTGAAATGACAACCCCACAGGATCTCAAGGAATTGGGAACCACTGCCTAAACGACATAAACCATTATGATGCACAAAACTATTTTGAGATAATAACTACCAATTTATCAATACTATTTTGCCATAAATGCAACATTCATTTATTCTACTGAAAGTATAACATGAAGATAAATATTTTTCCACCTTTCCGGCCTGATAGGGCAATAACAAACTACAGTACATGTCATGTCCACAAGGTGGCCACCTTGCACACCTTTGGGGTTGTACCATCCACACTAAATTCCTTTTAATAAAATTTGACAATTCTGTAATGTACATTCACCCTGGTGTGAGCAAACAGTTTGAGGCTTATGACAACTGAGGTCAGTGCTAAAATTCCCACCTCTCCCTCCCCCCCACACACACACACACACTTACCGAAGTAGGGTTCATTGGGACAGCCTTTGAGCCTGACTCCTTTGGGTGTGCACTCAATCAGGAAGTGTCTAACCAGCTCATTGGACAGGTCTCCACCTATCAGAGACAGGGTGGGCAACAGACACAACAGGAACACAATATTATGGACCACAGAAGAGAAAATGACCACAATGTTCCTGACCTCTGACCTTTCCCATATTGCTTTGAATGGAGTCTGCAAAGAATGTAGTCTGCTAAATTAAGAAAAAGACACACAGGTAGGAGACAAACGTAGTTTTTTGTAAGTCCAAGCCATGTCCAGGTTCGGGGGGGGGGGGGGGTGGTATCTGCCTTTGTCCCTTCACAGAATGACTCAAATATGCCCTGGATTGGTGAGCCAAAGCAGTTTGTCCTCCCAAAACAAAGGGGGCGCTATCAGTTTTCACTAACAGATGTGCATTTCAACATCATTCAGTGGGTTCGTAAGCTAGAGCGGACAGTTTTAATATCAACTCCTCCAATTCTCTGCTGACACAGTGGAGAGAAAGCATCACTGAATTCGACAGGACAGTACGCCCACCTTTCTTGCCCTGCTGCAGAACAGAGGGGGGCGGTGTGGCCACCTTCATGGCCAGCCCGTAGGCCCCCCGAAACGAGTGACTGTCCCGAACGATAAATGCGCCCGGCTCTCTGTCCTTCAGGACGGCAATAGCTGGGGAAATGTGGAGAGACCAGAGTCAGTGATCATACTTCTCCCCCGACTTTACCAACGGTCTTCATACAAGATTGACTGGGATTTGTTGCATTCAGACCCTTTCCAGTAATGTCAGTTCCATAAATAAATCTTCAAAGTTAATATTAATAACTCACATCGAAGGACATGTGAGATGTTTATTTAATATTTATGGTCAGTGCAAAATAAGCAACACACAACTATAGTGATCCTGCAGTTAAACTGTGAAGCCATCTTATTTTTGTAATAATGTAATCTGTGCAAAGATTCTAAAGTTCAAAAGTAACACTCACCCTGGTCCCGTGAGATGTCTGGCTTGTACCAAAATTTTGTGGTATCCTGTACAAATTTCACTGTCACGTGTTTACCATCAAGCAGATCTGGAACAGATAAAAACAAAAATTAAATTAGTCTCCTCTGTTTGCACAAATATTCAAACAAACAATTTCTATAAAAACTTATATAACAAGACGTAAAAATATTTAGAGGATGTCAGTAATGAGCTGTCCATCAGCAAATTGTCAGAACAAAGAAAGATTTTGCTGTCCATAGAAGAGCACAATGATTGGTTAAAATAAGTGAGTCACTGATGCCATACAATAATAGCTCCACCCTTTTTGTTGTGATGAAAGCTCAGTTTTATATCACCAGGGTAAAAGAGCAGCAGGTACAGGTGAAGGGGGCAGGATGGTACCTAGAACAGGTGAGGGGGTGTCCAGGGCGCGGGACGAGTGGGGCTCAGACAGGACGTTGGGGAAGGGGAGGCTGGAGGTGCTCCCACTGAGAGGGCTGGAGAGCCCGCTGAGGCAGGGCGAGGCGGACCTCAGAGACCGCTCCCCCTCCGAAATCCTCCGCTTCTCCGGCAAGGGCGGCCCCACCTCCAGCAGGCCCTGCCCCGGGACCGGGGAGAGGCCGGGGCCGTCCCGATCCTCGAACCCGCACCAGCCGCCCCTCTGGGCCCCTCCGGGCGGGCTGTTCCCCAGGGAGACGGGGTGCGACTGCGGGGGGGACAGCCGGGGGTCCTGGGGGGACTGGCAGCCCTGGGGCGCTCTCCGGCCCCCCTCTGGCCAGGAATGTCCCGAAGAGCCGCTGTCACACACACAGGGAGAGGGCTGCCCAATCTGCCACCTCGCCCACACACACACCCCACATCGCATCCCACATCGAAACCTCACCATCACACCCCATCATCCCGGGCATTTCATTGTATGACTGCCACACCAATAAACAATACACACAGCACACATGCAAATGCACCACTCTTCAGTTTCCTCTACTGTATACAGTGGAACACCTGCAAGTTTTGGGGATTCTAATAAAGATGGCATGCATAACAATAAATAACAGTATACAACACAGCAAATTCAGTGACCTGACAACAGGCTTTAAAAAAGCAACTACAGGCGCAGACAGGAAGGTTGCTCATCAGTTGGCAGGACGTTACCTCTCCGTCCGCGGGAGGGGACCACTCGTGGACACGGAGCACGTCATTCCCGCGGGTCTCTGACAGGGGGCGGGGCTGACGTTGACTGGCAGGCCGGAGGTCAGCGGGAGGTGGTTGTTGGTCTCCACACAGCTCCTTGATTCTGTGTGAAAACACGCAAGGACATGCAAACAACTAAATTTTCTTCTTTTTTTTTGCAGGAGCTCAGAATTGCTGGGTTCTATCTGCAGATACTGGTCATCAAGCTTTAGACATTCAAATCCCCTATCACAATAGCATTGTTTTGTATTGCATTGTATTGTATTAATTTTGTATTTCAAGAGCGTAGAATTAGAGATAGTAATTAACAAACTTCAGAAGTTTCAAGTCCCACATCTTGACAGCACACTTTTGTATTGCATTTAATCGTTTTTATTAGATTTTTATTATTTGATAAGATTTTTGTGCTAGTGTGGGATATAGCTGAATACCCTGCAGCCTTCCCCCCCCCCCCTCCATGCACAGCAACACCGAAGGGTAAAAAACAACCTCATCCTGGCCTCGGGGGGGGGGGGGTCTGAACGCAGACGACAACAGACAACAATGCTCTCTGTCTTTCTGCGCCTTGTTTTCCTAAATTCCTGGTAACTTCCCCCAAAAAAAAAAAAAATCCCCCCTCCCCCGCCCACCCACCCCAGGGCTGAGGCCTGGCTCAGACAGGAAGCCCTGTATTTAAAGAGCGGGAACAATCCCGCGCTGTTTACCAGCAGCTGCAGCTGCTAATTAGAGACTTTCCCCTTCAGCTGCAGGCTGAGGCTGCCGGGGGCCTCCATCAAAGTGCTGCGCGCACGCGGGGGCTAACGAAGACCGAGCCCTGGGGGCGGGGTCAACCGCCGCTCAACCGTCAGACACGGGCCACAGTCCCATTCCCCAGGTCTTCACGGCCAATGAGAGTCGAGTTCTCCGTCGGCTCACCTGGTCAAATGACAGTTAAGTGGAGTCTTCGCAGCTAGGGAGAGCTGGCTCTAAATTTATAGTTTGGATCGTGGTTAGGATAGTGCTAGTGCTTTAGTGGTCTGTTCTCACGGGCCAGGGAGCGAGGTCTAGCACTATTGTAATCTGGCGAATCCACTTGCGTTTCTCCTACATTGTAAGTCAGTCTGAAAAAAATGAATGCAACGTAAATACAATGAAAGAGAGAGTTCAGAAAGGAAAGCTGCACATTAAAAGGCCTTGTGTTAAGTCAACTCTGCAAGAGCGCATTTTACTCTGAGGGAGTGCATGCGTCTCTGTTGGAGGTGAATTAAGTACGGGGGTGAAGGGGATAGAGAGCTTCATCTTCATCTTCATCAGAGGCTGTGTCAGACAGAACGGGGGGAGAGCTGTGAGGAACCGTGGGCACACGACCTGAACATTTTATAACCGAGCGCATCTCTCTTCTCCCCAACGCTAAATTTCCTAAAAGATGGCCAACCGTCCAATCCGCCCTCTGGTGCTCCTAAAATACCGCATGTGCGCAACGCGTTCCAGATGGCCCGAGCCGCCGCGCCAGCCTGCCAAGGAGATCGGCCCTAATGAGCGTACTGGGGGGGTGATGGGGGGGCCAAAACCCTGATTACATCAACATGTGGCACAGCTCAATTCGCATGTGCAAAACGCCAACGCAGCGTCAAACTTCTCTCTCTATTAAAAAAAAAAAACTGCCTACCCCCTCTAAATCTAATGTTTCTAGACAAAATAAATGCATGTAGGCATGCATCCACACGTACACATAATAACAGGAATAGAAACATTCAAGCACACTCTCTATACTCTTAACACACACTCACACGTACACACATACACACACACACACACTCACACATACACACACACACACACACACACACACACACACTTCTTTGGACAGGTTGATCAGACAAGATTTCAGCCACATCCTGTTCAGTTTCAGACTGTGTACCATTGGGAATCTGTGACACTTAAATTATAAGTATATTTTCAGTTAATTATCTAGACAGACAATTTATTGCATTTTTTTTATAGTTCAACAGAACGTATACATAATTTGACAGTTTAAAGGACAGCCTCCACACCTCTGCAGACATGTTGACTGTGCAATACAGCATTTTTACCTTTGATTCATTCAGTTGCTATAGTTTTCCAGGCTAAGGCTAAGTTTGATTTGGACAGTTCTCATAAGTACAGTGCAAGTACAGTTTCTAGATGGGACAGTAAGAGTTGGGACAGTAATGGGACACCCAAAATGAATTTGAGTTTAGCATTTCTGAACATAATGATACAAACACTATTTCAGGACAGTTCCAGATACAGGCTAACCCCAGCTCCCTTAATTCCCCACTCTAGCAGAGTTGCTGTTGCCAGGCGCGTTTCGCGTGATTGAAAAAACGCACAAAAACATCCTGAAAACGGTTCAAAGCTGGCCTCATGCGCGGAGAACGCTGTCTCCTGGAGGGAAGAGCACGAGTGAGCCATAAACAAATCCGACACTGTCGCCAGGAGAAAGAGAGAGAAAAGTCAAGAACAAAATCCGTTCTGAGCGCACATTAAAGATGAATCCTGTATCTGAGACTTACAGTAAGGGAGGTCAGCCCGCTGCTATAACTCACACAAACAAACACAAGACAGAAACTGTGCTGGAAACTGTAAGTCATTGTCCTTCCCCTCAATACAAAAACCAGCCGGAAAAAAAATAAAAAGAAAAACATCACACAGAGAGCTCCCGAGAGGGACTGCTACTGACTCCAGGCCCCCGCGCTTTGTTCTGATGAGCCTCTGGCCTTTGAAAGGAAATCATCTCCAAACACAATTCTCTGATGGGGATCGCATATCACTACTTTCTATGAGAGCTGGGACAGTGCAAATCTTACAGCAGGTATTTTTCACACACACACACACACACACACACACACACACACACACACACACACGCACACACATGCACATTCACACACACACATGTACACGTGTACACACACTCACATACACGCACACACACATACACGCAAGTACACATAAGCACACACAGACACTCACAAGCGTGCACACACACACACACACAAACACACTCACAAGCGAGCACACACACACAGACACATACAGCAAGTGATCTCATCACCCCCCTCGTTCCTGCTCCCCAGCTGCAGAAGATTTTACATACCCAGAGAAGTGGTCATGATGGAGAAAGTTCCAGAAGGCGGCTGACCAGCAGCCCCACTGGAGACAGTCTCCTAGCCTCAGACTGGGAGCCCCTGCGGAGACCGCGTCGCGCTGCCTCAGGCACCTCCAGAACCGAGCCCACTCTTTCCACAGGACCGGGGTCTGCTTCTCCTCTCTCTCCCCCTCGCCGTCCCCTCCTCCCCTCCTCCCATCCTCCCCTCCTCCCCTCTTCCCTTCCTCCCTTCCTCCTTCCCTAATTAGGCGCACCAGAGGCCCAGCAGCAGCACGCAGCTGGGAACGTGGGCCGCGGCTGGGTGATGATGTCATCAGCGGCGGCGAGCGCGGCTCGTTCTCGGGGACAGAAGGAAAACAGCTCAGTAGCTGCCCCGGCCTCAGCGGTGGCACTCCGAATCTCGCCCCCCGGGGGGCGGAACGCTGACATCGTTGCCATTGAAGAAAGGCTGACCTCTCCACAACCGCCCCAGGTTTGGCGGTGTTCACTCTATACCACCGATATAAGGGGTTGTGACGTGGGGGATTATGGGACGTAGGGACAGAAGGTTGCAGATTTGAACACTCCAGGATAGCCAACCGCCACCATTAAAGTTAAAGAGCCAGACAGTGCCGGGCGGCTCATCAGGTTGAGCTGATGTTAACGTGGGTGGATTAGCCACGCGTTCAGGCGTGGCATGCTGAACATGCCAGTGCAAGCTGTGATTGACAGCTCTGTAGGGGCGGTGCAAAGCTTCCACAGCATTGCCCAGGGAGGGAGGAATTCCGTTGCCCATAAATGCGTGTCCCATCCCGAAAAACACCGGAAAATATTTATTTAAAAAAAAAATGTATTCAGAAAGAGAGCAGCACGCCTAAATAGTTCAGTCCAGCTGTACAAATATAGCATATAGCAGATAGCATGTAGCATGAGCTTTATTAACTCACCCTAAGATAACGATGCCTGCTCAGCAAATAACGAAATGACGATTGAGCCTGGTGTTGACTTTCCACTCCAGAGTCCCACCCATTATTCACAGTCTATGACTCCTTTTTTCCATTTAGGGAGAATTGCCCATTGTTACTCAGCCCACGTAATCTTCTTCCTCCAAACACAACAGTCATGCTAAAGGTCAAAGGTCAAAAGTAAAGCTATGACTGGCCCAACCCTGAGTACACACATTTTCCATGAATATGTTATGCTTTGAGGACCTTCTGCGTAGTAACGGAAAACAAAAACACCAGTGTTGACATTTGCATTCAGAGTCACGGTCCCCTGTAAAAGGTGTGTTCTAAGCAGCATACTGAGGCCACAGAAGAAATGGCGCATTGAGATCACAGAGTGCTACAGGAGATAATTGGCACTGGTACGATCCACACACCTCAAACCCCCACTGCTCCAAGCAGGGTGAGATCAAATGTGGATACTGATATGGGGTGCCTCCCAATACTCAAAAAATTTATCGTCCGATCCACCACTACCACCTCGTTTCCTCCGTGCCCAGGAAACCTATCTTTATGTCCTCCCTCCCTCCAGGATCCCAATATTGGAGGAGATGAGCGAAGCACACAGAGCCGTATTGGCGAAGTGGCTTCAAACTCGTCTCCTCCCCTCCTTTCCTCCACATACTTCTGGGTAGGAGACGAGTGGTAGTGAGAGAGTGGAGAAAAGGAGGTGAGGAGTGAAAAGTAATGGGACACACCCATGGACTCCCAGTCTTAGCAAGGTTATACAAAACCAATGCTCAAACCTGATTATTTAAGGCCCAGCTTGCACCGCTTGTGAACTCCTTGACCAACTGAGTCTCTCAGGAGTCCTAAACCTTGATATTTTATGATGTATTTAGACTTTCTGAATAAGGTTCAATGATGTTGTGCAGCAATTACCTGGTTAAACGACTTTTGGACTGATACCTCCATTTGATGCTGACTACATTACCATGAATCTTCTCAACAGCACCAGACAAGTTTAAGCAATCTCTTCTGAAGTGTGGCTGCATGCACAGGCTCATAATGCATACTCTCTCTCTCTCTCTCTCTCTCTCGCTCCCTCTCTCTCCCTTTCATATGGATATTTCGAGCATGAACTGCTGCTGCCCTTTGTGCAGGAAATGTCTTTATGCCCTGACAAATATCACATTTCTCAAAGATATTTTTAGATGGACTGTCGACAGTTCAGTGGCAGTACAATAACTTAGGGAGACAGAGGGAAAATACGTCTGAAACTCAAAAAAAAAAAAAAAAAAGCCAAAATGTTTAAGGAGTGACTATGATGAATTATAATCAATGGCCTTTCTTCTGTTATTTTACTGAGGACACAGTGGGCTGCTGTGCGCCTCCTTGGAGGAGTCAGCCATCTGATGTGTTCCAGATGCTGGTCTGCAGCCGAACCCAAGGCTCTTTTTCAACTGTAGCGTTCAAGAAAAAAGATACGTTTTTTAACTGCTGTGTAACTCAAATTTTTTTACATAAACCGGCAATGTAATGTCCAGACATAGTCAAACTGACCAAGTGAGGATTAAATCAGCTTTATATGTGTGGGCCTGATGATAACAGGGTCATGGATGTGCTCGAACACCTGGTCCAGTGTTTTTCTGACGCGATAAAGCTGCCCGCATTCAGAGAGAAAGCCAGCTGTGTTACCATCGCCGGTGGAAGTAGAGCTCATAGTGCAGAGGAAGCAGGAAATGAATACAAAAGCGCAGACGTGTCTTAACCACGATTCCGGAATAAGGTTTTATCCACAGCCAGATTTACACTGTGTGTCCAAATGAGGCCTTATCACAGTGCCTGTGGAGCGCAGACCCTGCCAAATCTGAGCCCAGTGTAAAGCATCAGACAAACAGAAAACACCATATTTCCTATGATCATACCAATACACTATCAATAAAATATATAATTTTCTTAGAATTACATATTTGGTTCAGAGAGGCATGTCTGTACAGATTAACTGAATGACACTTTTGGGACTGGAATTTCCTGGCCAAACTTGATTGGTGTACATAGTTTCTATGTACAGTAGTTATGTCCTTTTTGAGATCTCCTGCTCAATACCACAGCATACAGATATCTCCACTGGAGTAGTAGACCAAGGTCCTTTCAGTATTTAAAAAAAAAGACACTGGGGTGTCAGATTATCTCACTGGTCCAGGTGTTTACAGTTGTATGATGTCAGTGGGCTTGCCTGGTTACGTAAAACTTGTGGGGACCAGGAGAAAGCTTCTTACCTTGCTCAGTCCTGTAGGACCCGCCCTGGACACTGGCATGTGGGAACTCAGACATTTCTTTCACTGAAGGAAGAAGAAACACTGTGTGTCAGATGTGCCAACATACGCACGCACACGCACATGCACACACACACATACACACACGCACATACACACATGCACATGCATGCACACACTGTAAACACACACACACACACACGCACACACACACATGCACACACTCACACACACACACACGCACACGCACATACACGCACACACACACTCTTTACAGAGTCACAAGTCTCTTGCCTTGCTGCACAGTAAGGCGTCTTTGAGGCAGTTCTCTGTAAAAAGCGCTATGCACATAAAAATTGAATTGAACACACACACACGCACACACACACATGCACATGCATGCACACACTGTAAACACACACACACACACGCATACACACATGCACACACTGGCGGAGAGCAGGTATGCACACACACACACACACGTGTGGGTGCGCCTTTAGGGCGCATGAATAAGAGGAAAACAAATGTTGGAACTTTGCTTATGAGCACACTGCTGTTCTTGCTTTTTCATTTGGAGATAAAGAGAGCGAGAGAAAGAGAGCATGAGAGAGAGGGAAAGACAGAGAGAGAATGAGAAATATGTTAGTCAGTATTACTTCAAGTTGGCGTATGTAACTTCTTGTTATATTGTTAATTGCATTGGCAAGATTTTAGTAAAGAGTCATGCCAAAAGCAAACAAAACATTTTTCAATTAAACTGGATTGCATGAGAGAGAGAGAGAGGCAAGCGCGAGAGAGAAAGAGACACCCAAACATTTGACTATTTCAATTCCAGGAACTGATCGAGACACTCACTGCAGTGAACCACTGTTGTCATTGACACTGTTGGTTTGACACTTTTGGCATTCATAAAGATGGGAGTTTGAGTTACAGGCTTTCAACCAGCAGGTGACGAGATGCTGGGCCCTTCAGATGCACCGAGTAAATATTTATTTTGCATGCTCTGTCACTTTGTGCCATCATCTGGACTACATAAACCCATATGCCGTCTTACTGTTTGTTGTGCTAACTTTACATTAATGGAGAGGTTCAAAATGGAGTCATCGATTCATCCAGCCACACCAACTGCAGTTTGGCACCAGATCTAAGATTGATTAACAGTCACAATAAACACAGACAATCTGTCTTGTGGTTGTTTGTATGTGTGCTAGATTCGTTTGCTCTTTGAAACGGATATTTCTAATGAAAGACATGTGTTGTTCACATGTTTGTGTAAACACAAATCCATGGAGAAGCACACACACAGGGTGTGTGTCTGAGAGAAAGCCCAACAGTCTCTAATTGTGTGGGAGAGGGGGTTGGTCAGTTCTGGCAGGACTCTTACTTAAAAACGTGTGTGTTTGTATGCGTGTGTATGTTTCCTTGTGTGCTTTTAAATGTGTGTGTGGTCCCTTAGAGTAGGGTGCTTACAGTATCTTTGCATGTCTGTATGTGTGTTTGTATACGTGAATGTCCAACCTCTTACAGTACGGTGTGTGGTCTCTTACCATAGGGGGTTCCCGGGGACACGGGGAAGGAGGGTGTAGGGGGAACCATTATGTCAATGCCACCTGCAACCCTGCAGTCCAGTTCCTCACCCTGTCTCCTGTACCCCACACTGTTAGTCCTGTACAGGATGCCCTGCTGGGGTGCGAGAAGATAACACACACACACACACACACACACACACACACACAAGCACATACACTATATATTAGTATAGTATCATAAGCTGCAGAATGGAATTCTCACATTCACAGAAGTAGTGAATTCATTCATTCATGCCTTTGTGAAGGCCCCTTGACCCCGGGAAGCCCATGTGACCCATGGCTGGCTGCTGATTGGTCCCTTACCTGACAGGGCTGTAGGTTGGGCGTGTAGACGGGCGAGTTCAGGAAGTCCTCCGCCAGTCCCCACCCAGGAGGGCGGAACCCAGGGCAGCCTGTGACATCATTTCCTTGGTGATTCAGTCCCTGCGGTCTGTCTGGTCTGACGTCATTCGGGGGAACAGCTGCAGGGGATTATGGGAGACGTTAAGAGGCATACAACACATACCACAAAACCACTATGGGCTATTACATAGCCACATACAGTACTTAAATTACTCAGTGGAATTTTATTACTTATTTATTTACGCATGAAACAATAGCAAAGACGTTCAGGAGCAACTGTAACCAACATTATCTCAGAGTACAGGACTGTATCTGATGTTGCTTTTAGCTAAATTGCTTGCCACCGGCACTTAATTTGCCAGGCCAAGCATGAGTAATGCAGTCGAGACTTTTCATGATCCTCCCAATGTGTTGTACTACAGAGTCCGCCATTCTTTGTGTCCACCTTATTTTTTTCACTTTATTCAGACAGAGGTAAGATCACTGTATAGACAGTACCATTGCAAGGAATCAAACAGCCAGTCACATGGGGAATGTGTATATGTACTGAGAATCTGCCACCCTGCACCACATGATCTCTCTGCAAATATAATCTTTACCAGTTCCTGTGGATTGTATGCCGTTCCATAACTATAGCTAATGCTGCATTCATTGGATTGGACCCCAGTGGACATCAGATATTGAATGGAATCAGAAGGGGTTTCCCAACTTCCAAGTCATGAGCAAATACTGTTTACTGATACTGGATACAAATTGACATTATTGTGCCTGAACTGTTGGACAGGGGAATGGGGGAAGGGGGGGGGTAGGAGTGAGTTTTTGATGAGCCACACGCAGTGGGGTCCCGTCTCTGGTGTTCCGGAATTCCAAGAATTTGAGGGGGAAATGAAAATGCCCGGAATGTGTTTGTGCCTGTGCTCAGATCCCACTTAGCACCAGGGTGTTAATGGGGCTACGTCGTGGGGCGTGCCGTACTGGGGAACACAATGGAGGTGTGAACTCAGAGAAGATTAAGAAAGAAGAGCCCCCATCAGCTAACCTGATAATGGCGACTACAGAGGGAAATAAGCACTGGCTTATCACTGCTCCTGTGGGAAAACCCATGGCAGTTAACCTCATCCTCTTAGTGTCCCTGTCATCACTAATGCACTGTGATGTCACAAATGCCTGTGATGTTAACACAAATTGCTACATTTAAAATGTGCTGGTGTAAAACCGTGTAAATAGCTATAGTGATATAGACAATTTAATATTAAATCACTGAATGATTCATATCTATATTCATAAAGAATCTCAGACTAATTTAGATCTGAGAGCTGATCTAGGATCAGTTTACCTTTTCAGCGAATGATGACATAGTTTCGCGGCCTGGATAAGGTTAGGAACATCGACAAGGGGACACTTCATATTATATCAATGCTCCTACTGTGAGAATCTTTATGAATATGGGCCCTGTTCTCTGTCTTTTTTTTTCTGTCACCTTTCTGTCACCTTTCCGCTTTTAAACATTCATTAGCGTTACCCAGATTTTTTGGTCATTCTGATATTTTAGACCTTCTGCTAAAAAAATATGCATATTGTACGATGGAGAGAAAGCTCTCTGTCACACACTGTAGAAGCTCAGCGCTGGTCTGTGATGGACTGAGAAACCATGACAACCCATGACATTCCTCAAACTCCACCAGCAACCCTCCGGTAAACGCACTCCTTTTCTGGTCAAACTGTGGAGAAACTCAGCGAGGGGACTGCGCCATTGGCTGCGTAAGCCACAGGACACCGCACACAGCCACAGGACACCGCACACAGTAGCATCCAAAGCGTGGAGCATTAATCTTTTACGCGCAGACTCCGCCCGTTTAAAAATGATCCGTCTTGTTGCGGCTTGTTGCGCTCCAGTACCTCGGTAGTTCCCCGTCGACCGAGACGCTCGTAAATCTGCCCGGCATCGGAGTGACGAGTAATAAACGAGAGTAAATATACACGGTAACCATGGCCGACGAACGCAAACAGTGGCGGTAAATGAAATAGACCCTGGGGGGGCGGGGGGGGGGGGCTCTCCCCGACCGCTGCCTCTCTCGGGCGGGACGTGAATGTGGTCGCCAGATGCGTCACACATCCAGTTGTCTGCGGACGGCTTCACCCCCCCCCCCCAAAAAAAAAGCGTCATGCACTAACCTCCCCAAGTGCAGATATAAAGAGCTGTGACATGCAAGTGCTGACTGAAGCGCATAAGTGTGTGTGTGTGTGAGCGTGAACACACATGCCTATGCTTAGACTCACACGCACGGATAAATACATGGATGCACAGGCACGTATACACGGACACACAAGTACACACACACACACACATACTGTGCATACGCACACGCACACACATATGCTCACACGAGCATCTGAACATGCTCATACACATACACAAGCCCACACGCACGCATGCATACAGGTGATCTCGTTTTCACCGTGCTATAACAGCGGACTACCGCCACACATGAGACTTGATATGTGAGCAAAATGACCAGACAGGATGTTGATTCTTCAGCTGACTTTTCAGGCCCACTGAGATACACGTGCTAATGATCAATGTGAAAACTGCACCTTTATAGCAAGCGTGCATCGAGTGTCCTTCTGCTGCAAAAACTCTGCGGTTAGATCTGCTGTAAGAACCCCCAGCTGAGAGCCTCTTCATTTCACAAATTAGTTTCATATGACAGGACGCCGCTTGTTTCCGTGGTGTCAGGTTGAACCTGCAACCGCTGCGGATTCCTGCCCGCCTGGCACGCTGGCATCCTGCTGACTGGCACGCTGGCATCCCGCTGGCTGGCACGCGGCTGTCGCTCCAGCGAGCCGCGGCTCCGCGCCGGGCCAACACAAACACAGCCGCCGGCCGCGACGCCGCGCGCCGCGGAGACAGCGCGTGAATTTACCGTGAGTTACCGACACCTCTCTCAGGCTTCTGGGAAACAGCTCCTCCGTCGGCGCTCAGCAGCCAGCCTCACCGCCGAAGGAAGTCGCCCAGACTCCAGAGACCGGCGGCGTGGCCGCGGTGGAAAACCGCGCAGACTCGCTGAGTTTATCCGCGATTAATTTCGCCAACTTAATTTCCGAGTTAAACTGCCAAGTTAATCTCTCCTTTTAGTTGTTGTTGTTGTTGTTGATAATGACAATGACCTTTCAAGCAAAATAACCGTGCCAGACAAAGTCTGGCTTTTGTTTCATGTCAGGACTATTCAACTGTCTGCCCAAGGGCAAATGCTTGTTTATTACATTTAATAAATGACCAATTATCTTTGAGAACAACAAAATAAGAAGCTGGATGCATCAAAACATTTGCATACTGTCAGCATTCCTGAAAACAATTCCATTTGTGACAGAAACCATAACGACGGGGTATTTTACACTAAATTCATTAGCCAATGGCTGTTGGTTACTGCTTTTACATCACATTCCAGGAAAACTAATTGCACTTGCATACCTCAGCTCAACTGGAAACTGAGCACAAACCCATAGCATATTTCAGAACATGATTCCACATGATCAGGCGCTGGAGACACAGAAAAAAGGCAGGTACTGGGACACCAGCCCTTCTGCATGATTGTTTCACTGCCACATCATACATCTTTTTTTTTTTTTAAAGGGACACAAAGATGATTGTCAAAAGAGAAAAGCAACACCACCCATAATCACGACTGTCTGCCAGCTCATTCCCCAGCCAAGGTATAAAAAAAAAAGAAGCCGCCAACAGCTATTGGTCGGAACTCTGATCCGGTTAACTCACCAATTACACAGCTGTAAGGCCAGAAACGAGCCGTTCAAACGCGCTTTGAAGTTGAACTGAATGTTAACAGAGAGAGAGAGAGAGAGAGAGATGTTTTTCTCGGGAGCGTTCCACAGGTAGGCAGTGCAGGTGAGGATACCGGAAGGTTCCTGTTTGGCACTGGGCGTGAAAGGCAACGCTTTCTCTTCTTCACAATCGAAGCAATTATGAGATGTCACCGGTGACTGATGGCAATTAGAAATAATGCACTTACACGCCTCACGCTACACAGTCAGAATCTCATTTGTCAGGTTTCTTATTCACAATGTGTTGCAATGTTTTCCTAGATGTTTAGTTGTCCGTGAGATGCCACCTGGGTAAACGGTTGCAACAGCTTAAAAACTGATCGGAATGTATAATTTATAGCAATAAACATTGTGAGAACACGCATCCAACGTTTGCCTGAAACTACAAGCCTGCTTTAGCAGGACAGAAGACGGATCTCCTGTTCTGCTGTGCTGTGCTTATTCCGGAATCACGTAAGGATGAACGAGCAAGCCCAGGCAGAACTCCTTCAATGGAACATTTTGTCAAAATCCAGCAAGCACTTGGCATCTGATTTCTACGTAACGCTAAGCTCTCCAGATAAAAACAACTGGTTGCTCTGAACGTTCAAAGGTGTTACAGGAGAACATTATTTTTCCTCAGAGAAATTTGACCAAGCTGACCACAGGACAGCACCGTGATTGAGTAGTATCTTTGGAAATCCTTAGAAAATTCTATCGCTTTCCATAGTGTATTTTTTGTTCTCTAAAATGTGCCACCTTACCTCGCTGTCTCTTGTGATAATGATGGTTTAAGTCACTCTGTTGTATACTGGAGTCTTACCTGACTGATAGCTGTTCTGCGGCCCAGTCCCGTTGCTGTCTACACGCCTGCAGTTCAGACCATTGACCTGGTGTTCGGTCGACCTGGTCGTGTGACTCCCGTCGGTTTTCTTGACCGAATTCGAGCGGGCGGCAGCAGACATGAAGGTGGGGTCGAGGTCCATGATGAGCTGGTTGAGCTGGTCTATCGACTGGTCGATGTCCACGGTGAGAGCAGCGAATTCGTCCACCTTGTTGTCGCTCTTGCCCCTAGTGGTGACTTCTGGTACTGTGGGTGACCTGCAGGTTTGCAGATCGCCCTCTGTGGCCATATAGGGGTACTGCTGGGCCGCCACCATCTGCTGCTGGCGGACCCAGGTCTGCGTGGAGTACCCCTCCTGCCCGAAGGCCGGGGGCTGGGTCACCCGGATGATGGGGATGGCCGTCCCCCTCGACAGGAAGTCCCTCTTGTCCCGCCCGTACTCCTCCCGCCCGCCGTCCGGGTCCATCGCCGTGGAAACGGAAACGGAGACGGAAGCATGGTGCTCGTCGCCGCCGTGACTCCCGAAGTCGTCCGACAGCAGGGAGTTGTGGCTGCCCTTGTGCCGGCCCTCGGAGGAGGACATGGTCCCGATGCTGTCCACGCTGTGGAGGCCGTCCTCGTCGTCGTCCAGGATGTCCGTCTCCCGGTCCCGCAGACGCCGCACCTCGCCGTTCACGCGCGCCCCTCGGGCCGAGGCCACGCCCCGGGCCGGTCCCGCGGAGACCGAGCGCTCCCCCGGCATCTCCGCGCCCGAACGCTCCGAGCCCTCCACCCCGAACCCGCACAGAAGCCTCTTCAGCTCCGTGGCCTCCTGCTGGCTCGGGCCCCGCTGCGGCCCCTGGGCTCGGCCCGTCAGCACGGAGGTGCTGGAGAGCCCCGAGTCACTGCTAGCCGAAAGGGTGTGGTCACTGTGGTCTGTCCGGCAGGCCACGCCCGGGGGCGACTGCTCCGAACTCTTCTGACGGGCTTTGGGGCGGGACGAGCAGGACCTGGACTCCTGTGCATGCAGCACTAAAAAAACAAGAACACAAGTCCTTCAAACTCTCCTCAGTGAGTAACTAAAAACAACAACACAAGTTCTTCAAGCTCTCCTTGTTGAGTAACTAAAAACAACAACACAAGTCCTTCAAGCTCTCCTTGTTGAGTAACTAAAAACAACAACACAAGCCCATAGAAGGTCTCTTCTTTGAGTATCTAGAGAAGACAAGAACTCATGTCATTTAAACTCTCACTGAGTATCTAAAAAAGGACAAGAACACAAGGCCTAAAAGCTTTCCTTGTTGAGTAACTAAAAGCAACAACACAATTTCTTCAAACTCTCTTCTTTGAGTGTCTAGAGAAGACACAAACAGAAGGCTTTCAAACTCACACAGTGCACCTAGAGCTACGTGGCAATGTAACATAATGGTCGGGGAAGGATATGGGTTCAATTTCAAGCTGCATTGCTGCTTTGAGCAAAGTACCTGACCTGCTTCATTTAAATAGGCAGCTGTGTAAATGCTGTGTAAAAAACCGCCTGTAGAAAATGTGACCTGTGCAGGTTGCTCTGGATAAAATGAAATATTAAATTAGCATTAAATGACCTGTGAAAGACAACATTCCTTTTCCCTTCAAGTTCCCATTGCACATATAAAAAAAGAAAGTTATTAAAACTCCAGAGCACAAAGCACACAGTGCATAGCACAACTCCAGACCCTGTTGGTTTGTGTTTTATGGCCATATGTTACTGTAAAGAATTTATTTTACGCAGGCGCCTGCACAAGGGCACTCGCATGGGGTATGGCCCATTTCACAAAATCTTCACACTCCTGTGGCTCAGCATGTCGAGATAAAAACCATAATTTTGTGTGCCTAGCTTGCATCTGTAAAGCGAGCTGAACCCCAGAATGTTCCGTTCTCTAATCTGGTTGGGGATGCGGAAGATTACCCTGTTTTTTTAAGAGAGAGAAACAAACACATATCCACACTTAATTTTTAAAGAATTTTCAGGAATCCAACAATGACTGAACCAGTAGAACATTGTAAGATTCTAACGTCATAAAATATTTGGCCAATCAGAACAGCTGTATGCACACTGATTTAAATAGTGGTGACATTTCACACCTGGAACCACAGCTGGAGAAGGGCCCTCATTTCTTTTATCTTAAAGCAGAAAAGCAAGGAAAAGTCACATGACCACCGATTACCTAATTTATTGGCAGACTACAGCATTCACTGTCTGTAACAGGTTATAGATGCTACATTGACCATTCAAAATAGAGCAAATTCAGGGCAAACCACATCCTGAATAAAGAATAAGGGGATATTGTTCTCTGCATTTCATAGCTACATTTCACATAAACACATCAGACAGAGGTCAAATACTTTCAAGCTATGCAACAAGAGCAATAATGACAACCTCAGTCACATGAAAGTTGAACCTTTAACACTCCAGTGTTTGACCTCTGACATACAATTCAGCCATGGACAGAACAGTATGAAGTCCTTATAACATCTGACCCTAAGTGCGTTTATAACACCTCTCTTAAAAGCTATGCAGTGAAACAGAATAGCCTATTGGTCAAAGGATGTATCCCCATAAGAGGCAATCAATTAACCCACGACACCAATGCTAAATACATTATGCAGATGACAGCAGCTGTGCGTAAACAGCCACTCAGTATAATGACGATTCCTTGTGCTCCCCCTTCCCCCCATCTTCCCCTTCGCAATGTCCCGAAAGAATAATAATAGGGAAACATTTAAACAAATGACCTCCGTTTAGGAGTAGCTTTAGTCTACTTACAAATGGCAGCATTTGCAGCACGCTTCAGCTAATCTGCCATTAAATGCCCTCCTTCCAGAACAAACAGGACAATAGGAATGTACATACCAACCCCCCACCCCCCCCCCCCACACACACCTGATCTCCAAGCTGTCTGGCCCTCCAGCCCCGACACATTCAGCACATTGAAAGCTACACAAACATCTCCATGGGGTCTAGGGTTCACATTCGCCCAGCTGAATTTCACAAATTCCCCTGTAGCTGCAACAAGGTGATAACATTTCCCTGTCATGCACTTCCCCTGTCCCTGAATCTCCCTCTGGTCCTTTATCCCCTCTTTCTCTCCTCTCGCTCAAAGTTCTGTCACCACTCTCGTTCTATTTTCTCTTTTCCCCCTCTTTTCTCTCTGTTCGAATGCCAACATTGATCCGGCTTTCTCTCTCCCTCTCCTTCTCTCTGTCCATTTGCCAGTCAAGGTCCTGCTTTCTCTGTTTTTGTCACTACATTTTCCATCCCTCACCACCCCTCCCTCACTATTTCCATAGCAGTACTACCAGTACCCTTACCTCTTTCTTTTTCCACAGGTGAGTGAGTGCGCTCTCTCTCTCTCTCTCTCTCTCATCCTCCCTCTCTCTCACACACACAAATGAGTGGAGTGAGTGACAGAGAGATCAAGGGGGCGAAAGAGAGAAAGGGAAGGGTGCTGGTTGGCTCGGCCCAAACGACTTCACAGCAGCCCCCCACATTTCTGCCTCCCCTCCCCTCCCCCTCACCCCTCCCTCCCCCAGCCCCCCCCCCCCCCCCCCTTGCCCCCCTTGACTGGTCTGAGAAAGAGGTGTGTATTTTTGCAGTACACAGCAAAGACTCAGTTGGCCAAGTATGGTTGGGGAAATGTAAACAGCAGTGGAGAGGACAGGGCAGAGAAGGGTGCTGGCACCGAGGTTAACTGTAATCTGAACTAACAGGGCCCATGGGGATGGAGGGGAGGGAGAGAAGAGAATGGAGGGAAAGGGAGAGGGAGGGGGAGAGAGAGAGACAGAGAGAGAGTGAGTGAGTGAGTGAGTGAGTGAGTGAGTGAGTGAAAGAGAGAGAGAGGTCCAAATGAATATGAAAACAAAATTCCTTTGTTCAGGTCTTTTTCACACTGGGAGGGGTTGCGCCTTAGTTAGAGCATGGGGGGGGGGGGGGGGGTGGTTTCTGCCCTATCGCTGAGCTGTTTTCTGAAACACATGCACATTTTCCCATCTGTCGGGTCTCCCAAAAATTACATAGCCGCCTTGGACATATTTAAAACTGGTACAGGAACAGATGTGCGCAGACCCAAATTGCTAGCTTCACAAATTGCCGTAACCCGTTCCTTTGCAACAAAAAACTGCCTCGGAACCACACGGGAATGGTTCTGATCTTTTAGCAGTCAACCTGGGACACCCACATATCCGACGGACGGACCTCCTTTCCTTTTCTCTCACGACAGACCAGATGTGGTGAGCGTGAGATACGAAAAGCTGCCACAGCAACAAACAAACTCGTGCTTTTCACCAAGAGAAGACAGGAAGCTGGGGAAAAAGACGTTGTACGTAGACGCGTTTGGCTGCGACTCAGAGCCTGGTCGGGAATTCGCAGACTATAGTAATTGGCACGCAGCGTTGTAATTATAATTTTCCCTTTTTTGTCTGCTGCCTACTTTTTGGGGTTTTGCAATCGGTGAGTCACCGGCACTTGCAATCGCCTCGGCTTGAAACCAGCCAGCGCACTGGTTTAGGTTTCTGTTTAATCCAACGAGGCCCGTTTTCTTTTTTAATTCAATGGCTGCACTTAAGTACAGCACAGGCAAACCCGCTTGTTGAGGTTTCGCTAACTCCACTGAAATTGCTCCATTTTCATTTCGGGAAGAAACTATGGGCAGGGGTGTCAGGGGTACACCTGTTACAAAATACCAACAACAAAAAAAAAGTATCACTAGTATAAACCATGTTGTGATTGCTTATTTAAAGGCAGCAGGGGCTGGTGTTTGAAAAGGGATTAGGAGTTTATCTTTCTGCTATCACAGATGCAGGTGTGCATCTTGTAAATCGATCGGGCGATTCATTTGAAAGCTGTTCGAAAAAAAGTCTTAAATGTTAGAATTAGGCAAAGGTTTAGTATTTTTTTGGGCAACTCCATGCAAGACCACACACCGGGATAATGCCATTGAAAGGCGGATTTGGAAATTAATTAGTCCAGCTGATCACTTTCACTTGGTTTATAAGCCCCATTGAAATCCCTTAACTGTCTTTTATATTGACTCTGCAGCATTCTTTTGACGCAGTCTCGATTGGCAAGTGCATGTTGTGCTTTGCTGATTGACCTTCACTGTTGATTAATGAGCCTGCGCCAAATTCCTGCTGGACCTGAAGTCATCGCAAACAAACGTAATGCACACTTGTGAAACTCAGTTTGCTCAGGCTCCACAAGAACACTATAAGACCAAAAAAAAAAAACAAACAAGAAAAAAAATACAATAAATAAAACTCATCGTTTGGCTTAAAAAAAAAGTAACGGACACCATTTTGTGCAAAATGGTTCCCGTTGCATGTTGTCGTTCGCATTTAGGGGCCTTAAACCTGCAGCTGTTCGGATTTTATTTACGACCGAAGTGTTTCCTCGGGTTCAGAAATCGCACAGAAACCGCCGAACGCTGAAGTAGTCGCAGGCATTTTTTTATGCCCCCATATTTTCTATTTTTAGCGTCCGCGGTGGAGTCCGAAGGGGAACGGCCCGGGAGCGCAAAAGCAAAATCCGTCTGGGGGAGGTGCCGCAGTCGACCGCGGGACGGGGCGGGGCCCGCCCGCTGTTGTGAAACCCTGGGTTCCAGCTTCTCACACGAACCGTCCGTGGCCCCCACACCGAGGGGGGTCAGGGATGGAGCAGAGAGGGGGGAGGAGATGAAGGAGATACAGTCACTTTTTCAGGAACACCATGACCCATAACAAAAAAAAAAAAAAAAAAAAATGTAAAAGCGTATCTCCTGACCCTGAGGCCTTGTGTGCTCGCGGGTTGTAAACTACGCCGCTCCCTGCCCTGGCTGTTTTGTTCGGAGAGAAACGACGGCGACCGCGCCCCGGCGCTAGCGCCCGCGTAGCACTCTCTCCTTTCCTAATGAGGCCGTTCCGGGGGCCACGTGTAGCGGCCGCTGGGGCGTGCTAACGCGATCACGCTATGCTCCGATCGGCAGCGACAGCCTGCTCGCACCAGAACAAAGAACAAAAAAAAAAACCCATAAAAAAAACCCCTGACTGACTGAATATGAAAACACAAACATCTTCATCTGTACACACAGGGCTGTCACAGCCTGGAAAAACCACTAAAAAAAACAAAACAAAACAAAAAAAAAAACCGCTAACTGCCAGTTAGCAGCTGGATCTGTGTTTCGCAAAGCTGTGGGTTTTAGAGAGAGTGATGATCAGCACTATCCCAGGTATGTTGACTGGGATCTGAGCGGCGAGAACGCACAGAGAAATGTTTGCGTTGGCTGCGGGGACGCCTGACTTTTTGAAAGCTAGCTGTTACGCGGAGACAAAGCGAAGAAAAAGTGTTTGGCTGAAGGTACCGTAATTTGAAATTCTGTCCAGTCATCAGCATAGACTTGGTGTGTGTGACCCTGTTATGTCCAACCAAACACTTTCCCAGAGGTCTTTGAGGTGCTTTTAAACTGTGTAGAAAAGAGGTAAAGTCCCAATGACTCATCAGCATGGTGTTAAACTCCAGTACATCGACGCAGTTAGGGTAAATTCATTTTAAATGTGTCATTTATCACATTCTTATTCAGAGCAACATAGGCACCAGCCCCTGTGATTCATTTAGCAGAGCGGATGACCAGTCATTTCAGTTAACCCATTCATTCCCTTCCTACTGTATCTGTTACGGGAACGCAGAAGGCGAGTTTCTGGTGAGCGGTACCTTCCCCGTCGCAGCTCAGGTTCTTGTACGAGTCCCAGCGGGTCAGAGCTTCCACGAGGCTGCAGTCCACGGCCACGTCAGGGCCGTTCTGCCATCGGTCCGACCCTGTGGACCGGAACCAGAGAATCCACGATCCATGTCATTCCACAGTCCAGTAATGGGTGTGTGTGTATTTACCTACGAGTGTGAGCATGTCTGTGTGTGTGTGTGTGTGGGTGTCTGTGTGTGTGAGCATATGTGTGTGTGTGTGTGTCTGTGTGTGTGTGAGCATATGTGTGTGTGTGTGTCTGTCTGTGTGTGTATCTACCTACGAGTGTGAGCATGTGTGTGTTTGTGTGCGTGTGTGTGCATATGTGTCTGTGTGTGTGAGCATATGTGTGTGTGTGTGTGTGTCTGTGTGTGTATCTACCTACGAGTGTGAGCATGTGTGTGTTTGTGTGTGTGAGCATGAGTAGGCGTATATTTGTGTGACTCTGCATTACCTGTTATCCTCTCTGGGCTCTCTGAAAGCACCAGTTCAATCTTCCCATAATCTGGAAACCTGGGATCTGGAATGTGAAAATAGAGTTTGCACCAAGAAAGTAAAGACACACAATGCAAAACGCACAACCCCAGGACGCACTCTCACACACGCACACACACACAACCATTAACACCAAATACTCAGCCTATGCTTCTCCAACTCCAACATGTGGCCAAAATTATATTAACACATATTGAACCGCTCCAGCCTGAATTTTCTAATAGGCCCCAGAGATTGTATCGGTGCAGATAACAGCAAGTATAGAAACCGGGCGTAAGCAGAGTCGCAATTTTCAAAGTCACTCCCAACATGGACCTACTTCTGTTTGCGCCCTCTAGGTCCTCCTTCTCGAAAATGAGATTGTAGCCTTGGACAGTGCCCGTGTGGAACTGGAGGCGGAAAACCAGCTCCTTTTCCCCCTTGGGAAGGCTTTTATGGTAACACTTCACCTGCAATATCAACAGAATCTGCTATCAGGACATCTCAATCCGCGTCTTCCTTTTGAATCCTCTTTAAAACCTCACGTTTGTAGGATGGCTTTTGACTTGAGTGGTAACTTTTTTGCTGAATTTTATTCAGCTTTGGTCTTGCTGTGCCACTTATCTGTGTTTTATGTTCACTCATTATTGAATGTATCCTTTTATTTCTCATATTAATGATCGTTTTCTGGTTTTATTTTTACATGTTATTTCTGCGTAAAGCCCTTTGACCTACAATTTACAAGAGGTGCGATACAAATAAGCAGTCCATTGGGGCTCCACTTATGGCTCTCACAAAAGGAATGCAAGAAAAATCCTTCACAGGTATTTGTGTGCATGTCTAGGAGCTTGAATTTCAATCCTCAACAGTTACACACTGTTTTTTCCAGTGGCAAAATGGGAATATCATGTCTGCTTTATGAGATATTGAATAAATTGGGTCTCCCGTAGGATACATTTCTTACCATGATGTCACCTTTGAGTATCTGAGCTGGCTCCAGGGCAATGTAGATCCTGTTCCTGTGTCCTGGACCTATGTTGCTGTGATAGAGACAGACAGGCCAATCAGCCATTTGAGATAGAGAGGACAAGCCAATCAACCATCAGGGACAGAGATGATAGACCAATCAGCATAGAGGGATAGAGAGAACAGGCTAATCAACGGTTAGGAAAATTCTCCCTTTAAGTGTGAGTCAACTTTGTGTCAACAAGACCGGGTCAAAACCTAGTATGGCTGGACCTAACACACCTGATCTGGCCGACCAATGGCGTGACTTCATAACTCGGCCGACCAATGGTGTAACTTCATCACTCACTCAGTCACTCACTCAGTCACAGACATTCGCGGTTGTAGGGCTGGCCCCGCTGTTGCGGTCCAGCCAAAAACACACACACACACACATACACACACACACACACAACAACAACAACAACAACAACAACTACACCATAATGAAGGATAACCCAGTGAACATTTTTGTGGTGAAATTGAGGTGTAAGCCTGGCTACTTT
>CM077291.1:11165609-11190609 GCA_039654925.1 Anguilla pacifica | reverse complement strand
AGAGAGAATGAAAATAAGTTATATAAGGCAGGAGTGTCAAATTCTGGAGGACCTCAGTGTCTGCAGATCTTTATGGTTTCCTTCCGATCCGCAGCTGAATCAGGCCTTGGAGACACGGTGTGTGGACTCCAACCAGTCAATGACTTGAATTGGTCATAAAAATGCTGGAACACTCCAAAAACCAGCAGACGCTGCAGCCCTCCAGAGCTGAAGAGTGACGCCTCTGATGTATGGGGTCTCAGGAACATCCTGTTAAAGCACTGAAATGTATGATTTATGCTCTGAAACGGAACCCTGACCATGTTAGTGTCCTGTGGGCCAATGTGGTATTCCCTGGGAGGGATACGGTAGGTCTTCCCTGCCTCAACATGCAGTGCCAGCTTCTCTGCTTGATTGATTTGTTGCAGTCTGCCTGTGACTGCAGTGGAAGAAATGCATTGATCTACGCAATGTGGTCCACAGTCTGTGGACTGATAAGCAGAAATGGCCAGAGAATGCATGCACGGCTGTGTTTCTTTCCTGAATCCATGAAGGCCATTGCAATGGGGATGAAGCTAACTGAAGCTGTTCTTTCCAAATTGGGGAATATATGCTCATATGCACACACACACGCACACACATACATAAACACGCACACACAAATAGCACAAAATTGAAATTTCAAAACTAAAATCAAAATGTATATACTCCATCTTAATTATCAGCAACCTGGGGCATTCAACATTTCTATGAGATGATTTCTTCAGCAATGCAAACATGAAATGGAAATCAATCAACTGTGGCTTACAGTTCAAGATTTGCATTAAAATCTAAATTTAACTGAAAACAGAAAGCATATATTTTAAATACGCTCATGGTGTAAATCTAAACTTAGTAAAAGGTCATTGCCTGTCATTGCTTTTTTTATAAGGGACTTCAAAAGAAACTCACAGTAGGCAGTTAAATACTGGAGTATTTTTTTTAGTGGAATGCAGTTCCTGGCTCTGCAGTAAACACCTCACACAAGATGTGACTCCCTGTCCTCTCGCTCAGCTCTGGCCTTCCTGTGTTGCTGGAAAGCAACTTCCCTCCTGTCCCTCGTCGGCCATGTTGGATCTGTAAGCTGAAGCTGTCGGCTGCGTTCTCTGCTCTGCTCTGCTGAGCTCGCCAAAAAGGAAAATGTTTCCTAAACTCTGGAGAGCCCTGGAGCCAGAGTATAGCACGCCCAGCAATTAGAACTGCAAGAGGAGGCGCAGGCACAGGAGGGGGAGGGGTTTCATGGGTGGGGGCGGGGCATGAGGAGGGGTAGGAGCGATGAACCCAAACCTCTGCAGCTCTAGCCTGTAGCTCAGTCCCGTACTCTGTTCAGTGCATAGGGTCATGGTGACCAATTTGAAAAGGGAAATCGCAGATGGTAGCACCGGTGGAAAACTACTCAAAGCAGTGGCAAACTGGGAGGAATGAGACATCCTGAATAAACGGCATAGCAGTTTTGAAGAAATGCATCATGGCTTTTACCCCTTAATACATTCAGTTTTAATGAGCAAAAAGAAAAGAGAAAAGAACTAAACGTTTATTCTTTTTTTTACACAGCATTGATATATTGCCCATAACATAAGTTCACATTAAATTAGACATATGTATCATATATTGATCTTAGTATCACAATTTCACAAAATTTTGCTGCTATTGTAAGTTCTTTTTTGTGACAAATATTTTTATTCGCCTTAAAGACACAATTACAAAACAGAATATCAAATTGTAATTCTTTCATTGTAAGTTCTTAAAATTGTTTTAAAATTTTGTGTAGTAAGTTCTTAAGTAGGTGCAGCTGCCAGGGTTTGTTTTAAATAGCTCTTGAAATGGGATTCTTTCTCTGTAATGTTCTGTTAAGCGTATGACCACTTCTTTACAGATTCCAAGCTTTCAGGTCTCAGAGAGCAGATCTCACTGGAGTACAGTAGGTTCATGGCTCAATTTGTCCTTCAGCCGTAGATTTCGCTGTGAACAGTCACTGAACCGCTTTTAAACTGCTCGCTGTGGACTTCACTGCAGTCGGGTTTGAGCCGGTCGCAACAGGCAAGCACAAGCAGGGGACAGAATCGCGAACTTTTTTCATTTTAAAAGAAGGGAAGCGACAGAGAGTCTCATGACCGCCGCAGAGAGAAAACAGAGGGCAAATCCTCGTGGGGGTGGTCTGGCGTACGGCCACCGAAATGCAACAGAATAAATAAACAGTGGTGAGTGATTGTTATTGTTTCTGGAACACTCCGCTGGCTGGACCGGTGCTCAGACCCTCGCAGGGACAGGACACTACTGTCCCGGGTCAGTTCTGTACTCCGTTTTTTGTTTTAAAAAGAAAGTCAATCACAGTCAGGATACACCTCCAGGACAACTGGTTCTGGATCTTTCCACCTAATATCCCTTTAGGACACAAAACCCGGGGTTGACACGGGTTTATTGAACACAGGCTCAACCCGCATTTGACCCATTCTCACCACGCTATGGTCACCAAGTCAAAGTCACCCTTTCAAATTAAAGCCCGTTTCCAGAAGCTTACTGCCGTACACATCATCATTGCACATCATCAAATCAAATCAGATACAGAGTAACAGAAGGAAATTTGCACAAAACCAGACCTGGACCCCCCAAAACGAAACTAAGCACTGAGTTAAAAATAACTCCCTGGTGGGAAAAAAAAGAAACACTCAAGCAGCGGTGAGAAAAAAACTCCCTGATGGGAAGAAATCTCAAGAGGAACCCAGCTATAGAGGGGGAGCCCATCCTCTGCTAGTCAGCCTGGTGTAAAGTAGCGGTAGAATGGATGTAGCAGGGGTGTGATAAGCGTTCTGAACAGCGTTGTCACATTTTGATGTCATTAAAAAACGGATGTTTAAAAGATTGTTTACAGTGGGTTTTGGCAATAGGAAGCAGTTTACTAAAAAGAAGAGTTTGTTTACACTGGAGATTCATCATGGTGGGCGATCTGGAGTTTGGCCAGGCAATCCAAGACTTTTATAGGGTTTCCTTCCAGTCCCCTAATGAAAAGTTAACGTACCTGCTCACAGTCTGCAATCCTATTCAACTATCTTTGTGATTGAGAAGAAAGCAGGATTTATGCCTGGAAATGGCTATAAGTTGCTGCCTACTGCATATCCACAGTAGTGACCAACACAAAGTAACACGTGCCCCGCTGTCATACTGAAGTCAAGCTGTGTTGAACCCAGGTCATGACCAGGTTCAGGTTAGACATCCATTTACACCAATGACACACATAGGTTTTGCCCGTGTCCTTGCTTTAGTGTGAAAGGAGTATTAAAGTGCAGCATTTCTTGTAATTGAACTACCAGCTTTATGTTTCTGAACAAACCATCCACATATTTAGTCAAAATACCGTACCTTTCTTTAGATTTAAAGGGAATGTCATATTCAACAATTAAGAGGTCTTCTCAGATAAATCTACAGCCGCACATCATTACAACAAAGTCACTTTTCCCTCCGTAGTATATATTAGGACAGTGTCACAATATTCCACTGAGTTTTGAGTATCTTGGTGGCTATGTTTTGCTACTGTCTCTGTTTGCTGTTATTTACGCCACTGGCAGAATGTGGGTATTTTTAACAAAGGCACATGTTAAAGGCAAGTCAAACGCTGTTGAACCCCGCAGGCAGTAATGATGCAGTGATGTGAACACAAGCTTTAACTTTCCAGGGAGGATGAAAAGGGGTCGTGGTGTGCGTGGGGGCACTTGGGTGGGACCCCAAATAATCTCTTCCAGGGAATGTCCCGATTAGGAACCTCACACCCTCCCTCCGCAGAGCCAGACGCCCATATGAGGCATCACTTCCCGGAGTGAAACCACGGCAACAGGTTTAGGTGTTTCCATGAACTCCAACACTGAATTTGCTCTGTCTGAAGCACTTCTTTTGGTGAACTTGAGTGTCAAAGTTTCTCTTCAGGAGTTGGTGCCCTGTCTTTAAAAGTAATCTTTATGGGCATGTGTTGCTTTTGTTTCTGCTTACAGTCATATATCACGGGGTCCGTCCGTACCCCCACAGCTAATTTACGATGTAGTTGGCATCCCTTGGCCTCAGCCGCAATTAAAATTGACACCTGACGAGAAATACATGAACTGCCACGGAATTCTAGAACGCTGACATCACTTACGTCGCCAGTAAAAATGGCCGCCGATATTTAACGCTCATTTAGCATTTAGTGTTTTTATACATGTTATACAACAACTGCACAGTACTTGATCTCACGAAGGATCAGATATTGCCAGATTACGCATCAAGTGAAATCCCGTTTTTAGCATGTGGTTCAAACAACATGAAACATATAAATGGGCGAGTACACAAGACATAAGTACCCTGTTGATGAAAGCCGGGGTGGGGTTGGGGGTGGGGGGGGGCGGGCAAAGCGTGCTGTGCATTTTGTGACCATCTGCACTTTGGACCACGTGCGCTGAATGAGAGGCCAAGAAATACAAAATAATGTACATCATAAATTTGATTAAAGCAACCGTGGCGTATTACAGAAGGGACAGCTATCTAGAGCATATTTTGCCATTGAAACCTACACAAAAATCAAAAACACGTGTCACTGACAACGTGACTACAACCTTTCCATCTTTGCTGAAGAAAAACAGGCAAAGTCATGCAGGTTTTGACAAATCCTTTACTTTTCCATTTTTATCATCATAGCTGAATGAGCTGTCTGGTTTAATTCATCAGCCTTTGAGGTCAGTGCTGTCTGGAGTTTACTGAATTAAAAAGGACATGTTTCAGTGAGAATCACAAGACATCCATGAACTGTGGAAAATGTAATCACAGTCTGTGCTTTACATTACATTCACATAGTACACTCTTATCCTAAGTAACTTACAAAGGTGGAGAATGTCAGCATTTGTCTCAAAAGCAATATAGCCAAGAAGGCACAGAAGGTCCATTTATAATTAGCATGTGTCAAGTTAGCCAAACAAACCAACTATTAGTATTGTAAACTTAATTAAAGTTTCAATATACTTCCAACAAATCATTGAAGGGTTTCACTGGACCGAAAAACCCATAACAATGAACTCTTTATCTTCAGAGAGCTCAGAATTAAGAAAAACCTCTCTCCAGGCTTATTGCTTACATAATTTAATTCATGAGCTCCTTCATTCACTTCACTTCTAATTATATCAGTGTAGAAGAAAATATTGTGTGTGTGTGTGTGTGTGTGTGTGTGTGTGCATGCTTGTGTGTGTGAGCTCAGTGAACTGATACACAGCTGCATCGGAAATCTCTCATTTTTGCAAGCAGGCCAAAATAATCTTGTTTGAGCAGGAGTCATTGCTACCATCTAATCATGCATTTCCCTGGTGACGGTGAGATTGGTTTTTTAAAGCAATAAATAAATATTTAAAAAAACAATGCTGTAAGACATCTTCAAAGCCCAAGCACCAGAGCCGAAAAGCAAAAGAACGAATGATAAAAAAGAAAAGAGGAAAGAGGGGGGAGAATGAGACTGTTGAAAGGATTCGACAGGCTCCGACAGGCCAGTAGGGCTGAGTCAGGAGATTAAAGTGGCCCAAAACTCTTCAGTTCTCAACTCGTCCCCGCCGGGAAGCTCTGTCAGCAGAGGAGAAATATGCGCCGCAATCACTCATCTCCACACAAGCGTGTCCTGCGGCCAGCCAGTCGACCCTGGCCACGCCCTCACCTGTCCACGCCCTCTCCCGGGCTACACCCTCTCCTCCTTCACACCTAGGGTGGAATCTTCCATTCTGTGCATTCGCCATAGGGACTGCACTCACAAATGCAAGATTACTAAACTTTCAAAGCCTGAAGGACTTTTATTTTATTTATTTATTTTTTTAAAGCAAAGACTAGGAATCTTGCTAAGGAGTAGCCTGAGATGTACACCACAGGTCTAGCGGACCAGCTGTGAGGGAGCTTTGAAGTTTGATATTCGTGAAATTAATATTTCCTGAACTACGGGGGCAGGCAGCATTCTGGAAAGTTCACCAGGAGCCTTTTTTTTTTCAGGAGGCCAGAAAGGAAAGATTAAGCTCAGAGCTGTTTTCAGGGCTCCAGGGGTGGTGTCACATGACTTCACAGCTGGCTTCTCTTCCCATAAATGACTGTAACAGGAAATAAGTCCGCTCCTTCAGAAGAAATGGATGTGCTTTTTTTTTTTACTTCTCCTTTCCACAATCTTGAAATGATGGTCAGTTTCTTTCTTTTAATGTGGCACTACCGCAGCCACATTCACTGAAACCCCACTGCCGTATCAGGAGAGTGCAGACAACCGTGGAAAAATGAAACACGTCTCGCCAGCTGCTTCTTTTCACACCACAGACTGCAGCTAAGCTCGTGTAGAGTGGAGACAGAGGAAGACCTTCTGTATGGGGCTTTAGCATGCAGTCCACAGGCGTCTGATTGAGCAACGAAGATCGTTAGATAGCAATGAAATACAGTCCCCTAACCAACTGAACCCTCCTACACCCTGTACAAAGCAATGCCACCCTATGCAGCTACCAGCCACAATAAGCACTAGTGCAGTCTGGATTCGGTTTGAGACCGTGGAGCTCATCCCTGTACCACAGTGTGGTGCCATAACCGAATGAGCTACCCAGCAGCCCTGATGATTGGTTTCTTAGTCAGCCAATGGCCTTACACATCAGGAGATTAAAGTTCTGCAGAGAGGAGAGAGGGAAAGGAACTCAAAAAAAATAGTCACAGGTAACAAACTGGCACTTGAATAATGGTCAGATCTACTGAGAACGAGCGCAGAACTGTGAGGATTGTTCATTCAGGCCTTGTTGGCTGTCAGGCCTTTTGCCATTTGAAGTTGGTCAAAGGGAAAGTAAAATGAAGAATGCTTCAGAATGTTTGCAGCAAACTTTCACAAAACACTTAAGACCAAAGACTTTCATATAACATTCAATACTATAGTTCGCATGGATTGTGTTTCATCACTGAAAGGAGGCTGAATGGCTGAGATTATAGATTAGATTTTCATGTTCCACGTTCTGTAGTGCGAAAAAAAAAACTGAAATTAATTGGCCGCAAAAAGAAAAGTAATAATGAGCCCCCTGATCCAAGCCCCTCTCGACAAACTTTCCCCCCCAAAAAATGAAACCGGTTTGGTCACATTGTGGCGCCGAAGAGAGGGTGACCGTGGGTCACTTCATCACTCAGACCCGGTCTTTGTCTCCTCAGATCGATGGGGAGGCGAGAAGGTCAGGCCACTGAAACGCTACCGCCTCGCTTACGTCAAGGTCAGCGCCGCCTGTGATTGGACAGACACAGCTGCCGGTTTCTGAGGACCGGGTGTCAGTCAGACTCAGACCGTGCTCATAGCTCTGCTCACTATGGGTCACTGCAGTCCACAGTCAAACATCCTTTGAGATGGGCCTTAAGAAAACATCTCTTAGTCACGACACCAGGGCATATGAGTCTGCTATATAGATAGATAGATAGAGAGAGAGAGAGAGAGAGAGAGAGAGAGAGAGAGAACTGGAAATACAACCAGCTTGTGTGTACATATAATAAACTGATGATTAAATGAAATTTGACACAAGGAACAAAACAATTGGCCTTCTACATCATAATTTCATTTTGAATAAAGGAAGGAAGCAACACTATAGTGTTAAATCTTATGGAACGCATCACACAGTACTAATTATGACCAGTAGATTATATACATATAAAGTATGTGTTTAGGAAAAACAGACATGCAATGAGAAAGGATTGCTGGGCTCGATCTCACTCGACAGGACACCCTCATTCGTTTGTCATACGATGGTCAAGGAATTACCCGTGAAAAGTAGTCATCTAAGAGCTGTATGCCACTGATAAGCGGATGAGATGGATCTGCACGACAGTTTCAGTAGTGCCGAGGATCCATCAATTAAAGCTGGGTTCAGTCAGAACCACAACCAAAGTCACAAGGAAAAGGCGCCGTTCAATTTAATAAACATCAAACGGAGACATCCGAAAACACAGAAGCTAGAAAATGCATCCGAAATCGCATGCTAAACCAACATAATAAAGATATGGTATGGCGTAACAAGAGTTTAAAAAGTCTGTTTAAAATACAAAAATTAATTAGTCCCTTCTAGTTGGGTTTTACTGGTTGTTTTAAGGTTTTGATGTCCCTTTATTATCAACTAAACAAACCCATAATTCTTTAAAGAAAAGTAAACCAGTGCTATTTGTGGCCATTGTTGAAGTGCATATGTGGAATGAATGCTTCCAAAAGACTATTCATAAAAAAATTTGTTATGGGTGGCATGGAGGTCATAACCCCCACTTCCCCCTCCCAAATCTATAAAGGGATCTGAGCCTGACTGCAAAGGAATCCCAAAAAAGGAATATGTAATTATCACTCAGCTCATAGATAAATAGACAATTATTTCTCCTCTCCTCTCCGGCTTTCAGATGTTCTTCATAAGCATGACAGTTCGTTTTATCTTATTGCCAAAGCAAACAATTTGATAACATAAAATACTGAAGATGAAAAAAAAACTCAGCAACGATAAATCTCTCTCTCTCTCTTTCTGTCTTTCTCTTGCGCTCTCTCACTCCGGCACCCTTCCTGCTTCTTCTTTAATGAGTTGCACATGTTATCTGTGACGGATAGCTCCGCTCGAAGAACGCTGAAAAATTTAAATATTTTCACAGCTTGTCACCCCCCCCCCCCATACCCCTTACCCCCAACGTGGTCCCTGCCCAGTCACAGAACCTCATCTGAGAAACCATTGCAGTCCTAACCCCAAAATGGGTGGAGCCACAATGAGCACACAGTCACTGACTCATTTGAACAAATACAAAAAAATAAAATAAAATTAATCTGTCTCAAATGTGCGATCTGCTAATTGCCTGTTGTTACAGTACCAGGCTTTGAAGGAGTAGATCAGTGACTTCCCGCCTCTGCTCAGACAGAGCGGAACCCCAGGGGTGCACATAAGCTCTGTCTGTCAGAGCAGAAATAAAATCCCCAAATAAAGGTGAACAAGGGGCGAAAATGGAGCCAAGGTAAATGGGACAGCTTGCCTGTCATTCAGAAGGTGTCTGTACATAGCTGCCCTCAGGCTACTGAATAACATATATGTCTGCTGCTGCCTCTGCTCTCTCTCTCTCTCTTTCTCTCTCTCTCTCAGCATGTCTCTCTCAGGGGCTATGATAGGACTCTATCATAGCAGCGTCTAACGTTCAATCCCTCCTCATGGGGAATTCCACGCTCCTGTTTTCCCCGCGCGGCAGCACGACTTTAGGCTCGCCTCGACTCACACCTACAGTACGCTGGCTGGCGGTCGCCGTTTAGCAAACACTGTGAGGCAAATTTCTCATTTCTAGGCCAGAATCACACTTTTACCACAGACCAAGGCAAAAAATGTACCAAAGTGTCTGTGTGTATGTGTGTTTGTGTTTGTGTTTGTGTTTGTGTTTGTGTTAGTGTGTGTGTGTGTGTGTGTGTGTGTGTGTGTGTGTGAAAGTGTGCATGAACGCCTGCGTGTGTATGTGTGTGTGTGTGTGTGTGGGGGGGGTGTTCTGGTGAGATGATGGCGGCTGCTGTTTATTGAATTTCATCAAAGCTTCCCAAAGTAATCAGGGGAAACCCCTTAACCCCATCAAGCTTCTATCTAACAAGCCTCAAATGTCCTTAATCTTACAGTCTCAATCAGCCACAGAAACCAACCAGTCACCATTGATAAGACACTGCTTTCTAACCACTGGCTTAAACATTTCCACTTAATATTCATATTAAATATTCCACATTTCAGATCCTGTAATTAGAGAGGATGACATAAAGGGAAAAAGAATGAAACAGAGGGAACGAGAAAGAGTGAAAAAAGAGAATTAAGAGAGAGTGCAGGGGACAAGTCTGTATACCTGAAGTTAACTGGTCTAAACTAAGTTTTTAGCAATCTGAATGAAAGCGTGGAGGACGCTAAACCGTGAACACAGTGCGTTGCGCGTGGTTCTAGCCACCCTGTCCCAACAGCCCCTCGTTTCCAACGCCCCCCCCCGAGAGCTAGCAGCCGCAGGAGCCCCAGTCCCTTACCTTTCACAGCGTTCAGCATTCCAGGGAGCCTTTTAATCCCTCGCGAAGCCGAGCACAAAGAAGCCACAGAGAGGGGCCAAAGAGACGAGCTGCGGCAGGGACTCCTCACTGAGAGATCTGGATCATCTTTACAGGGGTAGGGGGTGGGGGGTAGTTGTTTTGGGGTAGGGGAGGGGGCTGAGAAGCTGGACTCCTGGCAGTCGGTGTGACCGTGTACGTACGCGTCCCGCTCTCTCTCTCTCTCTCTCTCTCTCTCTCTCTCTCTCTCTCTCTCTCACTCTCCCAGCGCCCTCTGTGATTGCAGCCGAAGAGGAAGCCCTCTGTGCTGTTTCTGAACTGGAGCTCAACCCTCTCCCCTCCCATCACACCACCCCCCCCCCCCCCCAACCCCCATCCCCCATTCAACCCTGTACAACTTCCTGAGACAGGCCCGCTGCCATGGCGACCGCAGTTACTCCCACTGTGCTGCCACAGTGTTCCCTGATCCCTCCCCCCCACTCTCTCTCTCTCTCTCTCTCTCTCTCCCTCTTCCCACCTCACACTGGGGCATTAGTGAAGTATTCTTCAGGGGGGCTGTATTAACTGTGAATCAGGGCAGGACATCCTTTTTTTTTAAAAAACTGTGTCATTACCAAGTGAAGTGACTGTCCTTTTCTGTTGGGCCATGACAACTGTCTGGCTGTTGAATTTCAAAAATATAGTGTAAAAAATATATTTTTATTATATGTTTAATATAGTTTTCTATAATACGAATATATACAGAATAAGTATGTATTATATATAGTGTATATATATATATATATATAAATAGTGTATATATATATATATATATATATATATATATATATATATATATATATAGTACAGTATATATATAACATGTTTACCCGCTAGTTTGTGTGTCTATGACTGCACCTTTCATATTTTACATCTGACACATTGTCTATGGCTGAATCTGCCAATCCCCTTCATCTGGGTATTCACCATTCTAAAGAATGATATTTCAAATAAATACTGTAAATAAATAAGTGATGGATTCTCCTGGAAATGTGGTGTCAATGTATTAATTAACCATGCCAAATGCAAGCAAATATAAAACAATGTTGAAGGAATAAAATCAATCATGTGTTCAATCATAAGGATGAATTCAGACAATACGTACTTCACGTACGTCAGTTATCTCGTTTCTTTGCCACACAATGAACTGTTCTTTTATAAAAGATTTATGTTTTGTGAAGTCATTCTAGTGTGGGAGCCAAACCACACACATTTTTTTTTCTGAGCAAGATTAGGGTTGTTGACAAGATGAGTGGTCATCACAGTGTGCATAATTATTGTGTATCATTACAGTTATGCATAATTATGGAGTATCACTCATTGCAGTTGTGCAGGTATTGTGTATCATACATTGTAGTTGCGGATAATTATTGTGTATTGTATGGTAAAGCTGTGCATACTTACTGTATATTGCAGGTGTGCATAACTATTGCATATCATACACTGAAGCTGTTCATAGTTGTTGTGTATCGTGCGGTGTTGTTGTGCAGTTGTTGTGAATCATACATTGCAGTTGTGCACTATTATTGTGTATCAGCCATTATAGGCGTTCATAGTTATTGTGTATCGTGCAGTATTGTTTTGTGGTTTTTGTGTATCAGACATTGCAGTTGCGCATAGTTACTGTGTATCGTACAGTCTAGTTGTGCAATTATTTAGCATTGTGTGCCACAGTTCTTCATGGTTATGGTTGATCATGCAGTATCTCTCTTGCAGAAAGTTTACTGTTTAGTGTTTAGGTATTTTGCACTCCTCAAAAAGAGAAATTCTCAGAAATTCTGTTTCTTTATTCAATTTTACATTTACAGTGAATAGATGAAAATGGAGAATAGCAACTCTTCAATAAGTAGCTCTATTGCCATCTATTGGTAGACTATGGCATATACAGTTGTATAATGTATCATGTTAATTCTCTTTTCACAGGTCTACACCAAACAGCAAACAAAGAAAGAAAGGGACGATGCATTATGTATTGGCATTAGCATTCATTTTGTAATATACTTTCCTTTTTTCTTTTTTTTTTTTACCTCTGTGCAAACTGTTCCGCAGAAAATCGACCAAAAGTATAAAGGTCTAAGCCCAGTCCTGGTGGGTTGCATTGTCTGCTGGACTACAGCGTTCTTTGGCAGCAGTGATTAATTTCACTTCATCAGTCAATGATTGGCTACAATCCACCTAATTTGTTTCCAAGGCCTTAATTGGGCCTTAATAGGTGGGTGATTGATAGAACCCAGAAATACCTGCAGATACTGTTACCCTCTAGGACTTGAGTTTGACACCCTAAATTAAAACTTACCCATCAGAAACTAAGGCCTTTGCCAATGGAATGGGAGGTGTTTACTTTCACACCTGTTAAAGCAGGGTGGATAATTTGGATCGAGAAATGAATGAGACCATATAAACATGAATGATGCACTGCACTCAGTGTTTTAAAACATTTATTTCTTTTATTATTTTTTTTTAGAAATACATACAAAAGCACATTCCATTATGGAAAAATTACGCCTAGAAGTCAGAAGTGCATTTGCGGTAATGTGTTTGGTTATTTCTATGGCTACTTATAGGAAACTGAAACGTTTATTGTGTAAAAGTATTGTTTTTAGAGTGTGCAGCTCCATAGAAAAGGCACTAACTGTTAAAAAAAAAAAATTAACAAACAGAATAAAGACAACTGTCAAGACTTAAGTAGTATTATGTTATAATGATCCAAAGGTGCTTAAAATACAGAAAGTGTGCTCAATTCTCATGTGCATTTTCATTTCTTTTTTGTTTTAAAAAAAGGAGAGTAGGCAGTGCATCCTCCTTTCCTCCTTATATATTTTTCCCTCTTAAGACAGGGAGAATGCAGAGAGAGTAACAGATAAAAATGGGAACACAGTGCAGAAAGTGCCAGGGTGGGGAATCGAACCCCCGGCTGCACAGGGAATTAGTGTACAGATTGACAATCAGCCAACCTACGGACTGTGCCACATGGTTCCCCACTTTCTCATTTCTTTTCATAAAAAGCTTAAAACACATTCAAACTGCTATGCCAAACATTTCAATAATATTTCCATATCATCACCCCAAGTGAAAAAAAAAAGCATCGACACATTAAATGCATTAACGTCAGAAGCTGGGTATATGCTGAGCTAAATCAAAGTAAGCATTTTTAGACTTATTACTAAATGATACCAGTCTGCAACTAGGCATAACTAAATATTGTGGAATCATGTATCCCAAACACCCCTCCACCTGCCTTCCACCCCTAGTTTCAGTGCACCAGTTTCTCAATGTGGACACAAAGACAAAACGCACCTGGTATGGGTCATCCTCAAAAACCCATCATGAGGAGATTTTAAGAAAAGGCACTACTGCTGAAGCTGCTGGAGGAAAAGCTGAAGGCGCTGGAGGTTGTAAGGTCCACGCTGCCCCTGCGGGACCCGGTTCTGGATCCGGTTCGAGAACCGGAGCGGGACCCGGAGTTGGAGCGCACGTTGTATGGGCTACTGATACCCTTGGAGGAGATAGAGGTGGCTTGGATCATCTTCATCCCGTTGTTCTCCTCAACCATGCAGTTGTCCAAGGCTTCCTTGTAGGAGATCTTCAGCTTGGTCTTTGGACAGGTCAGGTTCTTGATATAGAGCCGCGTGTCTTGGAGCTTGCGCGCCTCCCTCCCTTCCAGCCAGCCTTTCTTGATAGCCTCCTCAATGGACACCCTCCGGCCAGTCCCAGGTTCAATCAGGCCTCCAGTAAGGTACTGGAACTCCAGGAACCTCTGACCAGCTTCATGGGGCAGCCACTTCTCCTTCATGGCTTCAGCTGCAGACATCTTCCTTTTGGTCTTCACATCCTCAAAGCCCTGGAAGGCCTTCTGAGCAGGCTTCAGCTTGGCGGCCATGTCTTCGTCGATGATACCTTGGTGGACCGCATCCTGCAGCGTGAGCCTCTGGCCGTTGCCGGGGTTGATGATGCCCCCCGTGCAGGCCTGGGCCTCCAGGAGACGCTGTGCTGTGATGGTGTCCACAATCCCACGGCGATGGGCCTCTGGGATGGTGATCTTCTCAATAGTCTCCGTGTCAAAGATAGCAGCAATGGGACTCAGGTCATCCAGGATCTCTGATGCTGGAGAGAGGGTTATGGAGATGCTGGAGAAGCGTTTTCGGGCAGTGGGGGAGGAGGGCCTAAGCTGTGTAGGGCTACTGCATGTGGCCACATCCTCTGCATTAGTGGATGTTATAGACAGCTCCATGTTGCTCTTGTTGAGGATCTGGTCAGCGAACTCTGTGAGGGTGAGTGCCCCAGAGCGGTACTGATCCACAGATTTCTGACTAAGAAGGCCCCTGTCCAGGTATTCCTGGATGTCGTACTGCTTGCCAGTCTTTCGATCCACCACCACCAGGCGGGTGGAGCCATCGGGTGCTGTGATGGAGATCTCTTCCCACTCACACTCTTGCTCTGACAGCTCCAGGAAAGTATCGTAGTCAATAAGCTCCCGGTGGTAGGCCTCGCGCACTGTCATCTCTTTCTGTGTGTCTGGGTCAACAATCACCACCCTGCGCTTGCGCAGTGTGTTCTTCTGCGAGGACTTCCCCTGAGGCCGAGACTTTGACCTGTCCCAAAGCGGAAGCAGAACCAGGCCTGTCTTCTCATCAGTGATGCACCTCTCCTTCAGCTGCAGGTAAGTGAGGTTCTCCTCAGTATTGGGGTCAAAGAAGCCCTTGGTGTCATCCCCTTCATAGGACAGGATTTCGTTCATCTCTTCGTCAAAGTATCCCCGGCGGTAGGCTACATCCACATCGATGCGGTGGCTCTCTTTGGGGTCAATGATACCGCCGCTGGCAATCTGGGCCTCAAGCAGGCGGATTCCATGCCCTTTCTCGATGATGCCTTTCTCCATAGCTTGGAAGAGGGAGATGATTTTGCCTGTGCGTGGGTCATTGTAACCTGTGACAGCCCTCTCAGCTGACAACAGCTTGGCCTTGAACTCCCGACCAATAAGGTTCCTCTTCCATGCTTCCTCCACAGTCAGGAATAGGTTGTTAATGGGGTCAATCATGAAGCCGGAGGCGGCCTGTGCCTCCAGAAGCTCTAAGGTGGTGCCTGGGCGAAGAAGACCCTCCTTCATGGCCTGGTAGATGGGAAGGGTCCTGTTCTTCTTCTCATCAAAGATTCCCGCGATGCAGTCTGACCCATGCAGATATGTCTTTAGCTTGTTCTCAATGTCCTCGCTCGTGAGCACACCCTCTTCAATTTTCTTGACATCTAAATCATTCAGGAGGTTGGATTCTACCAGCTCAGTGATTGTGACCTCGCCACGAATTCCTGGCACCTTCATATCTTTCCCTGAGGTCTTCTTAGTAGTGACAGTCGTGGTAGTGATAGTTGTGTTAGAGACAGACTTGCTAGGGACGGCCGAGGTACTGGTCACACAATGGTCAACCACTGTTCTGCTTTCCAATTCTACCAGGCGCATCCGGAGCTGCTGGAGCTGCCTCTCCAGGTCCTCTCTGATCCTGGTCAGCTCAGTCACCTCCCGTTCGGAGCTCTGCAGCCGGCCCTTGTACCGCTCCTCCACGGCCCTCAGTTCGGCCGCTAACCTCTCGATCTCGCTCCTGAGGGACAAGAGTTCCCGCTCTGCCTTGCCTTTGTCAGTGTCACACTGGCGGAGGAGCCCGTCCTTAAGCTCATATTGGCTCTTCCAGTAATTGAAGTCCTTCCGGAGCTGGTCAAGCTCATCCTGCAGACGCTGCTTCTGCCGCATCTCTGACTCCAGGGACAACCGGATGCGGGACAGCTCATCTTCGTTCTTCTGTGCCCGCCCCTTTTCTTGCTCCACTGTCTTGATCCTGAGGAGGAGGGTTTCCTTCTCCTGCAGGAGGTCCTTGTAGCGTGTCTGGGACTCATGCATAAGACCTGATGACTGTGAATTAGAAAAGAATCATGAGAATGAAAATTAGCTAGCAAATATATGTTAAAATCAACTGAAGTTGACCAATTATACATTTTAAGAGCTATGGGTTATATGGTTCTACTGATATCTATAATGCCATTCTTTTAATTGCAGCATTGATATGTTTTTAGAAATAATTTCAGATGATTCAACTGTTGGCAAAAAACTATTGTAATAAAAACGTATTTAAAGAAATATCAGATAGAACCCTCTGAATTTATAACATGTCATATTGGCATTGATTGAATTAAATGAAGGTAATTGCAATGTATTCAAATTACCAATTCATTCATGCAGTACAAATGCGGACATGCCTGCGTTTATCTACTTTGCATTGACTTACTGCTAGAATTGCACGGACCACACTCATGCACATTCTTCCAGCACAAACAGGCAGAAGTACCATATAAAAGACAATTAAACAAACAAACAGTGTCCTATATGGCAGCTCATCAAAGTACTTATGAAGCAATAATTTCTGCTTGCCATTCCAGGGTTCATATGATAACATTCTACAAATAATCTTAAGGGTTCATTTGAAATCACACGATTTTTTTAGACAAGCATTTTTCTAATATAAGACCCTAGAGATAATAATGTTGTGATTTCGAAATAAACCCCCACAAAATTGTCATATGGTGAAATGCCATAGAGGTTGCAAGCCACAAGTGACATAACTGCACACAAACAGCTTGATAGCTAAAACATGATCTTGATCACAAATTATTAGATGCATTTCCCATCAAGCAAGTGCTCTGCTTTTGACAAGACAAAAAATACGGAAAAAATCCACTAGGGCCCAACCGCGGACCAAAACCACTTACAGCATGCAATAGCGGCACAAGGTGGAACGTTCAGCGTGAAGCAGCTGGAGTTGCGCGATTTCTACTAATTTGGAAAAAAAATCTCAAATTAAATAATACCTCAGCCGCTTGCTTTCGGATTTTTTCAATTTCCGCTTTCAACTTGTCCCTTTCCCTGGACAGGTCGTTAATGAGGCTCTGGAACTCCAGCGCTTTCTTGCTGCTGGTCTGTAGCTGCACCTCGAGGGAGGATATGTGGGTGGAGGTCTGGCTGTCAATACTCTCCTTGCCCTTCTTTAGCTCATCCCTCTCCTGCCTGAGGACCCGCAGCTCCTCCTCCAGCCTGAGTCGTTCCTTAGTCAGGGACTGTGTCATACCCTGAAGCTTCTCGATCTCGCTGCTGTTGTCGTTCAGCACCTTGCTCTTCTCCTCAATGGTCTTGTAAAGCGTCTCATTGCGGAGATTGGCCTCTCGGACCCGCGCCTGCTCCTGGTTCAGCTGCTGGTGCAGGGCCTTCAGCTCGGCAGTCAGCTTGTCCAGCTTCTCTGTAGCGGCTTTGTAGTCCCTCATGGTCTTGTCAAGGCTCTCATGGAGGCTCCGCAGTTCCTGCTTAGCCTGCTGACCGGTGCTGGACACATCTTCCTTCTCTTTTTTCAGTAGGGTGATGGTGGTGATGTGTTCCTTACAGACCAGGGTGGATCTCTCCAGATCGGTCTCCACCTTCTTCCTCCGGGCGGCCTCGCTCTGGGCCGCCTCCCTCTGCCGTTGAGCCTCGGCCTCCAGCTCGCCGGTTTGCCGCTGCAGGTCCTTGATTCGTATCTCCAGCCTGGAGATGTGCTGCTCACACTTAGCTCTGTCGGCCTTTTCCCTCTCCAGCTCCACCTTGACCTGACCCATCTCCTCCTCTGATGCCTTTATCCTGCTGATGACTTCCATGGAGGAAGTGTGCTTGGCCTGGAGTTCTGCCTGGACATTCCGGAGGCCGCCGTTCTCCGTCTCCAGGGCCCTCCTCCTACGCCTCTCCTCCTCCACCTCCTGCATCAGCCGGGTGATCTCCTTGTCCTTCTCCTGCGTCGCCCTGGAAGCATTCCCCTGTGCCTCCTTCAGCCACAGTTCACTCTCCTCCCTTTGCCTGATGAAGGTCTCAATCTGGATCTCCAGCTCCCTCCTCTTCCTCCCCTCATCCGTCCCTACGGTCTTTTGTTCGCGTACTTCCTCCTCCGCCTTCCTCCTCATCTCCTCTGCCTGGCTTAGGGACAGCCTGATCTTTCTCAGCTCCTCCTCCAGTTCCAATTTCTCCTTTAATAGCCTCTCATACTCCATCCTCAGGCCAACCGAGTCCTCATCCTTCTTCTGGGCCAGCTTCTGGATGTTGACCTTGGTGACATGGATCTCTGACTCGTACGTCTGCTTAATGTTATTTATCTCCTGGCTATACTGATTCCTTACCTTTGATAGCTCAGACTCAGAAGTTCGCCTCCGAGCCTCCTCGTCCTCCAGTTGCATCCGCAGCCTCTCGATCTCTCGCTCCTTTTCCTTGATAGTCTTCTCGATCTCCAGCTTGGAGCGGCCGACATCGTCCAGCTCCTTCTGCCTCTTGCGGACAATGAGGTCGTACTCCTCCTGCTGGTTGGTGTACCTCTCCTCTGCCAGCCGACGCTTCCTCTTCTCCTCGTCGAGCGCATAGGTGAGGCGCGTCACCTTGTCGTCCAGGTCCTTCACCTGGCTGTAGGTGCTGTCTAGGTTATCTTTGGCGACACTGCACTGTAAGGCCTGGGTCCGTTTGACCTCCTCCATGGATAGGAGTTGGTCCTTGGATTGGGAGAGCTCCAGCTGGTATCGAGAGAGGGTGTCCTCCAGTGACCGGTTCTTCTGGGCCCGATCCTGACCTTCCTCCTTTAAGCGCCTCAACTCTTCTTCCAAAAGCTCAATTCTGGTGTTACTCATCTGCGTGATTAAAAATTGAGGCTTTCCGTGAGACCCAGCACAATACAACACAACACAGGTGTGACAGCACAAATAACCATCAAAACTAGCATCTTGTAATGCATATTTCACGACTGTCATGTCAAATTTTAAGTGATTGGATTGCTAAATGTTTATAAATATATACATGATGTTCTGGTGAAATGAAGCAAAATATAACTGGATGTGCACATATTAATTTAACCATTCAGATTCACTTATATTAACATCATGCACTTTGAAGTAGTAATAGCGAGGTGAGGTTATCCATCAGATATCAATAATGAACGAAAACCTAAACCTATGGATTAGAAACAAATGTAATACATTTTTTATACTGACATTCAGCATTCATTTATGTTGCACATGCAACATGTATTATAAATCAGAAATGTATATGTATTTTATCATATAATAAAATATGGGCTTGGCACAATTAAATTTATATCAAGAAAATGGCCACAAACATTATCAAAAAAGGCAGAACTTTACACAGTTCATCCTTTCTGGATTAACCTACCCACTACCCAGAGCACTGCCCCTGTACCAATTTACTCTCTGAGCCCACTCTGTACAGTGGTGTACCTTCAGCTCCTCCATATTCTTCTGCAAATCTCCCAGGAACTTGTAGTAGTCACCAGAGCGGGTGAAGAGCTCGATGTACCTGGACTGGATGTCAATAGCCTGGGGGAAGGACAGCAGGTCTCTCATTACACAAACCTATGACTCCACACAGGGCACATTGGTGACCAATGGCAATAGTGGCAGACGGATATTAATGGCTTGTATATTTTTTGACGTATTAGACAAAAATATGTACATAAATACCAGAATACATATGTTGCACAAACACAGACACACATACAGACACACATGCACACATACACACACACACCCACACACATACATACACACTCGTCTAAGCAAACAAAGATGCACAAAGAAGCATACATAAACAGAAGGTTCTACATCCTCCAATAAATATGGGGCAAAATAATATAGTGTAAAGGAAACTGCTGGAATTCTGGAGCTTTGGGGAATGGTACAGGAAGCGTACACAGTGATAGAATTCACCCTCTGCCACCCATGCACATCTCTGCTTACCTCTTCCCTGACAATGGTTGCTGGAGACTGCAGCATGGTTCTCTTGATGGGTATGTTGAGCAGTGTCTCCAGGCCTGCGCTGTATGAGGCCAGCTCCACCTCGTAGTCCTGCAAGACACACCGGCGTGACCTGTCAGTCACATATACTAATACTGCAAACTACAAATCCCAGAATTCATAACTCATCACATCTGAACACAAATGGTTTGATTTATAACTTTTAACACAACTGTGTAGTATATACTGTGCATACCTCTGCGCATAACGTTGCACAGTGAACATTAATTCTACTATTATTATTATTTATTTATATTATTTATTTTTAACATGATTCATCAACATGGAACAGTGATCAGTGCGTTCCCCAGCTAAGAGTATTTAAAGGCATTCTCAGTGACAGAGATCAGTGTGGTGCCCTGGTAAGAGGGTTTAAGAGTTGTTTCAGTGCCACAGATGAATGGTTTCTGCAGTCAAACCCTCACCGCGATTGAGGATGCGCAGGTGTGTGCATCCCTCACGACATCGTCAACTTTGTCCTTCTTTCCTTTGATTTCAGAGTAGAGCATCTGCAGATCGACACACATACACACACACACACACACACACACACACACACACACACACAAAGTTAGGCACAAATATATACTTTCCCCAAACAATGTATATAATGGAGATTACACTGTATGGTGCCCATTTAAACGGTATCCAGTGAGATATTGTCAGAATTTATTAAAACCCAGTGAAAGTGGATGGCTACACATTACAAACATTCAAAGGGCTGTTGATTTGGGTGTGTGCTTGCTACACCTGACAGTTTCAGGGGGTTAACTCAATACTGATGTCTCACCATATTCTGCTTTAAATAAAAAATGTTAAGCAAAAGGACATATGCAGAGAGCACTCATTTGCTCCCTTGGAACGGTGGGAAGTTTTCTGACTTTTTCCACGTGGAGAGAGGTGCTGTGCCGGTACCTTCTGTTGGTTGAGGTGCTCAGTGAGGGTTTTGAGGTCGTTGAACTTTTTGGACAGCAGGGAGTCCTGCCTCTGTCGGACATCGCCGATCCAGCTGTTGACCTGAGAGCTGGTCTGCTTGTAATTTTTCAGCTGCTGCTGCTGCTTCTCCAGGTCCCACATTCTGAAGAACGCAAGCACAGTGTGAACACAATGACGGTTTACTCTAACCCTGGAACATGGTCCCATATCCTGAGGAACATGACTGCAGTGTGACTGCACTGGTCTTTCACTCAGGAAACTATTACCCTGGAACATGGTCCTGTATCCTGAGGAGCACGACTGCAATGGTCTTTTTACTCATGAAATTATAAACATGGAACATAGTCCCATATCTCATGGAACATGACCACAATGTGACCATATCAGTATTTTTGTCCATAAAACAACAATCCTGGAACATGGACTTGCATATGGCATTCTGATGAGTGCATTTATAACATAGATGCAAGCGATTTAGAGAGAGTATGTGATCAGTAAAAAAAATGTAACTGTTGCATTTACTTTCAATGTCAAATTCAAATGTTGTTTGCCCACAGGCCATGACCTCTGTATGCGATATGAGGGAAATCTAATGTCCTGAAGTATATGGGATAAAGGAGATATAATCTCAGTATGATCTTGGGACAGGGAGGCAGGTGTAGTATAATGGGTAAGCTAAAGGTCACAGGTTTGATTCCCGGGTAGGATGTAGGACACTGCCATTGTACCCTTGAGCAAGGTACTTAACCTACATTGCGTCAGTATATATCCGGCTGTATAAATGGATGCAGTGTAAATGCTATGTATAAAAGCTATGGAAGTCGCTCTGGATAAGAGCGTCTGCTAAATATAAGAGCGTCTGTAATGTAATGTAATGCGATGTAGCTGCTGAGCGTCTCTCTGACCTGGTGTCGATCTGTGTCTGCATGCGACGCCACCGGTCGATCATCTGGGTGACCTGCTCCCGGTACCGGGACAGGTCCACGTCACACTTGTGGAAGGACTGGCTGATCTGGTTGTTCCAGTGCTCGGTGTTCCCAAGCTCCAGCTCCAGCTTCTTCAGGACGTCCCTCTTCTGGTCCAGGTCCTGCTTCATTCTCTGCACAGAAAGGAACGTGGCACTTAAGAAAGTTCCAGAAGCACAGGAGACACCGGACCCTGTCGGCGATGAGCGGTAATATCGAGCCTTGTCATCTTCATCTTCATCAATATCATTAAAATCCTCACCATCATCACCACTACTATGATGATTATCATCATTATTACCATAGCAATGCATACCAACCACTCAGCTTATTCAGTTAGTCATATGCTAACATTATATTCTGCGGAAGCTAGCAGCAGACAACATAAAGGTATGAAATCTTATGAACTGTGGACTCTTGGGAGCACAGAAACATGCATGGAGAGGTTGAGTTGACCACGTCTGGCAGTTTCTAGGCTAAATAAATTAATGAAAGGCTAGCTAGCTACCTTCAGCACGGCCCGATAATCCTCCAGTTCCCTCGGCTCCAAAGAGGAGGTCTCCTTCTCGGTCAGGCGGGCCTCATGCACCTTGATGATGTCCTCTGCCTGCAACAAGCTTTGCTGCAGAGCCTGCAGTGACTTCAGCCTGCAGAAAGGGGGAGCCAGAGGCTCAGACACACGGCTAGCAACTCCACACACATACACAGTCACAACTTTCTCAAACAAGTAAAAATCCTGACCAGGACACGGTAAAATATTAGATTCAAAATTGAAAGCAGACATTTAAGTTTAAGAGAATACAGACATAGCCAAGTGTTGATTAGCTATAAACTACGTATACCTATTGCCCAAATTACGTAACCAGGAAAATTCACTTATGTTTCTCCTATATTGTATAAGCCACTCCAAGTAAGAGCATCAGCTACATGATTGCAATGTAGCTAAATGCATAGGTGCTAGAAACTATCATGCTTTACAATACAGCATATTTCACAACACATTACGTATGATTACATATTAATATAGAAGGTACAGCATGACAACCCCTCCCCGAAAACCACACACACCACACGCAAGCACATACACCCACAACATCTCAAACATTTTTCTTTCCATGATTGGCTCCTGGCCCTCTTTCCATTTCATGTAGCCACTGCCATTGGGAAACACGCCTAAGGGGTTGTCTCTAAATTGGTGGCTCTAACATTAGAAGAAAAGCACTGCCACTGCCCCCACCTATTTATGTAGTTGGTGGAAAACCCCGCCAGACTCCCTATCTTCTGGTTGATGAGGTTGAGCTCAGTGCGCAGGAATTTGGCCTTGTCCGTATCCTTCATCCCCTCCAGCTGGATCAGAATCTTCTCCCTCAGCCTCACGTGCTCGTCGTGGATTGAGTCTATATCCTGGTGGATGCGCTGTAATTTACAGTCCATGAAAACAAACACTGAATTAAAAAATATCCCATATCAGACTACATACATGCAGCAGACACTCTGATCCTGGTCGGCTAACTGAACAAAATACATCCTCCATTAACCACAGCAATGGATAGTTTACAGACTAGTGGCTAGCAGTAGGTGTGGCTTGAGAGGCAGGCCCATCCCAGTGATGAGAGTGATCTTGATGGATAGGCTCCTCCCATCAGTGGGTAGGGCCGGGCGCAACACCATACCTCCAGGTTCAGCACACGCTGGGAACACTCATGGACACTGTTCTCCCCCAGGGGCACGTGGATGTGCTGTGTCAGGCCAGACTCGGCCAACTCCAGCTTCTGCCTGAGGGCGTGGAGCTCGGACAGCAGGGTCAGACTCTGGGAAGAGCTCGGGGTGGGGCTCGGAACTGGAGTGGAGGAGCCCTTGTTTGGGGGGGGAGACGTTGGACCCTGGGGGACGTTGATGGTGGTCTTGGAAGACTTCGGAGGCTGGGTGCTGACCACCACTGTATGAGCAGCCCTCTGGATGGTATCCACCGGAACTTGTTGCGTGAGATCTGTGGAGTGCCAACACAGTGTTTAGGGCTCCTTTCACCTACTACAATGGTAAGTGACTGAACCAAGTAACTAAACCAAGTAGTACATGTCATAAGGTTTCATTACTTCAAGGCTTTTAGAGACATTTAATGTTACTCTCACATACTCTTTTTAAGGTGCAGACACATGGAGCATGTAATGTATTATTTGCATCAGGTGTGCACCTGAAAGCTAAACGAAAGGATATAAATTCCCCCCACATGCAGAGCAGACCATTGGAAGCAGACTCACTGTAAGTGGGCAGCTGCACCACCAGCTTGTCGTAGTGGTCCTGAGCGCCCGTGTACTGGCACTCCATCTGCACCTTATCCTCGTCACCGAACATCTGCGAGCCCACACAGCTGCGCATGAACTCCTGGTAGTTCGTCTCCAGGCTCTTGAGGATGCTGCGGTACTCGTCCGGCCGCATTTTGGCCAGCTGCAGATCGAGAGAAAAAATAAGTTGAGGTTCTCACACTCCGCATAAGTGCAGTGTCATTAAAGACGCAAAGCCGACAACCAGCAGGAGACACACCCGGGACAAATACGACAACACCTCACCTTAGTTAAAACTCTTACCGCTATTTTTGGTCTAAACTCAGACACACTGGAGTACACCACAGACCATTCTAGTCATTTTAATTTATTTTCCACAAAAGTTAATAAACACCTTATCTTATTTACCGATAATCTCCATAAACCGAGCTAGACATGCTTTTACGTAAGGCTCTTTGTTAGCCTACTTGGCTACATAAAATAAACAAACAGTACATCTGGAAAGCTACAGTAACTACTCGACACATGGTAACATCAGCTAGTAGTAGTAACATTATTGTGTATTGAATATGAAATAAAACTGACAAAAATATGTATGTGTTGTCATTACATTAAATGTATAGCATGGGTAAACCAAGCTAAGCGTTTTGATAAGTGAGTGTATCCCCAATGATAACTGTGTTGGAGGAATTTTAATGGCGATGTTACATTACATTACATTACATTACAGGCATTTAGCAGACGCCCTTATCCGGAGCGACTTACACAACTTTTACATAGCATTTTACATTGTATCCATTTATACAGCTGGATATATACTGAAGCAATGCAGGTTAAGTACCTTGCTCAAGGGTACAACGGCA
>CM077291.1:11158109-11160609 GCA_039654925.1 Anguilla pacifica | reverse complement strand
TCTGAACGATCTTTCTCCTTTCTGCTCCTGAGGAACGTAAACAGCCAGTGGGTGAGGGCCGTGAGGCATCTAGAACAGCCTTATGGGATAGGTCTTGGAGGACCATCATGTTTGCCAGGAGTTTGGCAGACATTTTCTACATGGCTGCATGCAGGTTAGCACCCTCCTATATTGGACCGCAGTAAACATTTTCAGCAAGACATCACGCACAGCCTGCAGCTGTAGCCCACGATTCTCTCCAAATGAAGAGAGTCAGCTGTGGTAAACAATCAGGCTGATTACATAGTTAAGAGCAGAGGTTGGCAAGAAATCCAACTGCGCACCTTTCATCTACAGACAATTCCAACTGTAAATGCCAGTTCTGCTTTTTCAAGTCAAGAAATGGAAAACACGAAACACTTAGTTCCAGCTCAGCATACTCTGCTCATAACACAAATGATTTTCTGCAGTTCCTGAAAATATCTTCTTTTTTTTTGGGAGATAGAAAGAAACAAGGTTCATGGACAATGTCAAGGATATGTTCCTGGTATCTCTCTCTCTCTCTCTCTCTCCCCTCTCTCTCAGTCTCTCACTCCCCCCTCTCAGTTTCTCAGTCAATCAATCAGTCTCGCTCTTTCTCTCTCTCACTCCCCCCCACTCAGTCTCTCAGTCATAATCTCAGACTCAGTCAGTCTCTCTCTCTCTCTCCCCTCCCTCTCTCTCACCCCCTCTACCTCAATATCTCTCCCTCCTTCTCTCCCTTCTCCCTCTCTCTCTCCCTCCCTCCCTCCCCTCTCCCTCTGTCACCCTCCCCTCCTCCCTCCCCCTCCCTCTCTCCCCCTCTCCCTCTGTCACCCTCCCCTCCTCCCTCCCCTCTCCCTCTCTTACCCTCTCACCCTCCTCCTCCTCCCCCCCCCCCACCCCACGGTGACAGTACCAGCTCAATCCGGGCACGCTCCACCTCCGGGCTCCGCTGGATGGAGCTGTGGAACTTGCTGTGCTTGTTGATCTGCTGCTCGATGGTGGCCTGGTCGTCTCCCCAGGGAGCGGTCTCTACCAGGCGCTGTGAAGGACAGCACACACACAGCCATCCGTCAGGAGGGCGGCAGTGTAGTTTAATGGGTAAGGAGTTGGTCTTGTAGCCTAAAGGTTACAGGTTCGATTCCCCCATAGGACACTGCTGTTTTACCCTTGAACCAGCATTGCAGCAGTATATATCCAGCTATACAATTGTATACAATATAAATGCTATGTAAAAATTTGTGTAAGTTGCTCTGGATAAGAGTGTCTGCTAAATGCCTGTAATGTAATGTAAGGAGGACCCTTTCCACAGCAGCAGGGAACTAAATTACACAAACACTCTTTTTTAAGCCTCTTTTTAAAGCTACAACATGTCAGAAGTAAGCCTTAAATTAACAAAAAGGTATTTCTTTTCATGAGCTTTTGGACACTTGTATGTATCACTAAAATAATAATTCAACCCCAACAACTCCACCCCCAACAGGGGATTGATGTGCTATTTTGGCCAGAGCACGAGGGAGAGACACAGAGTCTCTCCTCGGTGAATTACAGCACCTCTCTGTTCTCTAGGGCCGGGGCTCTGCAGACCAGCTTTAATTAACCTGATCACTTCTGCTCCATTTCAATCACAAGCCTCTAGGTGGCAACATGGAGGCCGTTCCCTCCCCAGACGCATATCAGCAGGGATTCATGCCAGAAATCGCACACAACCGAGGCTTTGTTCGAGCTTCGATAGGAGCAGGAGATCCCGCCCAGCCTTCTGCCCTAATCCCACAGTCCGTGAATCATTAACAGCAGCCCACCACAACGGTGTGTGTAAAACCAAGACTTTAAAAATGGCAGACTTTGAGAAACTAAACAAAAAAAGCACAACTAAATGCACTCGGAAACGAACGCAGTTTGTGGTCGTTTCTCCACCAGCTGAAACTTCAGGGCAGAAGCTGTCCTTCATTAGTGTAATTTGCTCTGAAGCGTGAATATGCTACGAGGGAGACTGGGATGAAAACAAGCTAAAATATGGAGGAGAGGGAGTTAAGAGATAGACTGAGAAAAAGCGAAAGAGAGAGAGCATAAGAGTGGGAGATGGGGAGAAATACAGTGGGAAGGAGTGAAGCAAAGGAAAAGAAAGGGCGTGAAAGAGAAACAAAACCGCTGCACGGATATTCGGGCAGCGAGAGTGTGAGTGAGAGAGAGGGAAAAAAAAGGAAAGAAAGAGACAGAAAGGCTTAAGCGGGACTTGAGAGCGGCAGACAGCGAAACTGGGCACGTGTCCAGCAGGTGTCGTCAGGTCTTGAAGCTGTCCTCCTGTGACCCGCTTCCAAACCAGGCCACACCCATGCCCCTCCCTGGCCCTGTGGGTGGGGTTTATGATTTTACCAGAATCCCTGCCCCCCTCCCTCCCTCCCCCCCCACCCCCCACCCCATTCAAACCTGCCTGCCCCACCCTCCTAGCCTGGCTGCATGGAACCGGTTTAGCGGAAGGCTCATCTGAATGGGGAAT
>CM077291.1:11020609-11153109 GCA_039654925.1 Anguilla pacifica | reverse complement strand
TTGCTTAAGTTTTACTTCTAGCGAATTAGATTAACTGAAATTAGACAACAAAAAAGCGTTGTGGCACAACATAATCAACATTAAACAGGTGACAAGAGTGGTCAAGGTGAACACGGAACACGTTATTTGAAACGCTGTAGACATTTAGAGTGCAGAACAAGTATTACGCCTACGCAATGACAGTTAATGGGAATGAACGAAAAAGCCATAGGAAATTTTGTAGCATACCCTCCATGTCCCCCGCCATGTCCCCCGCTTATAGTCTTGCTGTAATAAAAGGCGTTGGATCCGTCCATCATTTCCGGGTACAATCCATTACCGCCTGCGTTCCCCTCGGTCCTGCTGTAGGTGAAACTTGGGCTGGACAGATCGGGCCGGGAATTGGTTCTCCTACTCATCGTGGGGAGTCTAGTTTGGGACCCGTACATACTCATTTTTAGTCCAGTGTAAGTCCTGAGAAATTGTAGGTTTTAAAATAGACTTTATATGGACAGAGAAAAAACAAACAATAAAATACTTCGGCGTCGCACTCCCGTGCGCTCACCTTCGCCGCCTCCGAGCGCATAGACTGATTCACAAACACGGAAGAGTCCCGTTTTGCCAACTCAAGACCACACCTTACGAGCTCTCAAGCGATGACAGTAACTTTCCCCCCTGCGTACACACCTCCCGTTTGCCCTGGGGGAGGATGATACGCTATGGGCGTATTTTCTTTAGTTAGTCAGGAGACAGAGAAAACTTAAAAATTTCTCACGGTCTGCGTCGTCCACGTAATCTGGCGGTCAGAAGGCTACGTGGGACTGAGCTGTGCAGCTTTCTTATCCAGCATTTACATCTGCTATGTATTCATTTGAACATTTTGCTGATATGGAGTCATGTTCATGTTTATCTTGTTCTAAGCATACTCTGTTTCATTTTTTTTTGTTTCCAAGTAAACAACAATGAATTATTCTATATATGTTAACACAAACATTATATTATTTGTAAGCCAGATTTATGTACCATTCAGTGTTGAATACATGTCTAATGAAATGCTTTCTCTGAGGCATGTTGTTTTAATAGGACCATTGTTTTACTTTAAGTCATTAATATTTATTGGCCTTTGATGCTTTCCTTGTGTGGGTCCCAACTGTAATCTGATAATTATGTGTATGCTCACAGTTCACACATCGCAGCCGATGACTCAGTTTTGGGAGTGTCCCACAGCTAGCCAACACCCAGGGCTCTGTTTCTTCCTGTGTGTGTTTTTTGTCCCACCTTTAGGCTGGGCCAGACTTACATGGGAACATTTAGGTGTCCATATCATACAGTTCAATCATATTGTCCTACAATGTGCACATTTGAGACATTTGAAATTCCTTGTGTTTTTTGGAAGACAAACTGAGGTTGACGGTTGGCACACAGCTGAACAGTGTTACCAGAAGAGCAGGCCACCACTTTTGATTTCTCCAGAGGCTGGTATTTTCCGTCTGTTTTTTTTAAACGTTTTACTTTTCTACAAAAAGTCCGGAAGAGCACACCCACCCTCAACCCCGCTGGTGGTGATGCTCCAGATCAGGTCGTTTTTTTGATTTTGCCGGACGGCACAATGAGGTAACTATAGAACAGGCTCACTTTTCCTTGGCCATATTAGTTCCTGGCCAACTATGTGTGTAGGATTTTGTCAGGCAGTAGCTGCAAGGTTATATCAGACTGTATCCACGGTGAAGCATGTCTCTGTCACCTTAAGCCTACATTACCTCATAGGGATTTGTAACAAACCTCATTCTCATCTCCCTCTTAATTGGTAAACAAATTATCGACTTAACATTGTTATTACTTCTTCTGCTATTATATAGCACTCATTTTCATCATTATCATTGTTCTGGCTGGTTCACTTTCTTTCTCTTTAAGTCTTGTTCTAGGTGAACCCCTAACTCTTGCTCTGGGATGGCGCCAGGGATTTTGAGCCCGATGAAAAGATCTCACTTTGGGCCCCAGGCCACCCCATCCGAGCACAATTACACCACAATTTTTTGAGGGACCCTCCTGTCAGACAGGGCCCTTGAAATCATCCTAACTTTGCCCCCCCCCCCCCCCCCCCACCCTTGACCTCGCTATACTGTCATGATTTAATGATCAAATCAAATCAATTTTATTTGTTTTAGATTTTTTTTTTTTACAGAAAACTATCAAAGACACTTTACAAAGTAGGAGAAAAAGAACAAAAACCAGTACTGAGCCCCCAAAGTTGCAAGCACATGAGGTTAAAAAAATAAATGAAATAAAAACTCCCCAATGGGAAGACATTTTGGGAGAAACCCGGCTATAGAGGGTGAGCCCATCCCACAGTAGCCAGCCTGGTGTAAAGTAGCGGTGCAATGGATCTAACAGAAATGTAATGAGGGGTCTATGACAGCAAATAAAATGGGTTGAGTCGGTTACAACATAATGTGAAATGAGAACTTCCCATGGAGGAGTACTCTGTCACTGCCGTGCTGTGTTGTATTACCACTTTACATATCCCAACCGTCAGGGACGAGGGACTCAAAGGGGAATCTGTGAGCAGGAGCATGAGTGGTGTTCTGCTTGAGGGGAGCTACTGCAAGGTTTGGTCAGAGAATGCTTACACACTCAACCAGCTTGAGTCAGCCGCTCACACATAGCAGTCTATTATCTGACAGGCTGAGTCAGGTGCCAGACGCAGGTGTGGATGAGTATGATTCCTGGCACCAGACAGACAGTCGTGAAAAGGGTGGACGTTGTTCTTTCTTCTTATGAAACAGACAGCGCTGGTGGTGACAGAGATAATGGCAGACGGGTGCGACTCCATTGTGACTTTTGGCGACATGAGTCTTCTCACAGTCTGCTGGTTTTGGTTTCCACCCAACAGTTTGTTTAACACAGCTGAGTACACAGTTAGCTTATCTGATTTCCTACCGTAGGTCTGAATTGGTTGCTGAATTTTGAACGAAAAACCAGCATGTTCTGTTACTCTCCAGGACCAGGAGCTTGGGTCACTTGCTAAATGCAATGGATTATTTTTGCTCACAGTGAACAGTTTGCTTAGAAAAGAAATGTTTCCTGAGATCAGGCCCAGGCCCAAATCTATGAAGTATCTTAAAGTAAAAGTGTTGATTTAGGATAACGTTCCCGTTAGTCCACGCCCTAAACTAACCTCCATTATGAGCGACAAAGCCAAACTGGATCTCGATTGACATTGTTATCGGATACACTTCAGTCCCTATATACCAGTGATCAAATAATCACACCTCACCTGCACTGCCCCTGCAGATTTGGAATCATAGCCCTAAATTTCAGATACAGGTCCACCCCCCCCCCCCCCCCCACAGTTCCAAGGACCCACAGGGCGGAGCATAGTGCACTGTGGGTGTGGCTCTCAGGTTGTATCCTGGCCAGCAACCAACACCCAACATTGGAATCTCGCTGCTAAGAAAACACTGAATGCCTGCCACACAGGCCCTGCCTCTTCATCCGTCTCCATGGAAACTCATTTAAAAACAAACTGACAGGCAGTGCTCGACCTGCCTGGGGTAGAGCGAAGACCAGCGTGTGAGAGCCGTGACCTCATCCCCGCAGTGGCTGTAACCAGCCCATATCGTGATATGTGGTTCTGATAATCACTCACCTTAAAAAAAAAAACATACAAATAATATAAGATCTTCCTCCTTTTAGATTTCCTTGTTGAAACATGACACCTGGACATGACACCACAACATCATTGTGTGCTTTTGGCATGAGGTGTACAGAGGAATTCAGCGTTTACAGGATCTGCATGCATTACTGTGAGATAAATGTTTAATGCAATATTTTAATAAAATTGAACATTGGGGGGGCAAAACATGGTGGGGGCATCAGGTATTTTTTTCCCTTCTATATTTGGGCAAAATAACTACAATACAACGGCATAAAACCATCTATGTGTGTGGAAACATTCTGACACGTTTGAAAGCTTATTTCCCCAGTGTTCATTATACAAATGAACGCTTCAGACATGACAACTTCAGATCATCCCACGGTCACCTGGCTTCTCCCTGTGCAGCATATGATTCCTGTGTATCTAAATGCAACCTTTCACACTTCAACTAATACACAAGGTGCACATTGGCAGACATAAGCAGTGCCTGTTCTGCACATTATCACCGGATATGGCTCAACTGGCCATGAAGTCTTTTTTTTTGTGATCAATATTTTTTATTTATTTCACAAAATTCACAACAACAACTAGTGGTGGGGGGTATGGGGGTCAAGGCCAGCACACATTGAGACACATGTTATATAATCTGGACAAAATAAGCTATTTTAAAATAAAGTCTGAGATGTCAGAACACAGCTGTGTCCATGCCTGCACAGTGGAAGGTCTCGCTTTATTAAGTTTCACTGTAGTGTATTCCAGGTTTACAGTTCTGTGAAGAGTGCAGATCCAATATTTATGTATGCACATATCCGGTGAAATCTGCAGCAGGATTTTTTTTTTTAGCAAATGTGAAACCTGCAAAAATCATCCTTTGTTGCTTTGGAGTTTGGAATTTAGATTGGAATCATCGCTGAGCAGGCACGGACATGGGTTAGGGGTAAACCCAGTCTTAGTTAATTCAATTAAAGGTTTAGTAACATAATTCCAAAAAGCAGATACTGCAACACACTCCCAAAACATATGCAGGAAGGTACCTGGGCTGTTTGATTTACATATAGGGCAATAATAACATGGGAATAATTCAATCTTAAACCTCCGGTAAGGTGTGGCATAAGCCCTGTGAATTACTTTATAATGAATAAACTGGCCGTGAAGTCTTGAGGAAAATGCATTGCTCCCGAACTTCAGCACGACGCGCACACACCCCGAACGCACCCAGTCAAAAGGGCTGCACCAAGCCAACGCACGGCGAGCGTGCCCTGGTAATACAATATATGTGTGGCCCAGGTGACAGTGTTGGAGGTACGTGATAGGGCATGTCGATCTGTGATCTCACGCAAACATGATTAAGCACCGTCATTGGAAGCCTTTGCCAAACGTACAATGGCAAGGAGGCTTTTCCCAGAGATTAGAGCAACAGGAGGGAACGTGTATAATTACAACATTCCCCTCCGTATCGGAGGAGATTCGATTTAAACTCAGCTTCGTTTGGGATGCACGGCCTGTGTGACATTTTTACTTCTCCCTTTGCGCTTCTAGCCTGTCTGCTTTGACAGTTACTGCTGAACAGGTCTGTATGGCTAATCTGCCCTAATCCTGGAGGGCCACGGTGCCTGCGAGGTTACCCAAGCGTGCTACAGGAGGGGTGCAGCGTCTGTAGGCTCTTTCACCGTCAAGTGAAGCATGTGATTGAATCGCTCGGGAGCGTCGGCTAGCTTCTTCCAGTCGGCACTTTAAAGACAACCCCTTCAGCAGGTTTTCTAATATGAATTAACGTATTTTTGTGAGTCAGCTTTGATTTGCTTTTTGTTTGGCATCAGTGTTCAGCGACACTTTAAAACGAGCAAAGAATGTATTATTATTATTATTATTATTATTATTATTATTAATAATAATAATAACAATAATAATAATAATGACGATGATGATGATGATAATAATAATAATAATAATAATAATAATAATAACAATAATAATAATAATGACGATGATGATGATGATAATAATAATAATAATAATAATAATAATAATAATAATAATAATAATAATAATAATAATAATAATATGGTTATAACTGTTTAAACTCAGAAAAAGAGTATTACAATTTATCAGGTCCAAGTAATGTGCATGTAAGCCAGGAAAGAATGAGTAATATATAAATCGTGTATTATATATCATACTGTGTTTAGGTGCCCTGTGAGTAAGCACAAGGTGTGGCAGTTTAGCATAACGGTTAAGTAATAGGGCTCAGAAAGTAGCAGAGGGCAGGTTTGATTCCCAGATGAGACACTACCAAAATACCCTAAAGCAAGGTAGTTAAATATAATTGTTCAAACAAACATTCAGCTGTATAAATTAATCGCTTTTCTTTTCTCTTTTGCATAAAGCCCTCTGCTAAGCATATAAAATGTAAATGATTAATTCACTTTTCTGATTTGCATTTCAAAAGAACCACAAAACAAATACTACAGTTTATTAATTTTATTGATAAAGGCAGCCGAGCAATTCTACCTGCATATTTAAGCAACGTGTCTACTTCTGTGGGTTGCGGTGTAATAATTAAACGACAAGCAGACAGGACTACAGAGAGATTTATCTAAGCCATCAGCCAGACTTTGACCCCTTGAAAAGAAAAAAAAAGCCCTTTTACTGTGGATGCTTTTTTAACCTGGGTCTTAAACCCATGCATCCACAGGTTTATCTCCAGTCCTGGAGGGCCACGGCATCTGCAGGTTAGCTCCAGTCATAGAGGGCCTGCCATTTGGTTTTCTTTCAAACAGCAGCCAGTTTTGGCCGATATACCATAGGACTTGAATCACGCGTGTGAGTGAGGAAAAATATCGGCACACAGCAGACACAGCTCCTGTGCAAGGCCTGAACTTGCTCCTGATCTGAGGGAAGCCACAATAGACCTACAGACATGACAGCCCCCCAGGACGGGAGTCTGAGGTCCCCGGTTCCGTAGCCTCTTCTTTTATTGTTTCTTTTTCATTTATCCAAGCCACCTCTGGGTGAAACCAGTTCGGGCACGCCGCCCCGAGCAGCTCGGATGTCGGACGTGACTGACAGGCGGAGCGGCACGCCCGTCTCCCTCCGCCCACTCCGCACAAAGATGGCATCCCTGCCGGCGTGCCCTGTCATCGCGGGGCAAGGACACCTCTCCTAATCTCCTCCGGGTTCAGTCACGCGAGAAAGGAAGGGCTATTGTATGTTGCCTTGGATAAAAGCGTCCGCCAAATAAAAAAGTAACGTAATGTAATCTGAAGGGCGCGTGCGATGCAATTGCAGTAATGGCATGGCTCCTTATTATCTCACTCTCCTCTTTTTTTTTTTGGGCTGTGGTCTGGCCTGCTGCAACTTGTTGGGTGTGATTCAGACGATGGCGGGAATTAGCAGGGCGTGGGCGGGTGCGCGGGCAAGGGGAGTGGGCGTGGGCGGGTGCGCGTAAGACTGAGGCGGTCTGTGGGGCCCACCCCGGCAGCTGCAGGATCGAGAGTGTCATTTCCCCCCCCCCTTGTCATTATGCTCACAAAAAAAGGCAAAGGGGGGTTTAAGTGAGGCTCACTGATCCTGGTCCAGCGCTTCCTGCAATACAGGAAGAGGCAGGGCTTAGAATCTGAATCTGGCTTAGAATGCGGCCGTGTCTGAAACAGCTTACTTGCCTACTATTCATTATACAAGCTGCATACAAGTTGTATACAACTTGCATACTAAATAGTAGGCAAGTAATCTGTTTTGGACACGGCCCCGGACACTCTAAGGTTGCATCTCTTGTCCATCATCTGATCTCTAGATCATGGAGTGGTGAAACCAACGTGGCTGTGACCTCATCAAGCCATACAGCATTCAGATCAGTGAAGACCAGATCAGTGAATTAATGAAGGCAGTAAGTAAATGGATGCTATGTCAAAAATGCTAGTTGTGTAAGTCGCTCTGGATAGGAGTGTCTGCTAAATGCCTATAATGTAATGTAATGTAATGTAAAGTAATGCAATGCAATGCAATGTAAAGTAATACAGTAATGCAATTTAATGTAAAGTAATGCAATGTAATGTAAAGTAAGGGAGTTGCTGAGATTTCTTCAGATGGGGTGTGGGGGTTAACCCACTTTGACCTGCTTGGGCCAAGTGTCATTCAGGCACACTCAAGATCCAAATCACAATGCTGCAGTCAACATTCCATCTTGCAGCTCTCTTCACTTGACAGATTCAGAGCATATCATGCTCCATTTCCTCAACCGAAGGCACCGAATTGAATTAAACAGGGCATAAGAATTAATTTAGAGAAGTAGACTCTTGGCCTTCGGCACTTGAGAAACCGGATCTGTGAGCCAGCGGTGTACAGAATGAGGATTGTCGGCAGTCTGCAGACCTCGAAAGTTGGCATGCGAATGGTGTTCTGCAATTCTGATAGATCTTCCTGAGGAAAAAAACAGTTGAAAGTAACTCATGATGAAAGCAGAAAAATCTAAAAACAACCCCCCCCCCCTTACCACTCTCGCTGAACTGCCAATCTGTCGAAAAATATCATCTCAGTGCGATATTTCTGAACGCATTCGAAATAGATTTGATTCACCAGCTCAGTGACATCAGGATAGCAAAATGCATTTCAAATTCTTGAATGCGGTTACTGACTCTGTGTGATTTTGGCACACGTGACATTAGGTTACCTTCCACCCAGAGTTATATTTATCCGGACAAACAGCTTTCCCACAATTCCATGCAATGATACATGGAAGCTATGGCATTCACCCTGTTTGTGGTGATGACAGAGTCGCGCTGGTGACAGATAGATAGCAGCCATTGAATCGAGGAGTGGTGCCACATTGGCAGGTACGTGTGACAGTTTCCAGAGGACTGGGGGATGGTTGTTATTCAGTGAGCAGGACAGTATTTCAATGGCTCAGTTAATTATCAGTTAATTTGCTTTCACTTGTTTTAGCTAATGACCTCATCTGGTCATCTCTATCACGCATAACGAGCTCAATAACCATGTGCTCACATATATTGTCTGAAGCCAATCTGTGTAGGCCTAGTGTACTGTGTACTGCACAGTTCCTCGTTTTCTTTCATTTACTTTAACCCCCGATATTCCTTTTGATTGCTCATCTGGGACAACCAGTAGCGATTCTTGCTGACCCATAACTTGACTTTGACCGTCAATTCCTGGAAGGCACGATTGCACACGTGTCCCCCCAGTCCCTCCACTTCCCTCTGCAATCCATCACCAGCTCTCACCGCACCACTAACAGACCACAGATCTATACGGCTGTCGATGGCCATCTATGCAGATGCCCAATCGAAAGAGGGTGCATACAAATACACGTCATCCATCCAGACACAACTGTTCAGTGTTCTGCAGTGTTACTGGAATCTTGACTGCCAGAGCTGAACGGCTCACAGGGAAAACAGGTTGAGTCTGGCCCTTAAAAGCGAAAGCTGTACCGCCAGGAAGCTGCACTGTTGATTGTGCGAATCTTTGATGACGCCCCAGCGTTTGTGCCTCGGCGGCCGTACACTGCCCACTATTCCATGGTGTAGAGCGGAGTTCAGGGCATACACATGCACGTAAGAGAGGCTAGTGGTGAGCGAGGATTGTTTTATGTCCCCCGTTAAATGTTGTGTTATGTATGAGAGACTGAGACCTTAATCCGCAATTAAAATGAAAGTATTCAGTCAAGTCACATGTTACAGAAAAAACAGAGGCAGACCAAACAATCGACGTTCCATTCTCGTATCCAATCATGCAGTAAATTCGCAATAAAGTAGTCGCCTGAATAAAGGAAGCTATTGTTCTCTTGACTTGTAAAATGTGGGTTTATAATTTTCCCCGCGAGGTGGTTTGGGCGGGGCAGATGAATCGGTCGATAAATAGTAGTTATGATGATCCAAACAGTTTATCGCCACTGCAGCTGACGGCTAAGGTGTGCAAAATAATGTTTTAATCTAGTCGGAAACCATTTTGATTCACATAGGCCAAACTGTCTTTTATCTACAGTGCATTATTAAACTAGCTATGGGTAGACAAATTTGATTCACATTTGGTTTGATATTTATAAAATTGAGCATTTATACAATTGAGTTCGTTATACGATTGAGTTTATACACTTAGTGTCCGCTTAATTAGGTACACCTATCTAGTATCAGGTAGGGCCTCCATTTGTCTCTAGAAAAGCTTGGATTCTTCAAGGCATGGATTCAGCAAGGTGCTAGAAACAGTGAGCAGTAGCATCACACAATTCCTGCAGATTTTTCAGCCAAGCGTTCCATGCAAACCACCTGCTCTACCTCATCCTAAAGGTGCTCTATTGGACTGAGATCTGAGGACTTTGCAGGCCTTTGGAATAAACTGAGGTCACTGTCATGTTCGTGGAACCAGCTTGAGATGATGCATGTCCTGTTACATGGAACATTATCCTGCTGAGAGTATCCATTTTGAAAAGGGTAAACTGTGGCCATAAAGATATGCACATGGTCAACAACAACACTGAAGTATGCTGTGGCATTCACATTACCCTCACTTCGTACTGAGGGGCCTAATTTGTGCCAATGAGTCATTGCACCATTACACCACCACCAAAGCCTGCACTGTTGACACAAGGCGGGATGGATCCATGGATTTGTGCTGATTATGTCAAATTCCCAAATTCTGACCCTTGGTGTGTCACAACAGAAATCAAGATTTGTCAGACCAGGCAACATTTTTCCAATCTTCACTCATCCTGTTTTGGTGATTATGTGGTCACAGAATTGCGGCTCACAGGATGTTTTTTTGTCTGTCCCACCAATCTCTGAAAACTCTACCACCTGTAGTGTGTGGAAAACCCAGGAGGGCAGCAGTTCCTGAGATGCTGGGACCACCACTTCTGGCACCAACAATCACGCCACGGTCAAGGTCACTTAGATCACGCCTAGATCACCCATTCTAATATTTGGTCAAACAGCGAATGAAACCTCTTCCCCATATCTGCATGCTTTGCATTCTGAGTTGCAGCCACGTGATTCGCTGTTTGGAGGAGCCGCCTATTTGTGCTAACAAGTGGTTGTTCCTAATAAAGTGGCCACTGAGTGTATGTTCATTAATAAGTACATTTTTCAGAGATTGGTCCTGATAAACCATGTAGTGTTTTCACCCACTGATCTCCCTCTGATGATGATGATGATGAGGAAGATGATTTATTATTATTATTATTATGATTATTATTATTAATATTAATATTGTTATTAATATTATTTTCATTTATTATTTTATTTATTCATTTTCTTTGGGTGGGGGTGTTGTCGAAACGAGACAGATCTGAAAAATTCCACACACAAACGACGTGCACAAGCATCCTGTATATAACCTACAGTATATCAAAACCACATTTACAGCACTTAACCAAAAGCTGGAGCAGGAAGCTGTTATAGAATTTTGCGACTATGTTGCATTTATACTTCCATTGAACGCAGCATAGCTATTACAAGACTGGAAACATGGCAGTTTAGACCATAAAAGTATCAATCAGTGGTTACAGTTGACCTGACTTTGTTTACGATACCAGCCTCCCCTGACCCACGGTGTGTGGGCGGCCCCCACAGAAGGTTTTGAAGTAAATCTACTGCCCCGAAAGGTCAGGAGAGCTGTACATTTATGTGGCAGCTTGGTTCAAAAGCAGAAGACATGTGAGAGGGGGAAATGAAGGGAATCCGTGACACACAGGACAGGAGATTAATGAGGATTTAGTGTTCACTGAGCTCAGCCGGGCTCCAGTAAAACCGCTCATAGTGTAGATGTGCGCCCCAACCCAGGCGGCCTGTGCTGTTCTTCCTCCCCAAACACCAGCAGGGGTGAATCCCCCCAGCAAAGTGTTCAGTGTTAAATTTACTCTGACTGGATAACATTTCAGACTTATGTATGGAAACAGTATTAGAGTTGAATTAAAACTATTAAAATGCAGGTAACACTTAGGGAACTTTTTTTAGTATGTTGCGTTTTATTAATCTTTTTTTATTTATAAACCAATGTAACATTTTCCCGACCGTAAAAAAAAAAGAAAAAAAAACATTTTTATGCTGTAATTTCACCACAGGCAGCTGCTTTATATGGTATAAAAAATCAAACTGACAATTAGTATATGTGATTTTATATAGCCAGTGAAAACAAAGTGTCTCAGCAGCTACGCTAACAGCTTCCAGCTGATGAAAGCAGGTGGCTACACTGCAGTGTCAGCATTGCTCCCTCTGTTGTCGTAAAATGGCCAGACAAACAGACACCGGCAGCCAGCCAGACTGCCACGCAGACCACAATATTGAGAGCTGAATGGTTTTGCTTTTAAAGGTTTAAAAGATAAGCTGACCCCACCCCACCAACCCACCCCACCCCCACACACACACACACACCAAACAGTTTTGGTACAGCCATTAAGCAAGTGGTCCATGAAAAGAGACCATCTGCACCTCTCAGGTATAACATACCCATATCCTGTCCTTATTTTCTGTAGAAGGAAATAACAAAAACTCAGACTTGCTTTGCTTCGAGAGATTTGCTTTCCTCCCCCTCTCTGTCCCTCTTTCTCTTTCCCTCTCTCTCTCTCACTCACTCCCTCTCTCTCTCTCTCTCTCCCTCTGTCTCTCACTCCCTCTCTCTCTCTCTCTCTCTCTCTCCCTCCCTCTCAGTCTCTCACTCCCTCTCACTCCCTCTCACTCCCTCCCCCTCTCTCCCCCTCTCTCTCTCTCTCTCTCTCTCTCTCTCCCTCTGTCACTCACTCCCTCTCTCTCTCTCTCTCTCTCCCTCTGTCTCTCACTCCCTCTCTCTCTCTCGCCCTCCCTCTCAGTCTCTCACTCCCTCTCACTCCCTCCCTCTCTCTCTCTCCCCCTCTCTCTCTCTCTCTCTCTCTCTCTCTCTCTCCCCCTCTCTCTCTCTCTCTCTCTCTCTCTCTCTCTCTCTCTGTGTACGAGCAGGAAAACGCCCATCAGAAGATGCATATAAACCGGCGCGGCACTGATTGTTTGTGCGGGCAGGCAGGTCACGGCGTGCATCCTGGCATGGCTGCCTTTGATGAAAAGCGGGGAGGGAGTGGCAGTTGGGCGGTGGGGGGAGGGGGGGGGGGTGGGGAGCGGCAGTGGCGGGGTGGTAGCAGTAGGGGGCGAGGGAGGGGGTCTCAGTGGGTGGAAGGGAGTGGTAGTTGTGGGGTGGGGGGGGGGAGAGGAGCAGTAGGGGGTTTTCCAATACTGCACTTGGAAATGCACAGATAACACTTTGCATACAGATTGTTCTTCTTCCCGATGGTTAACCAATGCTGTTGGGAAGATAATTGAAAAGAGATTAGTGATTGCTGATCAGAACATGAAACAATGGTTGTTTGTTTTGCGCGATAAAACACACATTTTGATACACTTGACAACACATTTATTTGGGAAATACACTTCAAGCTGAAAAGAATAGATACAGATCATTTTGTTTCTTGGTACAAGACAGCCAGAGGTAGTGCTGTCTCGGCACACCCCTAATTCATGTAATAAATCAATGCTGAATTCCTGAACTGAACATGAAAGCAATTGTGAATGTGCACGCACACACACACACACACACACACACACACACACACACACACACAAGCAAACACACATAAAAAGCCTGAACTTGAAATGCCTGAAAGTCTGCTGCAAAGGCAACGCTTAGCCTGATTAACCTGCATAATGTGGAGCTCTCTCATTATGAATTCAAAATTAAAATAATCTGTTTATTCAGGTGGATATTGCCCAAAGCCATTCAAGTGCTTCCCTCACAAAGAGGTACAATTAAGAGTGTCCAAGCCCAGTTCCCCTGTGGTATTTAGCATACGGTCACAGCAGAATCAACGTATTTATGATGTTCATTCTGTAAGAGCTGAGTTAAGGCTGAACACTTTACTGAGTAGAACTACAGTTCATCCTGGACAGTTATTCAGAGAGTGGTACAATGGAGATACCCCCTGCATTTCTTTGAAGAGAGTGCTTGCATGAGTTCAGTGTACTTGTGATTAGTGTATTCACCCCAGAGGTGGAAAGTCCAGCAATCAAAAAGTAAAAGTCCTGCCCTGTGTTGCTTCCACCCATGAACTCAGCCAGCTAATGATTTCATTAATTACTCCTAACTCCTGGCTGAAGAATAGTGCTAATTAGCAAATTCAGGTGATTGGAACAAAATACTCTGGGGGATTTTTGCTTTCTGAACCTGGATTTTCCACCTCTGGTTCGCCGCACTGTATGCGGTGTACTGAAACATTGATGCATCAATGTATCGCGATGCACACGTCACAATATGACTACATTGATGTGACAGGTATGAATCAATTCATATTGTGATGAATCATTTTTCATAAAACATTTACATGGCAAATGTTTATTTAGGCAAACGGAGGCACTGACGTCAATGAACACGCTTGTTAAATTTGAAAGTTATACAGTTAATTTCAGTGATCTCTTGAGTGTCGGTGAGGTGGGGTGGGGGGAATCTGTGAAATCTAAAGGTCACATTCACATTGCAGCTAATCACATCGTATTGTATTGTGATTAAAAATTATTAATTGTGTCATATTGTTAGAAATTAAGATAAATCTTATTGCATTGTATCATTGTTCAGAGTATCACTATTGTATGACATCGTGATGAACGGCCATCATTACTCCCCTACCCCAATGGCAGAAGGTTTGGGGTTCGATCCCGTACTGTGTCATATTGAAGAATTCAGAATGGTACCCATCTACTTGCAACTTTGCATTCAAAGGGGGGGATTGTGGGTACAGGGTCTGTGACAGACTGGTGTCACTTACAGACAGTACACTTCAACAATGTCAACCAAGTTTCTCCAATTCCAACCAGGTACACAAAAGCCCCTGGACCAAAACGCCACCAAATGCTCTGGCATTTTCACCCACAGTTTCAATACCCACAATGTGCAGTGGCAAATAACATTATGATGTTTTTTAGGAAGAAAAATTATCAGCCTTAATGTTTAATACTGATCTCACATTATGGATTCCTGCAGAAATATACATCTTCTGCAGTCTGTGGTCCTTTTTGTCAGAAGCCCAAGCCCCAAAAATATGTGTGCTGTTAAAATCAATACTGGTTAAAATGAAACCTGGTGCCCAGTTCTGCTTCATGGAATAACAATGCCTGGAGACGGTGGGGTGGAAACACTACTGTCGGTGCAGTTCAGAGGTTTGTCCATTAGAGGTCATCAGCGTTGCATAATTAAACATTTCGGTTGGGATCACCTTGGGAAATTTTCATTCATGAAATTCAAGACTTCACCAACGTAATGCACCAATATAACCGCTTGGCTGTGAGGTTGTTTAATATAAGTCTAATATGATACAATTCATATTTAATATAAAAGATAAAAAATTAAAGGTAGCAGGCTGTGGGTAAGATATAACGCATTCAAGGAATGCTATTGGGAGGCAAGACACAGCATGCCGACTTAGCTCAGCCTCCAGCCAATCAGTGGCACAAAGGCTTTATTCTTTTACACGATCGTTGCGATTAACATTTCTTGTTAAATCGCGTCATTACTCGTTCCCACCACTCACCTCTTTGATCGATGAGGTGTTACTGTGCTTATCAAGCAGTCAAGGTAACTTGCGTGCATCATGACCAGTTTTGAGTGATCAATTAAATTGAAACAATTATACAAAACTGAGGATCAGGCTGAACGTAAATAAAATAATAATTGGTAATAGATATAGTAGTTGTCTTTTAACGCTAACAAGACATGTGCATTTCTAAAAATAAACTTAATTAAGCATTCAGTAATTAGTTGGAATTTATTATTTTGTCTGTTAAAAATAAGTGCTAAAACACCTGATGGGGGCAGCAGATTTCAGTAGATGCGGATTTGGTTAAAGGGTAAGAAGGTACGATGGCATATGCAATAGTATTGCAATAGTAGGCAAGGAACCACAATAATGTACGTTAACATTTAAATATTTCAGTATACTTAAATACATTAGGCCTAATTATATATAAAAGGGCATTGCTGTGAAATAATTATCCAGGGGAATGGGAAATGAAAAGCATATTCCATTACTTCCCACCACGTAATGTTTCCTCTAATTTGATTCTGTGAATTGAAACTCTTTTACTCACCAAACACCATTATCGTATTGTCGAGTTGAACGAACAGATGGCACGACGGAACCGGACAAACCCCACGTTATGCAAACGTGACATTTGCTGAGCTAGGCTCGTGCTAGTTATGCATTTGTTCTGCCGTGTCCCATAAAGCAGCAGTATCATTGCGAACAGTGGACATAAACGGCGTGAGTGAGAGCATGCAGCGAGACCAAACCGGTTTGTCGGGTTTCGTTCTGTCATGAACACAGTGAGAGTAGCTGTCAAATAAGGAAGCCATGCCTGGAATGTCTGTTCACCAGTGTTTAATTCTACTGATAACTAAGCTGTTTTAAAACCTGTGGTTAAACTTGCTGCAAGTTTTGATCATTTGAAATATAGTATATTTACATTTTTTTAAATTATACATTCTAGAAAACATAATATTCTGCCCCTCGTGGAAAATTTGGCAGTATAATTTCATTTGCATTTAGTGTAGGCTACATAAACAGGCCTAGGCCCCAATCCCACACAATGATACATTGGAACCAGCCCCCTTATGAACTGCATCATTGGGAAACACACGCAGACAACGCACACACACACATATATAAATGGCTAGGCCCCTTCATTCCATTGAAGGCAAATCTTAACGTTACCCCATGCAAACACATTCTAGTTGATTCTGTGGGTCCCCAATAGTTTGGGGGAATGCTCTTGCCTGTTTCAGCATGACAATGCCCCCAGGCACACAGTGAGGTCCATATAGAAATGGTTTTCTTAAGAAATGGTATAGATTAACTTTACTGGCCTACACAGACCCCTGACTTCAACCCCATCCAACACCTTCGGTGGGATCAGTTGAAAAGCCAACTGCAAGCCAGGCCTAATCGCCCAATCAGTGCCCGACCTCACTAATTCTATTTTGGATGAATGGAAGCAAATCCCCGCAGCAATGCTCCAACATCTAGTATAAAGCCTTCTCAGAAGAGTGGACGTTGTTATAGCAGCAAAGGGTGGACCAACTCTATATTAATGCCCATTGGATGCCAGGTGGCCACATACTTTTGAGCTTTGGATCCACACTTTCCTCTTTCCATCACATTGGTACAGGTCAAAACTCTGGCCATTCAACAGTGACAGACGCCAAAGGCAGAATCCTCACTTACAATCAACTCTAGGAGGCTGTTCCAATATGCACACTTGATCACTCTTGCAAGTTTGGGAACTTGGCGTTCGCGTTCATGTGATTAGTGTAAGTGTGCAAGTGTGTCCCATTTTGCGAGTAATCAAAAGTGCAGTTTGCCTGATGTGTACTTTATCCAGATTTATGTTAAGACCACTCCGGAGCAGCATTTGGCCTAGTATACAGATCTGCAATGCACTTAGTTGTTGACATTTACTGTTGATGGCAGTCATGAGGTTTCAGGATGGTGTGTTTACTGGAGAACGAGGCCAGGTCAGAACCTAGTATATGGCTGGACCTAACACGTGATCTGGCCGACCAATGGTGTAACTTCATCACTCACTCAGTCTCTCAGTCACAGACAGTCGCGTTTGTAGGGCTGGCCCCGCTGTTGCGGTCCAGCCAAAAATGTCACTAAAGAAATATCTAAGAAATATGTTAGCAAAGATGCAAATGTTCTGACTTTATATTTATTTATATGGTATCATTATGATGATATTGTTAATGTGAATATAATGTTAGCAGGCTCGGTTAATTTGTCTACAATTTGCAAGCCGATATCAAGCTTTGCGCAGCTATTACTAGCTATTGATAGCGGTGTGTCTACAAAAAATTATTTGAAATCAGGACCATGGAACAAAAAGTGTGTCCCAATTGTTTTTAATATCCCAAAGCAATTGGGCACTTAATACATACTTGCACACTATATGCCAACATACGTTCCACATCACAATACGCCACTGAAGTGTGCTAGTACCCAAGCACACTTAGCCAAGTGTGGAGATATGGGACAGCCAATAGACCTTTTGTTAGCTTTCTTGTGCGTGAACTTATGATGCAAAGACAAACAGCTAGCCAAAAAAAAAAAAAAAAAGAACAAAACAGCTGAGCAGCTAATCGTGTCCCATTATTTACTGCCCTGAAAGGGGGGACTGTGAAGGGCTGTTATTCCTACACGGGTCACCCAATACCCTCGGTAGCTCCTCAGTAAATACCTTCAAATTAAAGCTGACAGCCCGGACATTAGTCAAACTAATCGAGTTACTGTCCCAATATTTTTTCAATTTACTGTATATTTCTACACACACACCCATGCACATTCACACTTGATACTTGAGCACAGGCAGATACAAAATGATAACCAAAACGCAATCGAATATGTTCGACAAAATATTTTATTGTTTTGGGGTTTTAGGTAGGCCTACTGTATGCAAATGCCACAAGTAACGACGGTAGGCGTCAAAGGAAGCCTATTTAGTATCAATAACCAAATGTGCTTGGGTGGCGCAATTTTCTGCACAGTCGCTGTGAGCGGAGGGGGGGCGGAGGTTTTAAGAAAGGTTCTGCCACTGCGGTGTCGAGTTTACTGGGAGCTAAGGGAGCGAGGAGGTTATAGTGGTGAGATGTTATTATAACATACTGGAACTGAATTATTCGCCGCATATCGAATGACGTACACAATAATGCAATGCTGAACTATGCATATTACACAGGCAAGAGGTCTGTGTTTATACAGGTGTGTTACCTGTAGCTCCCAGAGAAAAGGGGCTGGGTTTGTTTTCTCACTTTTCGGTTCTTTCCGGAACAGCTTACAGACCGGTTTATCAAATGTATTAACGTTCATCTATGGAGGAGAACGGAAAACCCTGGCACAAAGGACATGCCAGTCGCCTTCGCTGTGGACATACCTCGTCGGGAATTCCTTGACCGTCTTTTGAACATACTGTCAATTCGAAAATGGCTATTGTTTAAGTAAATTAAAGAGGAATATCCACGTTAGCAACTGCTTCCTGGTCATATCAAACTGCGACTTTTTATTACGACTTGTAAGTGATTGAATGCGGAGGTTTTCCCTGAAACTGAGCACTGACGCATTGTGGAGAAAGCGAACTGGATTTCCCACCCGGCTGCGCTACAAGCACGCTACAGCTTTGACGAACCACGATGGCTGTAGTCCGGTTGGAAACAGGAGATCATCAACCAGAAAACGGCTTCGTGTCATCAGAAACGACTTCCACGGGGTTGCTGTCACGTATCGACGGTTCTGTTTTACCGTTTCTTGGAGGATTTGGGAAATACCAAAAACAACTTATCGTCCTGACGTGTATCCCAGTTTTATTTCTGGGATTCAGTCAGTTCTCCGATAATTTCCTTTTAGCACAACCAAATAATACGTGCGTATACCCGATCGCGGTTGGGAATAACACTGGAAGTTCTGTATCGTTATTGCGTGATTCGAACAGTAGCACGACCGCTCCACGTTTGCATGCCAATGGCACTGGCAACGAATCCGCAACCATTGATTCGTGTTCGTGTTTGGAGTGGAAGTACAAGCTACAAACAGGACTCGTGCAAAATGTGGTCACCAAGGTAAGATTTGCCGCGTGATATTCAGTAATGCCCCGTAGCAGCGTCTCCGAGGAATCGGAGAAGATAACAGTGTTTGCATTCTTGCTAACCATTCCGCTGTTGGCGTTATACACTTTCGGTATTTCATCTGCATTGTGTTGGTATAAACCGCGTATCGGTGAAGGTGAAGGGGTGTAGCGCCACTGAACGTATACCTGGCAGCACCACATGGTCAGTGCATGTGTTTTAATTAGAAGCCGTTAGACTGTAAGGAAGGGCTTGTCAGCATTTTACAGTGTCCTTCCCTCCACCATTTTCCGTGCTTTATACACGTTATCACTACATAATTGTTAGCAGCTACACTGAGAAAGTATGGCGCTTGCTAGGAGCAAAAAGGGAGTACCCAAAATGGGCATAACAAAGCCCGACCTAATAGAATTGTCATGATTTTGCATACGGAGTGTGGGGCTAATGATGTTTGCCACGGTTGAGTATTTAGCACAATATGAACATAACAGAGAGGGATCGGGAAGCCCAGAAGAAACATTGTAGAAGAGCTGGAATGCGTCGCACTGCCGACTGACTGCATGAGTCATCGAACCAGCTGATAAGCGCGGTGTCGCTTGCAAGTGTCACACAGGCTCCCCACGCGCTGCCCGCTGCCCGCTGCGGAAAGCAGTAGTTGGCATACGAGATAATTTATTGCTACGGCTGCCTCGGCGTAGTACAGCAATGTACGTTGACCGTCACGCTTCTACTCCGAGTACCCTTGCTGAATAGCGCGTAGCCTACTGCTTGAAGCAGCAGCTCTTCTCAACTACAGTGGCATAATGAAAGCCTGTGATAGGCTGTTTCTCCCTGTCTCAGTGAAACTATGCGGCCGTGCACTGACTTCTCTGGCCCGCCGTTTCTGTTGATTATCAAACGGGTCTGCTATGTGAACAAATAACTTGAAAAAAATAATTAAAAAATCCATAATAGAATATTTTTAGTTTTCTGGATGAAAATGAACCAGTGAAGTGAGCAGAAATGAATAGTTGAATGAATATATATATATATATAGGACCTTAGCTACGCATATTAGGATGCCTTACAACAGGCAGGGTGCTGCAAAAGTGAGTCCCAGAGAGGTTTGTGGGAGGTGAAGTCCTAAGGTACCTTAATGCACGCACCATACTCAAGCACTGGACTTCACTTCCCATTAGTTACATCTGAAAATCCCTGTGTTCTGCCCATGAAAATCCCATGTGCTCTGCCCATTAAATGCAGACTCAGTCTGACAGTAGCCCCTTGTGTAATGGCCTGCTACTTTACATCTGAGAATGTGGCCTGCTGATTAAGAGCATGATCACGTGGTCACGTGTGTATCAGTGGGCTCGTGCCAGGTGTAAAGAGCACAGTTATCCTCTAAAGCAGTGGTCTCCAACCCTGGTTTTCACCTTGAAATCAGCACCCAATCGAGACCCAAGACACTGGGTGAGTTGAGTTAACTGTGTAATCAACTGCTTTAATTGATTCATGAAGTGCAGAGTCACTATGGAAACCAGCAGACCCTGTAGCTCTCCAGGACCAGGGTTGGAGACCACTGCTCTAAAGCCACACTCTTGAACGCACCTCATTAGACCAAATGCGCTTACCCACAAGAACTGAAGCCGTAACTTTCAACTCACAAGTTGACCATAAGCCACTGTGACGTGATACGCCTTCACACAATCCAAAAATAGACACCTCAGTTTAGTAATGGCAGCTGTGTATGTGTGTTTGTGCTTGAGTGTGCATGTGTGTGTATGTGCATGTGTGTACATGTGTGCGTGAATGTGTGTGGCAGCTTGTTTCAAATGTACATTTCAGTTTTTTTTTTCATTTTATAATTAGTTGTGACACAAACGAGGTTCAAACGCTGAATCATCAGTTAGGGTTAGGGTTAGCCTGGTGACATATTAATACTTTAATTTTGGTCCTTCCACAGTCTTGCACAGTAACCTTGTTGCCCAGCTTATGTTATGCTGCTATGCAGTTATACATAACAAAACATGGTGTCTGTTTTCAGGCATTATGTTACTAAGATGCTAACAGTCTATTGAATTGCTGACATGCCAGATACAGTAAATAGGAAAATCTGTCCAAGTAACTTAAGGAACGGTGAGTCAAGGTAAGGCTTTGCGACAGTGGCGTTCACAGGTTTTTGTTAAGCAGCAGGGTGGAATGGTTTTTGCATGCAGTTCATGCCCAGGAAACCTGGCGAGGTAATTGTGTAATCAGCTGCTTTAATTAATCAATTAAGTTCTGAGTTACAACAAAAAACCTGCCACATCCCGCTGGTCTCCAGGGGCGAGGTTTGCTATGGCGGGGAGCTGAGTGTATTTGGCCATGGTCATACCACCGGATGTTGGTCAGTTGCCAAGATTCACCGGAACTGAAGAACCGTCAAACTATATTAGCTCCCAGTTAACTATATTAGCATCCCAGTGACTGTGTTTGTTGGTCAGACCAGGATGGGATAAAGTTAGTTTTCACTTGTTAGTTTATGTCATGTTGGTCGCCAGTCGGCACCCTGAGCTGACCAGAGGAGGATGGGTTTCCCCCTTGAACCTGGTTCCTTCCAAGGTTTCTTCCCATCTGCCACAGGGAGTTTTTCCTTGCCACCGTCGCCTTAGGCTTGCTCCTGTGGGGGTTCAGGCCAGGGTTGTCTGTAAGCGCATTGTGAAAACTGCTGTAAAATACGCTATACAAATAAAATTTGATTGATTGTATGTAGTTGTAAAGATCAAGTGAGTCTTTTCTTAACCCCATGATGAGTGGAGCCACCATGTTCTGCTGATCATCGCATCAAAAATGTACACCCCAGTCAAATGCATTTCCTCTCCAAAGCAAAGGAAGATGATTGCTTCAGATTGAAGTTACCAATGTCATAGGTCCTCACATTTTGGTGGGTTCCTGAAACCTAAGTCTCACCGTCACCAGTAACACCAGTAATTAATTAAATCACTGCAATAATTCCGAGTGGGGGGGGGGGGCATCCTTTAGGAACCCAGAATTACAGGATTATTTCAAAGGGCTTTTGTTCTCTGAATGCCTTCATTGCACTCCTCTGTAGTCCTTTCAGAATATCTTCCAAGAAGAGACATTGTGTCCCCTACTCAGTTTAATAAACTAGCTAATGAACTAGCTGCAAGCAAGAGAAAGCCCTTTGTTGTCTAACAGCTGGTGGTACTGATAATGTTTCTGTTTAAAACCGTTTTTGTTTATTTTTCAAAGACCAGGGGACACTATCTTGTCCAGTCTTAGTGATTTGTTACTCAGCAGGTTTTGTGAGCAGTGGAAAAAAAAACAAACAAACAAAAATATATTTTCAAACTTGCGTAGTCTATTTATTTTGCAGTGTTTATTTTGAGCACTTTATTTTAAAGTACATTACCTAGAGGTAGGTGAGGCTTTTGATGAGGCACATATCTGTTGTTCCGTGACGAAGTGCATATGGTGCGCAATATGTCTATGGTTCATGTTCATATTGTTTCCGACCTTTTTTCTGAATAAGATGTATGTTCAGATTAAGAGCCCCGACTTCATTTATGAGTTAAAACGGAGACTGCTCCAGAAGCTGCTATTACGCTTTCAGGCAGCAGCTGTAGGCGGCCTCTAAACTGGTGTCAGGGTTGCGGAGTTTGGTCCGCCATGGGAGTTTGGCCGGTGGTGACCCCACCGAGGCAAAAGCGCAACAGCGAGTGCTTTCCTTTGCCCCAGAGCCCTTCGCAGTGTGCTAAAGGTCCCAGACCGCGCGGAAAGAAAATCAGGAACTGATACCGCGGCCGTGCTTGCGCAGGGAAATCGGCGTGCTTTCGCGATGCCCCGCTACTCGTCACATGACTGCTGAGTAACGCCACGGCTCGGCTGCTGCAGCGCGTGCAGACCCGACGAGAGGCTTCCTGAAACGACAGATATAAGGCTTCCCCAAACCCGTGGTTTTTAAAAGACGCTCGCACCAGAGGTCACGCGCTCCGGGTGCTGAGCTAAGGTCTCCGGCCGGCCGGAGATGTGTCCTGATCCCGAGGAGATCCAGGTGGAATCGATGAAGCCTGGCCTCGGATCCTGCCAATCAGCTGTCCTCGCTCACTCGCAGATAGAGGCGCCTGTTAAAACCGTGGAGGAAAAAAAAAAGAAATAAATAACGGTTACTTTCATTCAATCAAGGGTCTAAGGGAAAATGTTCATAGAATCCTGCCTTAGTGTACCGTTGTTGTTTCACAAGACAAAGATGGACGGATGGAAGCCTTATATTTTTCTATAAAGGACAGTTAGCCCCCAACCCCCCCCCCCCCCCCCAAGAGTAATTTACAAAAATATACTTCCGAAGGGAAATTGATTTAGTCTGTGTGCTTGGTCCGTCTAGCCAAATGCTTAACTTCATGTAGAGAACTTCACCTTAATGCCAAAGTCCAATTATATGGACATACATGCTGTACTATATCTGTAAGGTAAAGTACAGATAATGTGTCAGGGAACAGCCTGACATTTCCTTTCTGTTGATTTTATTTTCCCCTGAGCTGTTGAATAATTAGTTAATTAACATAGTGATAGCTGTACTACTACTACTACTACTACTACTAGAAAAAATGTTTTAAAAAAGTAACTAATGATGCTTGGAATATTGTAGCAGTTTTATTTATTTCTTCACTATCTCTGAGCATTACATCTATCCATTATGTATACCCACTTATCCTAGTCAGGTTTGAGGGGGGCTGCTGGAGCCTATCCCAGCATGCATTTGGCGAGAGGCAGGAGTGCATCCTGGTCAGGTTGCCAATCTATCACAGGGCACAGGTTATTATTATTATTATTATTATTATTATTATTATTATTATTATTATTATTATTATTATTGTGCATTTGGTAGATGCCAATCTCTGCAATAATACTTTATCTATTGCTCTTTCAATACAGTAGACTTTTCTGCAACAGAGCTGGATATACTTCTCTTTAGATGTACCGGTTCACGCCATGTGCCAGTGCCTGAATCCACTAACCCTCCATTACATAACTACTGTATCTCAGGCCTCAGTAGTGCAGATATTTTTATCAGCACTGATGCCCACTGATACCATTAATACGGGGCGATAAAGTCCATGGCTTCAAGCATTAATTATTGGCTCACGATTCAAAGTGGGGACTCGAAAGGTCTCTTCTAATGGAGGACGTTCCCCCACCGGGTTTGGATTTAAAGGGGAAAGCACACACTAATTTGAGGTTATTGCACTGCTATTGATTCGGCCACTGTTGGCACTGCTGGAATTTTGTCCAGGTATTTTAATTCCAGTGCCCTGTGCCTGAGCTGCCTCTTTGACCTATGCATCATCACTGCATTGAGAGTGGCTGTGGCTGTGGCTGTCACATGACATGGAATGGTTCGTTCGGGACTTTTCCAGGGCCAATTTTCCATCTTGAAGATTGGATTGGTGCTTTTTTTACCATATGATTTGCCAGTCATTTTATGATCAAACTGTGATTTTTGACTGGAGTTCCCCTTTACTAGAGCCAGGCCTCGTGACTGGCTATTGTGGAGTCTCTCACATTTTACAGCACCACAAGGTCATCTGGAGGCATTTCTTCTCAAATAAAAATAAAAGGCTTAACATAATGATGAGAATAAGCCATTCAGCCCAACAATGCTCGTCATTTTCTTGACTAAATTGTACTTAGTGCTCTGATTACCCACAGACTGCATAGTATCAAAAAACCCAGGGATAGCACTTGGTCGGCCACCGCCAGGCATGTCCTGTGTGGGACCCGTGCAAAAGCGGTGACCTGAATCGGAGCCGGAATAAGCTGGAGGAGATCATGCTCATGGGAAGCCCTGGTTAGTCAGCATGAAAGCGCGTAACTCTGAAACAAGAAACGAGCCACTTCACCGTTGGACATCTTCACCCCTCCCCCCCCCACCACCACCACCACAAGGGTTATGCAATGGCTCAGGTCATGTGATATCATATCTGCGCACCATTGCCATGATGTCACATGTTAATTAGCTTCGTGAGTTTGAATGTGAGAAGTTGGCCTTTGCCATTGTAGTGTTTGTTTGGCTGTACTGCAGCTCAGCTTCAGTGGACTCCGGCAGGGACATCACACACTGTGCTGTGTGGAGATGGATCGATCTCTCTTTACACCCGGGGGCCTCACACTGCCAGGTTCAAGGGTCCTCTCACTGTTTGGGAACATTGGCATGGACCTTAAAAGCTGAACGATGCGTTGGCACGGATGTGAAAAACTGCAAATACACAAAATGGGAACAGACCTGGAGAAACAGAACATGGAGAAGTACCCATGGCCTCAGTCGGCCTCTGGGGTAGAGCAGGATTGCACAAGTGTAAGCCCTGCAACCTGTAAACACATGACACATCTCCCCCTGTGAGCTTTGTCCCAGTCACAGAGGTTTTCAGGGACTAATCAGATTAAAAAGTGGAGTTTTACTTCACTGCTGTGGACCCTGCCCCCCAAACTGCGCAAGTCGGTCACGACCTAATTGGACCGTTGCACGGTAACACATCGTTGGCTTCTGGAGAGGACAAAGGCCTCTTCTATCTTCTACGTCTTTCTATCAGTCTCCACTCCGGTGCAGAATCATGCTTTAACACACACACACACACACACACACACATATACACATACACACACGCACACACACACACACACACATATACACACACATGCACGCACACACATATGTACACATACACACACGCACACACGCATACACACACATATACACATGCATGCATGCACACACATGTACAAATACACGCGCACACACACGCATGCACACACACAGGGGCCATTGCTAGTAGAGTGAAAGGTGATGATGATTCTGGGGGCCCACAGCTAAAAAAAATTTAATTTGTTTTTAAAAAAAATGGGGACCCACAGCAATATTCTTTAAGGGGGCTCAGAATTCCTAGCTATGCCCCTGCACACACACACACACACACACACACACACACACGACCTTCGGTATGCACTTATTATCGCTTTGTATAAAAACATCACCAAATTAATGTAATGTAACGTAAACACACAGACACACACACACACACACACACACAAACCCACACTCTCCATACACACACACACACATTAGTTACCATTCCATCTCACTCATCCCTGCATTCCCTCTCCCTGGGAACAGTTCTTATGTTGTGCTGAGCAGAGGTCCGATCAGCCGCGGGAGCGTTGTTTGGCTTTGATTGGGAATGGCTGGCATATTTGGCATGGTAGGCCGGACGGCACGTAGGCTTGGTGAAAAGGGAGGAGCTGTTCTGTTCTGCTCACGACTGTACGGTAATGTTAAGTGCTTCACTCTTGAGCAGGACCTTTTTGTCCTTAATGTGTCAGAAGCTCTGACCCAGAGCAATCAGCAAACCCGCCTCCACTTGAAACATTAAGTGGACATCATCCAGAGGCTTCACCCATACGACTCGGTCAAACACGTTCTTCATTTCTGGTGTCCTACCGAACGTCTAACCAGAAAATAATTTCTTTCAGCAGTTAGTGGTGCAGTGATTAATAGCAACATAAATCACTTTGTGTTTTCATTCTTTTGGTGCGCTGCATGCGCTGTATTGATTGTGGAAACAGACACTCAACTGAAAGGCTTCTGGTTCAACTCCAAGGTGTGGAACTGCTGTCATGACCATTAGCATGCTACTTACATCAGTTTTTTATCAAGCAATGTACTTTATACATAAAATAGTCACCTTGGATCAGAGTGTTGCTAGTAATACTAAGAATAATAAACAAATATTTAATAGAGAGGATACAGGAACAGTAGTAGTAAAGTATGCCGTTTCTGTTAGAAACCACGATATATCATGGTTACTTACTCAGAGAGCGACTGAGAGTAAATTGGATTAAATTTATAGCACTGCAGAGAGACTGCAGTGCTGATTAAATGGGAAGCCATTTTTGTTTTTGTTTTAAAATCTGATTTAAAATCAGTTTTAATTATTATGGAGAACTGTGTTAAGACAGGACTCTCACACTCGTCCCTGTGTAAGAATTCTGCTACCACTGCTGGATTGTGGGACACGTTGTATTGAAAAGAAAGGAGGGAGACTCTCCCACCTGAAAAAACTCTGGGAACCAGTCATGCGCCTTTCATTTTCCCATGAGGCACCCTGCCCAGAGACGGCATGGAGGCCCTGCTGTACGGGTTCGCCTGCCAGGTGTGTGTACCTGGGACATGTGGGAAACATGTAGCGTGGAGACTCTTATTGTAGTCTCTAGCAGCATACTGTCCTGTTCTGAGTGATTGACAGAATCTGCACATAAATTGCCTGGTCCTCCTTCGGGCGGGGGTGATAGTTGGGGGGAGGATAGGCGACCCTCAAAGGGTGTTTTTCGGGGTAAGTATGATGAAACGAAATGAAGATGTACAGCTGTGAATGGGTGTAACCTTTAACCTTCCAAAAAAAATAGAACCCCTTTTAACGTATAATGGGGGCCCCTGGATGCCTTTGTGTCGGGGTGGGGGGTCCCAGGATCGGGAAATGTCGGAAACCCCTGCTCTGCACTATTCCACACTATTCTGTGTCCCAGGACGAGTCCCCCTCAGTGCAGGGGACACAGCAGTAGCTTGCTCTGTATGTAGAGGAATACGTGGCTAGGAGTGCAGAGGAGATATTAATGGATGGGTTGAGGGTGTGCTTTAGATCCCGCGATGGCTGTTTTAGCGGCAATAAACTGGAGAGCTGAAACGCTACCCAGCGGCCTCGGCTCGGCCTCGGCAGAGAGAGAGAGAGAGAGAGAGAGAGAGAGAGAGAGAGAGAGAGAGAGAGAGAGAGAGAGAGAGAGAGAGAGAGAGAGAGAGAGAGAGAGAGAGAGAGAGAGAGAGAGAGAGAGAGAGAGAGAGAGAGAGAGAGAGCTCCTCTGAGACGGTGTGGGGCTGAGTGATCGCCCATCGCAAAGCTTTAAAAAAAAGTTAATTATTAATTATTTAAAGCGCTGTTTGACGAGCTGGCGAAGCAAGCAGTTGTGCCTTTGCCACCGTGGTTAGCGTTTACCTTTTGGTGCCCGATAAACACCTAATCATTACTACCCCCATCCACCCCTCCTGCAACAAATTTGCCATATGTTAATTAAAGATTAATTTTTTGGTTGCTTAACACTGTCCTGATTTCTCCTTCACCCACTGGCCTCTTTAAATTTGGTTAACTAAAAAATAATAAATTGGTAAACCCGGTGACCAACTGGTGACTACTGTTATGATCTCCACTCTAGACTTACTAATGTGACACTTAATGTGATGATGTTGCTGATGCCCCTTATCTCGAAGTATTGGCGTTTCAGTTAATGATGTGGTGGTATTGGACTTGTACGCATCATAGGTATCTGTTGGGAGTTGTATACAGTTTATATGTGTGTGTATTTTCCAACATAACTGATCAATATTATCCATAGTTCATACATTACTGATTATCCTTGTAGTTTAGATAAGAGGGGGCCCAGACTCTCTCTCTCCCTCTCAATTCAATTCAGTTCAGTTCAATTCAATGTGCTTTATTGGCTGGTAATACACATAGTAGATATTGCAAAAGTAAACAACAAATGTACAAAATAAGTTGTGTAACAGTACAAGTATTGCATGAATGATAATTAGTACGGTAACAATTACAATCAGAGATGTAAATCAAATAAAATAAATAAAATGAAATCATAGTTTTTAATAGCATTTTGACAGTAAACTGTAAAAAAATAAATGAAAGAGTTTGTCCTGTTTTTGGTGTCACTTACTGTCACTGAAATGTATTGGGCTGCCAGGGTCAGGCATCTCCCCTCCTCTCCTAGCAGAATGGGGAATTTTCTCACCATCAGAAAGATTTAAGAAATTTGGGCTCTGTGAGTGCTTCCCTTTCCTCTTTGGGAAGCCAGGTCTGCCTGTGCCGGCCGACCTCTGTGGCCAGACTGTGCTCACTGAACCTGTACATTATCAGTATTTTTTTGTTATCAGTATGTTCAGTATTTTTGACCATGATTAGGTAATCTGCCAAAATGTATTGTCTTTTTAGAGCCAGATAGCAATTAAGTTTAATTTATGTGTGGGTTTGAGTGTTCCAATAGCTGATATAATTTTCTATAATTTTCTCTCTTTCCCTCTCCCTCTCCCTCTCTCTCTCGCCTTCTCTCTCTCAAGCAGTAAATCATACCTTATTAACCTTATTTGGGAGAACAGTGAACATAACAGAGGATTTGTTGTGCTGAAGGTAAATGCAGAGTGATGTGATATGAGTGTTATAAATGCTCAGAGAGACTTCCCCTCTATGGGACTTGGAACATACATCTTGCTTTGAGAACTGACTCCCTTTCCGTAGAAAAAAAGAATACTGATCGTTCATGGTTCCTAGCTCGTACGTTCTTTTTACCGACCCTTGGAACCTAACAAATGTTCGGAAAGGTGTGGACAGGTACGCTCTGTGTCGCTGGTATGTTGGCTTTGGTGTGTTCCGTCCCAGGTATGTCATTGGGGGGGCATGTTATGTATAAATGGTGAGTTGGCATAGGTGTTATGTGTCACAGGCATGTCAGGACAGGAGTGCCACGTGTGACTGCCCTGTTAGCACAGGTGTTGTGAGTTAAAGGTATGCCAACAGAGGTGTGCTGGCTGGGCCTGGTTTGTCACGTGGTGTGGTTTCCCTTTGGCGCGGTTTGTCGTGTAATTGACTGAGGCAGAACAGGAAGCTGCGCCGGGCTCCCGCTGTCCCAGAAGGCCGTGGGAGCGGCGTTCCGTGCCTGTCTCTTTAATGGAATTCTGCCTCGCCTTTGTCTCGCTCTGCGCCAGTGACAAGGAGCTCGACTCGGAAACATTTTGTCTGAAGTGAGGCTCCGATAACCGAGGTGCTGCATAGGTTGCTACACAATCTTTCTTTCTCTCTCACTCTCTCTCCCTCTCTCGCTTTTGGGATTATATTTTGATCGTCACTTGTATGTGTGGTGGAATTGTGACAATAAAGCTGGTTTTAAATCTCAAAAATCTCTCTCTCTCTCTCTTTCTCTCACTCTATCCAACTCTCTCAATTACCTTTTTTCTCTCTTCTTCTCTCTCCCTTCTCCTTATCGCTTACCCCCCTCTCCCTCCCTCCTTCCAACCCCCTCCTCTCTCACTATCTCTCTTTCTTGATCTCTCTCTCTGTCTGTCTATCTGTCTATCTATCTTTGAAACTATAGAAAGAACCCCGGTCTCATACTCTTTGATTGGTTTTTTAAGATACCAGAGCCATGAGACCAGGCTGAATATAAAGGTTTCTCGTGTCCTTGTGTTTTCCGACACACCCAGCAGTCTTTGTTGACACACTCTGTCATTTTACCTCACATTTGCCTTTATTGCCATATTACTCAGCCGGAAATTGTGTTCAAAGCTCTTTGTCAGTTGATTGTTGCCATGGTAACATGTTAATTAGTCTTTGAAAAATGTTTTTATGAGGAATGGGTTTCAGTTCCTGTTCATGTTAAGCAATTAAATCTTGAGGGAAAAAGTCACTTAACAGTATTATGCCTCAGTTTTACAGATGTTAGTTTTTTTTTTTCTTCTCCCGAATTTTTTTTTTGCTTGCATTTACCATTACCAAACAGACCATGCTTGTGTCAGCATTTAAATAAATGCGCTGTACAAATGTGCTGAAAGCAAATTTTCTAGTTTTGTCCAACAGATAAGACAACATATTAAAGATAAATTTCACTCTAGTTTTATATAATAATAATAATAATAATAATTTTATATTTAATACTCAGGCATTATGATGTTGTTTTAGGAACCATTTAAATAAATTAGACCTGGCTAAGTGAATTGCCTGTCTGTTAATTTGATTCCTGCTGCGAGTCAGCTGTGGACGGCTGAACTCACAGGAGTTGCCGGGCTGCGGCCGCATGCAGTGGGTGTGTGTCTCTTTGTATTGATCAATGTGCTTTAGATATCCCCCTCCGCTGTCATCAGTCCTCTGCTGCGGTCTGTCTGTCTCTTTCTCTCCTGCTGACTCTCTCTCTCTCTCTCTCTCTCTCTCTCTATCTCTCTCTGTCTTTCTCTCCTGCTGACTCTCTCTCTCTCTCTCTCTCTCTCTCTCTCTCTCTCTGTCTCTTTCTCTCCTGCTGACTCTCTCTCTCTCTCTCTCTCTCTCTCTCTGTCTCTTTCTCTCCTGCTGACTCTCTCTCTCTCTCTCTCTCTGTCTCTTTCTCTCCTGCTGACTCTCTCTCTCTCTCTCTCTCTCTCTCTCTCTCTCTCTCTCTCTCTCTCTCTCTCTCTCTCTCTCTCTCTCTCTGTCTCTTTCTCTCCTGCTGACTCTCTCTCTCTGTCTCTTTCTCTCCTGCTGACTCTCTCTCCTGCTGACTCTCTCTCTCTCTCTCTCTCTCTCTCTCTTTCTCTCCCTCTGGCTCTCTCTCTCTCTTTCTCTCTCTCCCTGACTGACACTCTCTGACTCTGTCTGTCTCTCTCTCTGACTATGTCTCTCTTTCTCTCTCTCTCTCACTCACATCCATATTCTCTGTTCCTTTGTCGCTCTCTCGTGTATGTATATATATATATATATATACAAATGCACTCACACAGTCCCACCAAGATAATAAAGATGACCAAGTATAAATGCCAAAGACCACATGCTGTACTTAAGTCTGCACTGCAGTGCCCACACTGAACTTAAGGTGATGTATGGTCAGTAGGCGTGGCTTAAACTGTGAGTCTAGTATTCCTGTGGGTCCTCAGTGAAGTCTCGCTACACTAGTGCAATAAGCAAGCTGTATTTAAAATGTGAATCTGATATACCTGCAGGCAGACAGGGAAGTCTCATTACGCTATTTAAGATGTAAATCTGAGAAGGCCTGCAGTGAAGTCATACTGCATTGGTATAATCAGTGAACAGGATTTAAAATGATGTTCTGGTACAGGCTTACAGTGAAAATGTAGCATAAGTGTCGGGCAGGCTAACAACCATTCTGTACTGTACTGCATTATGACCATAATCAGGCAGTCTGGGTAACAGGGTCATAGGATGTTTTACCATATGAGCCGGTATGTCATGTGACGCTGGTAGTTGCTCTGACGCATGCCCTTGCGATTGAACCAAGTTAATGGTAAACCTGCCGAAAATGTATTATGAGTTTCTACAACCATATGGACTGCATGCTCTCTGCTGTCAGTTCACTGTGATCAAAGCTTGAAGCGCTTCCTGTTTTATGACCATGCTGATCCGTGCCGTGGTGGTAATTGGCTCTGTTGAGATTGCAGTCAAGCCCACGTGTTGGTGAAGACAAGCTCCCTCCCTTTTCGGTAGACTCTGAGGCAAGGAAGGGAGCATGACGGTTCTAGGTTACCGTGACGATGTGTCAGATAGAAGACCGTTAGGTGTACTGGGGCGGGGGGGGGGGCTGTCGCAATCAGCTGAATTTGTCATGAGAGGGTGCTTATCCACACGCTCTAGAGAGCTAAGGGGTTTCTGAGACCAGTGGAGGATCATCACCCAGAGCAGTAGCTGATTCAAGGTCATGTCCAATTGGTGGCTCAGGTTCTGCAATGAAAAAACCTGAGTGTTTTTTTTTTTTTTTTTTTAATGCGGAGGAGCTGAAATCCAGGAGACACCATTTACAAAGGCCCACTGTGTGTGCAGAAATAAAGAATACGTTATTTACTCCATCACTGTGGACCTTTACATTCAACGCTGAGTGGCAGTTATCTCTGGCATTTCAATTCTGTCACGTTTTCACCTTTTACCTGGCTTAACAGTTGGATATTGCTCTTCTAAGACAGTGCTGATTGATTTAATGATTGATTGATTGACTGACTGACTGATCTTTTGAAGTAGCTCAGATTGACTCAAAGGTCTCTGTTCTTGAATACTGTTCCCTAACTGCAGCCAATCATGTACGTGCCACCAAATGCCTGGTATTAATAATGTATAGTGCACCTATACCATGTGCTGTTATGGTTTAATGAGGTTTTATGAGTGCATTTTTACATTTTGGACATACAAGGGTTATTGTGTTTACCCATCATACTGGCCTATTCATCAAAATATTGGCAGCCATATTACCATTTTTTATATTTTCTTATATTTTGGAGACTCGTGCTCATAGATAATATCCTTTCTTTTTTTTTTTACTGTATGGAAAAACAAAATCACTGCATTATTTGTTCAGTCTGTGAATGGCATCGGTTCCCTCACAGCTCAAAGAAGCCATCATATTCACTGGGTTTTTTTTTTTGGGGGGGGGGGGGGGGAGGGTTCCCCTTGATGTGCTGATGAAATAGTGCAGGGAAATGCTAAGGAATAATCTCCATGCATTACCGCCAGACGCTCTGCCGGGCCGCGTCATGACAGTTTAATGTCTGGGAAGCGGAATTCTCATTTTCCCCCTATTTCACGCTTTTGAGTGACAGTTCCACAGCTGATTGCCCTGGTGCCGGCTCCCTTTTAGCTGAGATAGCGGATTGGTATTCCTATCGGATGAGGGCTCGCTGAGCCCTGGAACGTTGCCTGGAATGCTGATAATTTTCCGCACAGTGGCTCCGTTTGAGATGTGAGGATCCCAGGTAAACCCGATCCTCGCCCACCCCCACCTCTCATCCCAAAACTAATGTCCAGTCACCGAAGACACTGGAAAGAGTGCAGTACAATGTCCAGAGTCTGCAAAATGAGTCCTTTGACCTCATTTGTTTGCAATTGAGAGCCTGGGCTTTATGCTGATTGCATTACCTGTTCTTTCATTGATAAATCATAGGCCACATTCCACTGACAAGACCTTATCAGGGGAAGGACTGTCCTCATACAAGTTTCAGAAAGGTCACATGAACACTAGGGCTGTGCCCCACTCAGCATTTTCTTAGTCCAATCGGATTCAGCAGTTCAATACGACGATTCGACTATTCATTTTATATGTAAAGGTCTGTCAGACTTTCTGGCAAAATAGTACATTGGCATGCGTTTCAGTGCTTATTTGAACCCCGTTAACATAGTCAAGTGCAACAAAGTCATATGAACATTTTTTTTGAGTATTTAAAATCAATAAATCCGTTAAGACAACTGCATATGACGCCAGATGGCTGATTTGAATTGCCGACAATGCATTAGCCGGTGTGCAGATTTGTCGGAATCATGTGTCAGAATAATGGGACAGTACGCTACACAGGTGTTTCTGGTTAAACCTAGCTCTTATAACATCTTTATTTTGCTTTAAACATTAAAAATGAACAAACAAATGAAACAGTTAAACAAATTCACGGCATTGTCCGCTTTGAAATAACAACTGACCTCTCGTCTTCAAAATAGTATTCTATTTCTGTAGGCTATTTCTCTTTAAACACAGTTTGAGGAATAACTAATAAATCTAAACAAATTAGGATTAGCCTATCATTATTTAAGATGAAAAAGCAATCGTTTGTATTCAGGCTTCTCCTACACAACGAAATAAATAATAGGCCTATAAAATGAATGATGTAACGGGAGTGGCCTTACTTTCCCAAGTTACGCACTGTTATTCAGGTTTCGGCTTCTCCCTCTAGTTTACCGCGCATGTTGTCACGTGGAATTTTTCTAGCACGCGCAGGTTGCAAGAATATAACCGTTAATTTATAATTCCCTTTATTTTATTTATAATTCAATATTGTAATATAACCACTGTCCATTTTTGTAAGATGATGTATTCCGGTATTGTAATGCACATTGACTGTCTAAAAAAAAAAAAAAAAAAAAAAACCGACTGCTGGACTCAAAAAATCTCAGTCGACTGAGGGGATGGGGCTACCCCCCATCCCCCCCCCCCCCCCCCCCCCCCCCCCCCCCAATATTTCCACCTGCTGGTATTTACAGTATTTCACATCAAAGTGAGCTCCGTGAGCCTGAGTGGATTTGTAATACATTCCTTTTTTCTTTGTCCACAGTGGAATTTGGTGTGCAATTCAGAATGGAAGGTCCACATCGCGAAGTTCTCTTTGCTCGTGGGTTCCATATTTGGATACTTGGTGTTGGGGGTCCTGGCAGACTGGTGAGTCTCTGTTTCCTTTTTTTTAGGAATTATGAATTCTAAAATATAAAGCTTATGCAATATATAAATGTTTATGAAGCATATATTCAAAAAATATATTAGGCATCGTCAGTCTTGTTACTCTTATTTGTGTGTACTGTTCTGTATTTGTCCATGTAGCTCGTTTTACAATACCTAAAGCAATTTTTGCCTACAGTTGTATATATGAAGGAGGAAAATAAGGTGTGTACTGCGCACAGCTTATGTTTGGTGTTTTGTTCCTGTGGAATGCAATGTATTGATTCTGAACGTCCCTGATGCAGATTGCAGCGCGATACCTTGCAAATTGTCTGTTGAAATCTTTCAACTGGTTCACTTAAAAAAAAAAAAAAAAAAAAAAAAAAAAGGCACTCTCCCTAATGCAGTTGAAATTGGCTTTATTGATTTGGCGCATTGACGTGGCAGATTAAGAAGAAGACCACCGGTGTATAACGGCCAAAAAAGCCTCCATCACTCTGGTGGCCTTGTCTCTCCGTTCAGGAGAATTACACTTACGGTAAACATTAATCAGGAAACACGTCTGCTACTGCCTAATGTTCCCAAAGAGACGCGTATTCCCCAAATGGAGAATCTGGTCAGAAAAAAAAAAGGGTGAAGAGTCAGAAATGGAACAAGAATCCGTGTGTCGCGTTCTTGGGACGTGCGGTCTATCTGTGGTGTCTGTCCGGCAGGTTCGGACGGAGGCCCGTGCTGATCACCTCCGTCCTCTTCATGGTGGTGTTCGGGCTGACGGTGGCCTTCTCCATCAACGTCCCCATGTTCAGCACCCTGCGCTTCTTTGAGGGGTTCTGCCTGGCCGGGATCACCCTTTCCTTGTATGTGCTGAGTAAGTACCGTGCCCCGGATCCTTCTACACAGCGTGCATGCAAGGGACAGACTCTGAACTGGCGGATAATGGAGTTTGTCCATTTGTGTCAACAAAGCGGGGGTGAACTCTGAACTCTGTTTACCGGCGATAGTGGGTAGGCTGAGATTAGGGCTCATGGGAAAACTCTCGGTTTGTTGTCGTGTAGCGGAGGATGACGTTTGGAGGGCTCGTCTGTGTGCCGCGAATGCAAACAAACAGCGCGCTGACCGTGTTACTCGACTCTTTTTTCATGTTTTGTGTAGTTAAGCTGTAGTTTTCGTGTCTTGCGGCAAGGCTTGATTGCCCTCTGTGTTAGTCCTTGCGGGCTTGATGAATTTGTATTCCAGCGAATGGGCGAGCAGTGTGACTGAGGACTGTCTGGGCGGTGTCTCAGCGGGGAGAAGGGTCACGTAGGGACAGCACGGACAGTGTGGAAAATATTTGACTAGAATCGCGAGGGACATTTTAGGGAAAAACCGAAGTGAAAAACACACACTGGTGTAGAATCGTGTGTAACAGCTCCCCTTGTGGCTGCGTTGAGAATGGCTGTGAGAAGGGCTTGATGACAGAGAGTTGTTCTTTTAAGCAGACTCTGTGCTGAGTGGGAGTCCACAGATTGGTGTGGTCTCCCTCAGAACCCCACTCAGATGGATGGCTCTTCCACACTCTGCCTGTGCTGTCACTGTGGAGCTGTCAGACAACACACACGATCGTAACTACCGCCTGTACGAGAGAACCATCTCCATTTCCACCTCCAGCTCAGAGCCAGTGCAGTGAAATCAGTGTATTATGGAAATGAGAGGCAACGCTGCCCAGGTCTTGAAGGTCGTCTCTTATGGAAAACCATGCCCAGCTGCACTGTGCTGTGCTGAACTGTGCTGTGCTGTGCTGTGCTGTGCTGGGCTGTGCGTAAATACCATGTCATTCACCCGCGACCTGGTTTTCTTGGCACGCTAAAGTACTTTTTCCGGGAACTGTGTAGTTTTGCTTGTGGGATTGTCTGTGTAACCTTGTGATTAAGACTGAACAGCCGCCAGCCTGTGGGTTTCTACCGAGAGGTTGTTTCACAATAAACAACCCGTGCGTGCTTGAGTTTCGTCTGCGAACTTTACGATGCAGTGCGGTTTTAATGACCTGTGATACACCGCTATTCTCCCTAGCAGTGTCTGTGGAAATGTGGGTGAGGCACATGTGACTTGTAACTTGTGATGTCATGCATGCCTTTATTTGGAAGCAGAGTGTGTTTGCATATGTCACAATAAACAAGCGGTTGACTGCTGGAACTGCTGGTACAGATAGTGGACTCTTAAGTCACAGAACATAAGAGTTCAGGTAGAGTGGGTAACCTCTAGTAATGGGGGATTGCTCATGTCTGATCTAGACCAGACAGCACTAAGTCAAATAGTCTGGAACTGTACATGTGCCCTCAAATTGCCGTTTGGTGTCTTAGATGTGCCTGCACTGCATGTCCACCAGAATCTTTTTCTGATGCCTGAGGGCCAGGAGAGGCCTGGATTGGGAGCCTCTTCTGTGCCCCCAGGACAGAAAGACCCTTTCCCTTAGTGAATGTGAGCAATAAGCGCCATGTGAAAATAGAGGTCATGTTCACTTCACCTCACTGAAAACACACTGGCTTTTCATCTATTAGAGGAAAATATGAAAGACTGAAATTGAAGATCAAGAAATATTATCTTGGGGATGTGTAAACATAAGCCCCTCATTTCAGTTTTGAAAGCTGTCTGCGAGCTTTCTTCTTTTTTTACCTTTGTATAAGACGGTAAATTCTTTTCAAAGCCTAGTTCTATTCTTGGGATAGTTTAGGATGCGTTTTACATAGGAGTGTAAAGACCAGAGCCAAGCTGCGAAATAAGCATTCATAAGTCACGACAGACCCTCCCGTCTAACCCTAAAAATAAAATTGCCCTTCTCTATATCTGTTTTTTTTTCCCTCTATCATATACATATGGCCTGGAGTCCCGGTATAGCCAAAGCAATCAGTTTAAATGATTAAATCAATCAGTGCTTCATCATAAGCTGGGCATTGGCATTGGATCAATGCTGGGAGCACAGTGATATAGTGTGTGTGTGTGTGTGTGTGTGTGTGAGAGAGAGAGAAAGAGAGAGAGAGATAGAGTGCCAGAGAGAGAGAGAGAGCGCCAGAGGGAGAGAGAGAGAGAGAGAGAGAGAGATATGCCAGCCACCATTTCTTATTATGCCTTGATGGAAGTCAGACCCACTCAGATGTAAGGCAGTGGAAGGCACGTCATGTGCAAGTGCATCACCCATGCATTTCCTTGCTTGAGACCACAAACCCACGGAATGGCCAGTGCCAGCCATTGTAAAGCCGGCAGGTCACAGAGAAACCTCCCGCAAATATCTGAACAAAGAAAACACGTGATGCGGTACTCTCATCGAGGCCAGCTGATACCCCTCCCTGCCACGGGTGGCGCTATAGCCAGTCGCGCGTCTCCGTGAGGGGCTACCTGCGACAGTCAGCACTGGGCCAGATTTCGATGCTCGACCACGGGGCCCATCCGGGCAGCGGAACAGCGCTTTCACCGGATGAGCCACCCAGCAGCCCCTTTCTATTCTCACTTTTTCCGTTGTTTTTTAAAGGCCAGCGGTAGTTGTATCAGAGGTCCGTCTGCCTCTGCTTCACGCTGAGCTCCCTCTCGGGGTGTGCTGGCAGACCATCGCGCAGGTCCGCCTCTCTGAAGCGCTGACCTTCAGTAGGCTGCCCGTTGGGCGCTGTCCGGTTTGAGCCCCTTGTTAGCGGGGGCAACCTTCATCCTGGCTTATCGTGTGCGAGCGAGTGGGCAGACTTAATGCGCTTTTATATGGGGCGATGTGCCGTTTAATACACCTTAATCTGAGGCTCGGATGTTCAGGGGACAGACTTAAAGTCTGCTTGAAGTCACCTTGACCAGGACAAACGCTAATGCGCGGTTGCTAATGCTGTGCGTGCTGTTTGTCTGTACAAAACCGCTGCAAGAAACAGAGGAGGCACTTTGCAAGTGGCACCACAAAAAAAGGACACAAGCCACCTGTATTGCATACATTATGAAATACATTGTATTACTGGAATGTAGCAAAGGCTTGTATCCAGCATGACATATGCACAACTACCTAGCGTTTCACGTTTATACAGCAGGATATTCTGCATGCTGAAGCCATTCAGTATACAATATCCTGTACCTGGCTCAAGGGTACAACGGCAGTGTCCTACCTGGGAATCAAACCTGCGACCTTCAAATACTGTACGTGCATGCACATGCATGTATGTGAAATACTACCCATCCCTGACAGAAGTCAGTTGATTGGTCGAATGTGCTGGGTGTGGAGTGCCATTAAGCACAGCGCCAGGGAATCTCAGTGGCTCGTTGGGACAGTCAGGAGAGGGAGCGCACTGCCCCACCCTAACCTTGCGCTAATTCAGAGAGCAATGTGAAGGAACGCACAGCCCGTTAGGACTGAAGTGAGGGAAATCTGGCCCTCATGCCCTGTTAGACCACAGCACTTAGCGTTAGCGTGAGAGCTAAAGGAGGTTAACCCCTACTGCTGCTCCTGTTCACTCATGAACAGGCCAGGCGCAAAGCAGGCTGTTTATCCTACGCTCTCATGCGAGTCCAGCATACACATGGCCCAGCATGCAATTCTGCTGACGCGTGACAATGTAATGCATATGCATATTTTTATGTGTCCAGTGCTATAGCTGCATACAGCCTATACCAGTGGGCTGACCGCTGCCTGACCTGGACCTTGTGTCCAATATCAAAGCTTTAGGGTCTTAGCTGGGCGAGAGTACTCCTTGTGCAATATGCAGACTGTGCAGCGAGATTAGGTCTCCCCCCCCCCCCTTTCTGTGGACGCGCTGGTGATGTGGATTAAATGTGCTGTGAGTCACAGATGTCCCCGTGCTTACTTATTGGTAAGTGGATCTGTTCTCTTCGGCGGCGATGCTCCTCAGGTTCCTCCAGCGCGCAGAGACGGAGGCATTTACTGCCATGGGAGAAGGCACCGGGGAGACTGGCGATGTGAAAGAAAGTCTGTTATGATGACTCATTCTTTGCTGTTTGCTTTTGAAAAAGGCATTGGTCCTCAAAAACGCCGTTACACGGTGTATCTTCACACCGTGCAGAACGCGTGAGGTGGCGGTTTTTCACTGTTGACACAGGGGATGGTGGGACTCCTGTGGGGGAATGACCTTGCCCTTGTTCCGTCCTAGAAATGGGTGTTGTGGTGGGTGTCAGCTGTAGCCAATCAGCACTTGACTCACGGCCAGCTGCTTTAGTCACATTGGCTCAGCAGTTGATATTGATACAGGTAAAGGGGGAAAGGGGGGGGGGGGGGTAGGGAAGGTTGGGTGCATGTGGGCAGAAGTGTGTTTACCATTGTTCAGTTTTGCGTGTTGCTCAAGACAGACTCAGCATTCTGAGTCACAGTCATGTGTGTCTGTGTGTGTGTGTGTGTGTGTTGTTCGTACAAAGTGCTTTTCAGGGCATATTGCCAATCAGGTATAAAGGGGTATGGAGTGACATTCAAGATTGAATAGTGGGGTATAGTGGTAGAGGGTTGAATGTATCGGGTTTGTAGTGGCTTCTATATTTAAATAAAGGGTATATGACAATGTTTATGAGTTCAATAGAGGCCTATGTAGCGGCAGAGGATTGCATGGTGGGATATTGTGGCAGCATAAGATAAATACATGGTGTTTATTACAGCGTATAGAATTGAATGGATGGGGCCATACCTCTGTATACCCCATCCATTCAACCCTATAAGCTATATATGGCAATAAACACCATGCATTTACCCAATATCGTATGGAGAGAGAGGGGTATGTATTGGTATAGGGCTGAATGTGTGGGGCTCTGACAGGGCCCTGGGCTGTTCTGGGGCCTGCTGTGGCCTGCTCAGGGTGTGAGCCTCCCTTACTCAGCACAGGAACTGGTTTGACTGATGATGTCATGGCAGACACATCTTCTCCCCCCCCCCCCCCCTCACCCCCGGGCGAAGGGGTGGGGCCCCCGTATGCAGTTTCGCGCTCATGCGAGGGGAACGGCTGCACACCTGTGTCTGTCTCGAGGTGTGTAACCCAGGCCCAAAATCTGCATAGCACCGGTGATTCGTCTGAGTCGCTGATGGCTTAAGGAATCCGCACACCTTCATTCTCGGGGGCTGCTGGTGGAAAGAGAACTGCAGATTCCTGCAGCCCAGCCCTGGAGAATGGCACCCCTGTAGTAGGGAATGAAATCCAGGGAAAAGGATGTGTACTGTACCATGAAATGCCGAAAGTGCCTTACAGGCAAGATGAACTGCTGTGCTCCTGGTAGGTCCAATTAATCCCATGCTAGGTCCACTCAAAGACTATGTGCAGTCTTTGAAATGTAATGTCCATCTCGTATTTAGTGACAATAAAGTAAATTATTGGATGCCTTACGGGGTATTAAATTGGACTATTAAATTGGAGAACGGATTTAGACTGTGGCGTGACCCTTCTTTTACAATCACCAATTAAAAAAAAAAATTGTGCTGGGAAAGAAAAAAATAAATAAAAAAGAAGCGTTCGAAGAGGACTCCATTAAAGGACTCATTTTCAAATGAATGGGTCCGTATCGATCGGACGAGGGCACAGCGTGACTGCCAAATGCGAGGCGTTCCTGAGAGAGCGGCCGTTTGTAATGAGATTTCAGCGAGATTCCTTGAGCTGTCTCCGCATGCACTCACTCTATTAGATGGATGAGGTCAACATCTGCCTTCTGTTGGTTTGTTGTCGTTGCGGTTGTCATGACAGCGAGTGTCTTGATCAACTTCCAGGGGCCCTGTTCCTGCTTATACACATATTTGTTTTGTCCCTCACTTTTATATTGTCTCTTACATTTAGAAAAAAATTTGAATGGAATAACTTCTTAATTACATAAATATGAAGATAACCTTAACACGTGTGCACTAAAAAAACATTTTTTATTTTATTTTTAAAAGTGCTTTCAGTACACTATGAAAAATTCTGTGTAAATATAAGTTACTTGCATACATAGAGCATTCATTCAAACAGATACAGAGAGGCATATGCATGTTATAGGTGTTTTTTCCGATTGCATTGCATGGATTCACATGCATGTGTAGATGTGTGTGGAGTACATGATGAGAATATGCCATTAAATCCATCAAGTCTTTTCATTGTTTAAAATGAGTTATGATTGGTACTGGTGTGCGTGTACTGGAATATGAAGTCAAGATGAATGGGTAGGTGCTTGGACTTCAGGGCCAGTGAATGGGGGTTTAAGTAAGTGAATAGCAATAAATTTAATTCATAAAGCACGTTTGAAACAAACTGCTGAAACTGCTTAAGCCTCACTTTCGGTACGGTGAAATTTTTAAACCATTGCTGGCCCTGCCAATAGGGAAAAAAAAAACCAAAAACAGATGCATGTTTTTTATTGAAAAAACGTATGAAAAATGAAACGCGGTGCTTTTTTTTCTCAGTGGGGTAAAGTTCGCATTCCTGCTGAGTGAGGTTTCCTGGCTCAGGGCTGGAGGACCAGCGGTCGTGTCGCGGTCATGTCGGGGTTAGCGCCGTCTCTTCCCCGTCCTCCCCCCGTCCCCCCCGTCCCGCTGCCGCGTCGTCACCCGCCGCAAGTCACAAGCTGCCCCGGCGTAGCGGAATCTTCGGTGGCGTCAGCTGACCCCGCTGCGCGTCTGAGGAGCTGCTGAGGGAACGCTGGACCCGACGCGTGAAAAAACGAGAGACATTTTACACTCTCGCTTTACATCTCAGGCACATAGCAAGGGCTCTTATCCACACCCATGGACTCCTCTTACATTTTTAAAATTCATATGAGAGGAAGAGTGTGAGAGAGACAAAGTGACATTGACACAATTTTTATTTATTTATTTTTTTTTATACATATGTATGTACGTATATATGTAGATATATGTATATATATATACATATATGCATACACACACATATATGTGACATGAATAAATGCTTAGAGAACTACAGCGAATGCAGATTCTTCCTTAGAAGTGTACTGCATGACACAATTAAGCAATTAACATCCCATAATGCTCTGTGGCATGTATAGAAATGCTGAGCAGGCCCAGTTGACCTTGATTTTGGATCAAGGATAGCAAGAGGAAAAGATCAAAGTGACATTGGAAGAGGGTTTTTTATTGGGGCATAGATGGCAGGAGCTTCAGTCACAAAGACTGTTTAACAGGCTAGTGTTTCAATAGGAGCAGTGACTACAGTGACATGTGCATTTAGATCTATGGGAAAGACATCAGCAAATTCTGGTCGAAAGCGCACATTCAATGGCTGTGATGCTCGTGCTTTAGTGCAATATGTACGGAAAAACAGAAAAGCAACTCTTCCTCAGGTGACTGAGAATGTCAATGCAGGACATGATCAGGCTGTGTCAGCAAGAACAGTCTGTCAACAACTACATAGATAAGCATATTGTAGTAAGGTCGCAGTGCATAAACCTCTCATCGCAAGGACAAATTTGGGAGTTCAAGCACATTTGGGAGTTCAGTGGTCCAGAAAACATAGGCCATGATCAGATGAGTCATCCTTCACCATATTCTTGACAAGTGGGCAACTGCTTGTGTGGTGTAGACCAAGAGAACTGTACAGGCCTGCATGGTTGACTTCTACAGTGAGGGGGTCCTTTGGCTGTGTTATGTTGTGGGAGGCATTTTTCTGGCATGGTCACCTTTATCCTATGGTGAAGCATTTGTATCCTGATGGGAGTAGTCTCTTCCAGGATGACAATGCCCCCACCCACAGGGCACGAGGGGTCACTGAATGGTTTGATGAGTATGAAAATGACGCAAATCGTATGCTATGGCCTTGGCAGTCACCAGATCTCAACCCAATTGAACACCAATGGGAGATTTTGGACCAAAGTGTTAGACAGCGCTCTCCACCACCATCATCAAAACACCAAATGAGGAAATGTGTTTTGAAAGAATGGAGTTCCAGAGATTTATAGAATCTGTGCCAAAGTGCATTGAAGCTGTTCTGATGGCTTGTGGTTGCTCAGCACCTTACTAAGACACTTTATGTTGGTCTTTCCTTTAATCCGTCTGTTTGTATATGTGTGTGTGTGTGTGTGTGTGTGTGTGTGTGTGCGTGTGTATATAGCTCAATCATAATGCTTTGGCAATATTTATTGTATGTATTTTATTTATGTAAAGCATATTGAATTGAATTGATAGAAAGATACAGAGACTGAGACAGAGAGAGATGGAATGAGAGAGAGAGAGTACAGTACAGTATTTGAAGCTGGAAATAGGCAGGCAGAATGCTGGTATGAGTTCCGGCCTTTTTTTTTTTTTTGTTTTGTTTTTTTTGCAAACGCTCTGATGCCAGTGTGGTGTTTGTCAGAGCTGTCGGTGTTAAGTTCTGCCCGGGTGCTCATCGGATCACCGGGGTTAGAGCTGCCACGTGCCAGCGGTGATGTCATCCACGCGGAACTGAGGCAGGGTTTTAGTTGCATGATTAAGTGGCTCTAACGGTTTGGCTGACACAACAGGCCTTTGTGCCGTTCGCATGTTTGCAGGCATGGCCTGTATTTCACTGAATATGTGCCCAAGTCAACATGTTAGACTGGATTCAGACACATGAAAGCAGGCACTCACTCACACACAGCACACATTTGCATGCGCTTTTATACATGCGCAAATTCATTTGTGGGTGCACACAGATACTCCACGCACACACACACACACACACACACAGTAAAATGTCCCGTATTAATTCAACTCTAACAGAGTTAATTTAACTGAACATTTTTCTGGCAGACATGGGCACATACACACATACATGCAAACAAATACACACACAAAGCATGCATACAGGCAGGCGCTCACACACATACATGCATGGATGCGCACACATATTGACTGTTTCGCGTGTTACGTCCCCGTGGCTGAGCTTTAATCATTTGAAGTGAATATGTAAATAAAGCTGAATGACGGTCAGAGCGGAACGGTGGTGCAGTGCCTAGCACTGTCGCTCGGCCCTGGGTTTGAATCCTGGGCCTTTTCCGCGTGGAGTCCGCGCCACCGTGTTCTCCCCGTGTCTGCGTGCATTTCCTCTGGGTAATCCGGTTTCCTCCCACATTCCAAAGATGTGCATGTCATTGGCTAATTCCTACTTACTCTAAATTGCCCATAGGTATGAGTGTGTGAGTGAATGGTGTGTGGGCCCTGCGATAGATTGGCGGCCTTGTCCGGGGTGTATTCCTGCCTCTCGCCTAATGCACGCTGGGATAGGCTCCAGCATCCCCCACGGCCCTGAGCAGGATAAGTGGGTATAGATAATGGATGGATAAAGGTGGTCATGAGGGTATATTTATGGTAAAAGTGTAAGAGAGTATTTCTGGCCTCTTGCTTGAAAGCCTGAGGAATGACTGACATGCTGAGCCAGTGGCCAGGCGTGTGTTTGAGTACTTGACACTATGCCTGAAAGCCAGTCACCTGAGGGGAAATGGCCACTCTGTCACCCAGGTGTGTGTGTGTGTGCGTGCACGTGCGTGCATGTGTGTGTGCGTGCGTGCGTGCGTGTATGTGTGTGTGTGTGTTTCTGTGTGCGTGTGAGTGTTAGTGTGTGTGCCTGTATATATGTGTGTGTGTGTATGTGTGTGTGAGAAAGAGAGAGAGAGAGCGTATGTGGCAATCTGCCATTGACAGAGAAGCACAATGACTGTCAATATCTGCAGTTTATTATTTATGTATTTTATGGCTTACATATGACAGCATGCGTATGTTGTTGTTGTTTACGTTGTATGTGTGTCTAATGTTTGTGTTTTTTATTATTTATTTTTTATTGCTTTGGCTTCAAAGTGCATGTCATACTAGCTCCCTTGAAATTGAAAAGACCGAGACAGACTGAGAGACAGAGACCGAAACAGAGTCAGAGAGAGAGAGATACAGGGAGTCAGAGAGAGAGAGAGATGCAGGGAGTCAGAGGGAGAGACCACCAAGTGGTTGCTTCCGGGATCTCTGCACAGTATATTGCATATTCTGTTTGCAATGGTCCAGACCTCTGGGCCATCTTAGTGTCTTTATGCACTTGATCAGTTATGTAAGGATTTGTAAATGCAGCACAAAGACGAATTATTTTTCTCTGAAATCAACAGCTGCTTTATGGCTTTTCTGTGTAGTACAAGGAGACATTTCAGCCAGAGAATGAGGAATCTCCTCCTACGGTATTTTGGACCGAATTAAGCTCTTGTTTCCCCGATCTGTGGTCGTAAAACGCAAAATAAAAGGTTGTAAATTCCTATGTTGGTAGCAGCGCTTTTGAGAGGAAAAAAAAGGATTACTGCACACAATCTGAAAATGGAGAATTCATTTAAAACCTTCGAGGCATTTTTGGCTTGGGGTGTAATGACCACAATTTCAGGCTTCCCCTAGCATAGGCATTTACATTTGAATTTATTTACCTTTATTTTACGAGGAAGGCTGAGTGAGAGCTCCATTGCCATTTGTGGCGAAGTTGTGGGGAATGAATGTGGGTACAGCATTCAAGGGATTACACAGCTAATCAATTTAGCGTGGAACAATCAATCAATCAATAAATCAATCAGTCTTTATTTGTATAGTTCATTGCGTGCAACTGAACGCAGTGCAGTGTGCTCTACATTGGGGGGAAAAAATCTAGAAAAATCAAAAAAATAAAACGATAAAAAATTATTTAAAAATAAACAGTTAAAAGGGATGATGGAAAAATAAACAATAAAAAGGTGGCCAAATGCAGAGATGCAGTTTTGTGGATATGTGGCCAGGATGCTGGGCTCAACACTAAAAAGTGCCACTAAAAAGGACCTTTAATGACCACTGAGTCTGGAACTAAGTTTAACGTTATCGAAAAAGCCGTCACCACACTGCCCCCATCATTGTGATAGGGAACTGGATTTTATTTGGTCTAGAGAGAACAGTGCCCCCTGCTGGCCAGCTGATACCACTTCCAGCAACAATTTAGTTGTACCAGGCCATCTCCGATTAATCTCCAGTACATGTCCCAACCAGCACAACGCTGCTTAGATTAGGCAGTTATGCTACACAATGGCATGACCGCTACTGGCACAAATTCTGACATCAGCAGTTTGAATCTTGACTCTGGCACAGCATATTATCCAGCGGCAAGAAGGGCTCCACAGATATCTAATATAGGACACACGTGGCTTCCCTCTGCCTCAGTAACGTGACTTTTAAGTCAGGCAGAGGCTGCTGTTCCTTGGTTTACACCCGCATTGGAGCACTCCGAGCGCTCACACCTGCAGTTCAAGCGCTGCCACCAGTGAGTTATGTGCCTCCCTCCTTCGGTCGGTGCAAGCTCTCCTGTAGTACGCCGCCTGAATTGTGATGTGGGAAATAACCATTGGCTTGTCAGGCAGGGTATCAGCATAGTTCAGTCACTGAATAAATTGGGACCCCCTCCAAAAATGAGTAAATGAAATTCCGCTGGAGTGTATTTGTTTGCCACCTGTGCAGTCTTCCATGTTGTTTGTTTTCACTAAGTGCTCCCCCCCCCTCCCCCCCCAACAACTGAGGAACCTTAGTCAGCAAAGCCTTCTCCTTATTCACTGTTGGTTTATTGCTTTGTGCTTTCAAGCGCACCAGTTCAGGTTTTTTTTAAATGGCTTGTTTGCAGGTTACGTAAGGAGGGGGGGAGGGGGGTGGGGGGGGGGGTGTGTTCAGGGTGATGATGCATTTTTAATAAAGCCGGCGAGCGGCGTCCGGCGGCGATAGGACTCACGGCCCGGCGCCGGCGCTGAATAGAGAGAATCATTCATGTCCTCAGTGCGGGGGCTCCTGATTGAAATTCCAGGGGCTTATCGCCCGGACAGATTGGCGCTATTATCCGCCGTTGCATTATCCGGGCTCTGTCACCTTCAAACGGCCCATCTGGACCGTACCATCCTTTCGCAGGGGCGGGGGGGGGGGAAAGGATTCGACTGTGTGACACTCGATTGTCCAAAAACACGCGGAAAAGACCGGAGCGTTGTGAGAGGAAGTATTCGCAGGGAAGGGGTCGCCCTCGGCCTGCCCGGACACTGAGACACTTCCTCTGGCCGGGCTGGGGCCTCGCTGTGTAGAGAGAGAGACGCCGGGCCGCATGTCCCCGGCACCCTCTCCTGCGCACACTAATGAGCGGCGAATGAATCAGGGGTCTGTGAGGAGGGTGAACAGACGCTAACCTCACAGGAACGGCGTGCACATGTTGAGCGGAGAGCGTTTGTGACCGTGTCGTTTCCCCCTTCCCTCTCTTTTTCCCCTTCACCTCCTTCTCTCGTCCCTCTTTCCCTCTTCCTCATCTGTTTCTCTTCTTTTGTCACTTTCACTGTCAATTTTCAATCTTGTTCTTCCTTTCTCTTTCTTGTGTTGACTCTCCCACGTCTTGCCCTTTCTCCTTTATTCCTCTTTTCTTTTATCTGTTTCTCTTCTTTGTCTCCCTCTCTGGTTCTATTTCTGTTTGGATCATCCCCCTCCCTTTCTCCATCCATCCCCCCCTTTCTCTCTCTCTTTCTCTCTCCCTACCCCCCCTCTCTCTCTCACTCTCACTCTCTCTCTCTCTCTCTCTCTCTCTCTCTCTCTCCCTACCCCCCCCTCTCTCTCTCTCTCTCTCTCTGCAGGGATAGAGCTGTGCCTGCCGTTCTGGCGTTTTCGGGTCACCATGGCGGCTAACTTTGTGGTTCTGGCGGGGCAGCTCCTGATGCCCGGTCTGGCTGCCCTGTGCCGAGACTGGCAGATCCTGCAGGCCGTCATCATCTGCCCCTTCATCCTTATGCTGTCCTACATCTGGTGAGCGCCCGTACACCCCCTATCCTGCACCTTCTGGCACCCTGTCTGGTGCACTACCCCGTCGCGTACCCTCCTGTACCACCCTGTACCCTGTCCTACACACCCTGTCCCACATCCTCCTGTACCACCCTGTACCCTGTCCTACACACCCTGTCCCACATCCTCCTGTACCACCCTGTACCCTGTCCTACACACCCTGTCCCACATCCTCCTGTACCACCCTGTACCCTGTCCTACACACCCTGTCCCACATCCTCCTGTACCACCCTGTACCCTGTCCTATACACCCTGTCCCACATCCTCCTGTACCACCCTGTCCTATACACCCTGTCCCACATCCTCCTGTACCACCCTGTACCCTGTCCTATACACCCTGTCCCACATCCTCCTGTACCACCCTGTACCCTGTCCTATACACCCTGTCCCACATCCTCCTGTACCACCCTGTACCCTGTCCTACACACCCTGTCCCACATCCTCCTGTACCACCCTGTACCCTGTCCTATACACCCTGTCCCACATCCTCCTGCACCACCCTGTACCCTGTCCTATACACCCTGTCCCACATCCTCCTGTACCACCCTGTACCCTGTTCTGTACAACACACATCCCGCACGCTCCTGTACTGTCCTGTACCACCCCTTATTCCTGGTCGGGCTCACGGGTGGAGTGGAACGTATCCCAGAATGCATTGGGCGAGAGGTGGGAATATATGGGTGTGTCCAATTACTTTTCCCTCCTGACCTCCTTTCCACCACTGTCCCCCACTACAACTTCTCTCCTACCCAGAAGAATGAGGAGGAAAGGAGGGGAGGAGACGAGTTTGAAGCCGCTTCGCCAATACGGCTCTGTGTGCTTCGCTCATCTCCTCCAATATTGGGACACTGGTGGGAGGGAGGGCACAAAGATCGGTTTACGGGGCACGAAGGAGACGTGGTGGTAGTGCAAAAAAGGAGGATAGGTTTTGTGAGTATTGGGACACACCCTTCGTGTCTGTAGACAGCCATATTTGCACGATGCTGCCACACCTCGCCCGTTGGCTCTGTGCGTTTGAATGCAAACAGCCGAGTCCTGTTTAAATTCGGGCCCTCGTCCAGCTGAGGTCGTTGAAGGTCGCTGTCCTTTGTGCAGGATTTTCCCAGAATCCCTGCGCTGGCTTCTGTCTACGCAGCAGTACTGCCGCGCCAGACGGCAGATGCACCGAATTGCCAGGAAGAACAAGGTGGGCGGGACGATCACCGACGAGCTATTCTCAGGCAAGACGCGGCGGACGAGCGGGAGGAGGCCAGCCTCGCCCTCGCTCGCTATTTTTAAATCCGTCACGGTTTTTAAAGCACCTTCTCCTCTGCATTTCGCTTCAGAACGCCGGTTCTGGAATCTTGTTTTCACAGAACCCTCCGACACGAGCAGTAGGGAGAAAGCATTGCTATTAGCTGCTAGCTGTATGGTCACCTGGCTCTCTCCTCTTCTCTTGTGGATGAGGTGGAGAGGGTGAAGTGAACTGATGAAGCCCTATAGGTTTTCTTTCAATCAGACAGAAATAGTGAGTGAGACAGTGTGTGAGAGAGAGAGAGAGATAGCTCTCTTGGATTTGTCTCCATGGAAACCGCTCTGATCTCAAACTTTCACACTGGCATTGTGATGTGCTGTTGCCTGAAGACAAATTCCTGAAATGGCTGTAGTTCCCTCATACTGCTGTATGAACTACCTAAGACATTCTGACAACACCAGTATGATGATGATGATGATGATGATGATGATGATGATGATGATTTCTGGGTGACGTATCATATGCCAAAATGTGCCTGTGGTTTCACATACACAGTTCCTTTAGTGTGGTAGTAGAACTGTGCTCATTAATAGGGGTTGTCAGTTCAAACCCCAGGCAAGCAGTGCCCTTATGGAGAAAGAATAAATGTATTATTAAGACATTGTAGGACAGTGGTTCTCAACCCTGTTCCTGTAGTTCTAACATCCTCTAGGTTTTCATTTCAACCCTAATTTGGCACACCTGATTGTATTAAATAGCAGCTGAACGAGATCTCTAGCTGTTGAATGAGGTGTGCTTTTTTAGGGTTGGAGTGAAAGTCTTTTCCCCTGTAAAGACAAAATCGTTGAGAGCAGCGTGTTGAGCGTCCTCTGCGTTTACAGAACTCCAAAATGAGAGCCAGAAGAAGCCCAAGAAGACGTGCATCGTGAAGATGGTGGGCACCAGGAACCTGTGGAAGAACATTGTGGTGCTCTGCGTGAACTCGTAAGTGTGTGCCCTCTCCCTGGCCCAGACTCCCTGCCCGCCCGGGGGTACCCTGGGGGTATCCTTGCACAAGCTTACCTTGAAAGATGGAGGTATTGATCCGTGTAATCGATGCGAGATCGATCCAAGGTTAGGGCCAAAGCGAGCTGTCAGTTCTCACCCAGACACAGTGGGAACAGGGACAGAACAAGGTAATGCATCATTATTGGTAGTACAATAGCGGGACAATGCTTATTGTAATTGGTGGAAACTACTTCCTGAATATTCACAAGCTGCCCAAAAGAACAGTCCCATGGGCATTGTTCTGTTGGTAGTTGCTGACGCGCCCCCTGATTGGTGGAGCTCCTGTGTGTTTTCCGTCACTGAGGTAACGCCACTCTGTCCTATCCCGGTCTTATTGCCAGTGCCCCAGTCGCAGGGGTATTCACACACACACACACACACACACACACACACAGAGCCATCACCTGCAGCTGTGCTGGATCTGCTATAGCAGGAAGTGTGGCGGGGTGAGGGGACGCTTATCACTGCTCCTGATAGTGCCGCTGTTGATGATGTGCCAGCAGAGCCTATGAATATTTCATGAGCTGCGCCCGTGGACAGCTGAAGAGAAACGTGCTGTCTGTGTGTGCGTGTGTGTGTGTGTGTGTGTGCCTGATCATGTGTGTGTGTGTGTGTGTGTGTGTGTGTGTGTGTGTGTGTGTGTGTGTGCACCTGTGTGTGTGTGTGTTTGTGTGTACGTGCGAGAGAGTATGCAGAAGCTGCTAGGTTCTTATTCCTTAGTTTTTCATCCACGTCATTTGTACTATTTTTCTCCCCTCCTCTTCTGCTGTCCTCTCGCTCTTCATTCACTCCAATTTGACATTCCTCTCTCACTCTCTCTCTCATTCTCACTCTCTCTCCCTCTCTCTCTCTCTCTGTCTCTGACTGTCACTCTCTCACTGTCTCACACACCGTCACTCTTTCTCTCTCCGTCTCTCTCACTCACTCTGTCCCTCTCTCTCACATACCCTCTCCCTCTCTCTCTCTCTCTCTCTCTCTCTCTCTCTCTCTCTCTCCCTCTCTCAGACTCACAGGGTATGGGATCCATCACTGCTTTGCCCGCAGTATGATAGACCCTGAGGCGGGCAATACCAGCATGTTCCACAACTTCTACGCGGACTACTACACCATGGCGGGCATCGCCGTGGCGTCCTGCCTGGCACTGTGCCCGGCCGTGGGGTTCATGGGCCGCCGGGGGGGTCTGCTCATGTTCATGATCATCACCGGCCTGGCGTCCCTGCTGCAGCTGGGCCTGCTGACCTGTGAGTGTACCGGAGCCTGCGTAAACACACACATGCACACACACTGTACACGCAAACGCATACACACGCACACACACACACGCACACATACTGTACACGCAAACGCATACACACGCACACACACACGCACACACACACACACACACACATACTGTACACGCAAACGCATACACACGCACACACACACACACACACATGCACACATACTGTACACGCAAACGCACACACACGCACACACACACACACATGCACACATACTGTACACGCAAACGCATACACACGCACACACACACACACGTGCACACATACTGTACACGCAAACGCATACACACGCACACACACACGCACACACACACACACACACACATACTGTACACGCAAACGCATACACACGCACACACACACACACACACACATGCACACATACTGTACACGCAAACGCACACACACGCACACACACACACACATGCACACATACTGTACACGCAAACGCATACACACGCACACACACACACGTGCACACATACTGTACACGCAAACGCATACACACGCACACACACGCACACACACACACGTGCACACATACTGTACACGCAAACGCATACACACGCACACACACACGCACACACACACACACACACACACATACTGTACACGCAAACGCATACACACGCACACACACACACACACACATGCACACATACTGTACACGCAAACGCATACACACGCACACACACACACACATACTGTACACGCAAACGCATACACACGCACACACACACGCACACACACACACACACACACATACTGTACACGCAAACGCATACACACGCACACACACACACACATGCACACATACTGTACACGCAAACGCATACACACACACACACACACACATACTGTACACGCAAACGCATACACACGCACACACACACACACACTGTACACGCAAACGCATACACACGCACACACACACACATGCACACATACTGTACACGCAAACGCATACACACGCACACACACACACACACACATGCACACACACTGTACACGCAAACGCATACACACACACACACATGCACACATACTGTACACGCAAACGCATACACACGCACACACACACACATGCACACATACTGTACACGCAAACGCATACACACGCACACACACACGCACACACACACACATGCACACATACTGTACACGCAAACGCATACACACGCACACACACACACATGCACACATACTGTACACGCAAACGCACACACACACACATGCACACATGCACACATACTGTACACGCAAACGCACACACACACACACACACACATGCACACATACTGTACACGCAAACGCACACACACGCACACACACACACGCACACATACTGTACACGCAAACGCATACACACGCACACACACACACACATGCACACATACTGTACACGCAAACGCATACACACGCACACACACACACATGCACACATACTGTACACGCAAACGCATACACACGCGCACACACACACATGCGCGCACATACAGTACACACAGCCCAAACCATGAAAAACAGCCCCACCCCAAAAGAGTGTTCAGATACTTTTAGTCATATAGTGCACAAACGCGTGTGCACACACGCACACAGATACATGCACACACGCACACGATACACATGCACACACACACATATCCACAAACACACACAGATATGCATGCACACATATACACAGAGACGTACGCATAAACGGACGCAGACATTAACAGAAGCGCATGTGCACACGAGCGGGCGTGCACACGTCATTGGTTATCGTCTTTGCGTCCGTTGGCCTGTCCGCTCTAACGTCACTCTTCTCTTCTCTCCTCTGCGGTGGACTCAGTGCTGGGGAAGTACAGCTCTAAGCTGAACATAGGTACGTCGCACGCCGTCCCTCTCCTCTCTTTCTCAAACAGCTCTTCTGAGAAAGCGCGGCTGTGTCAAGGGTTCGTCTCTGAACCTCCGCAAGCGCACTCCGAACCGAAAGGAGAGAAAACCGAAGGGAGGAGGAAGGAGGAAAGCGAAGGAGGAAAGCGGAGGAGTTTTGTAACCTGTGGCAAAAGGAATGCACCGTGAAAGGGGAAGGACGTGAGAGAGTTTGAGAGAGCAATGTGTGCGCTCGCTGCGAGAGGGGGTGTACTGTGGCCTTCTGCGAGGCCTTTTTGATGGATCGGGAGATTCATACCACTTCAAAGAAAATGGCGGTTGACCCTAATCTCTTCTTTTGCTTTCGGTCCTCCAGCACACTCACTCTCAGAGTTGTGCAGTGCCAGGACCAGACACCTCAGTAATATAATCCCCCCCAAACCACCCCCAGCCTTTCGTGTATTTCAAGCTTCAACTTTTAAGGCTTTAAATACATTTATAAATTCTCCCCACAAAATCCATTGCAGATCTGCGTATGTAACGGATAACCCCTAAATTACAGCCTTTTTATCTGTTGACTTAATTATGATGTGCTTGTTTGCAAAATGTCAGTACACACAGTATTTGTAGACATTTGTAACTTTACTGCGTACTGTATACAGTCTTTTTTAAATTTGCAGGTAAGTAAGTGCAAGAGCAGTGCTGTATCAGGCTTGTACCTCTAATATCTAGCGAAGCCCATATCTGATCTCTAATATTTAGCGAGTGTGGATGATGTGGCCGCCGTGTGTTTAGGGGGGCACCCCTGCACTGTGGTATTACTGACGGCTGGGCCGGTGCTTTGCCACACAGAGCAAGAACAGTCCAAGGCTCTGGACAGGAAGTTCTCCATCGCCTTCTCCATCATCGGCATGTTCTCCTCTCACGCCGTCAGCAACCTCAGCATCTTCTTCTGCGCGGAGATCACGCCCACCGTCATCAGGTGGGCACTCTGCAGGGGCGGGGCAGTGGGCGGGGTCAAGGTGATGGGGAGGGGTTAAGGGAAAAGCTGCCATGGCAGGAGTGAGGGGGGGCGTGGTCGAGTTAACCTTGGGTGGTCAAGAGCATTCTTCCTCTGTCTCTGTTGGGAAGGGGGCCTTGTATTTGCAAAGCCTGCGCTTTTTATCAATGGTTTTCAATCATTAACTTCTAGTGCAGCTATCTCTTGTGATCTTGAATTGAGTGAGAGAACAATGACCAAAGGCCATTCTGCCAAGTTTTGAAACACTGGAGTAGGGCATGGGTACTGTGTGTGTGTGTGTGTGTGTGTGTGTGTGTGTGTGCCTGCCTGTGTGTGTGTGTGTCTGTGTGTATCCGCATGCCTTTGTGTGTGCACATCTGTATGTGTTTCCTGTATTAAAGCCCATTTTCTATGTATGATTTTATTTTTGTTTGTACAGGTAGATTTAGCTCTCCCTCATTCCCATGCATGCTCTGCATTTGAGTGTAAAGACTGGTTCTATACCATCTTAACTGCATCTTTTTTACAAATTTATTTTAGGTCACCAATGTGACAAAGTACTTGAGTAATATCTCAGCAGCACCCCCTTGTGGTTATTAAAACACCTGCACCAATAGTGCTGAATTAAGAATTTTATTTTTTTTTGTCATTTATACTGCAAGGTTCACATTGTTCTCAGTGGATTAATACAAACCAGGTTCAAATTGCAGGCAGGGCACTGCTGTTATAGTCTTAAGGCACAGCCTGAATTGCTTGAGTGAAATGTCCTGCTATGTCCTGGGTTTTCAACAGATGGTCTGTGAAGGTACAGGAGGTTCAATATAAGATAATCAGAAGTTTAAAATAATATAATCATTTTAAACTTCTGATATGTGTCTCTGGGATGCCTTTGAGCCTGAGCAGGGATCCCTGGATCAACACTGGTTAGAATCCCTGCGCTATATGACAGCCAGTCCCATTGGATAAGAGTGTTTGGTTAGCTTTGTTTTCCTGATCCCTCATTGGCTCTCTGCTGTGTGCAGGGGCGGGGGGCTGGGCCTGGTGCTGGCCAGCGCGGGTTTCGGGATGCTGACCGCGCCCATCATGGAGCTGCACAACCAGAAGGGCTACTTCCTGCACCACGTGATCTTCGCCTGCTGCACGCTCATCTGCATCATCTGCATCCTGCTGCTCCCGGAGACGCGCTACAAGCCGCTGCCCGAGCACATCGGCGACGGCGAGGCCTGCGTCCGCCCCCCGCTGCTCGCCCCCAAGAAGGCGGGCGAGCAGGACCCCCTGCTCCACCAGTCGGAGCCCGGCGAGCGGGCCCGGGTGCAGGAGACCGCCCTGCGCGGGACGGACGAGCCCCGCGCCGTGGAGGACGTGTCCGCCTGCATCGTCGGGACCCCGCCCCCCGGCACGGCGGTGCCCCCGCCCCCCTGCGTTGTACAAGTCACACCCGTCCGCTCGACGGGAGCTCCGCCCCCCTGCGAAGTGGACGCCGAGGGTCCCGTTGCTATGGAAAACGAGCTCCCCAAGATTACTGACGCAAACCCACCCATTGGTAAAGACAACACACCTCCTAGTACTACAGACATAACGCCACCTTCACCACCCTCTACTACAGACACAACACCACCCTCACTACCCTGTACTACGGACACAACACCATCAACACCACCCTCACCAGCCTGTGCTACTGATGCCACATCTCCCGATACTACAGACACAAAATCTCCCGATTCAACAGACCCGAAATCTCCCGATACTACAGACCCAAAATCTCCCAGTGCTACAGACCCCAAATCACCCAGTGCTACAGACCCCAAATCACCCAGTGTTACAGACCCAAAATCTCCCAATGCTACAGACCCCAAATCTCCCAGTGCTACAGACGCCAAATCTCCCAGTGATACAGACGCCAAATCTCCCAGTGCTACAGACCGCACATCTCCCAGTGCTACAGACCACAAATCTCCCAGTGCTACAGACCACAAATCTCCCAAAGCTATAGACCGCAAATCTCCCACTGCTACAGACCACAAATCTCCTAGTGCTACAGACCCCAAATCTCCCAGTTCTGCAGACCCCAAATCTCCCAGTGCTACAGACCACAAATCTCCCAGTGCTACAGACCCCAAATCTACCAGTGCTACAGACCCTAAATCTCCCAGTGCTACAGATCCCAAATCTCTCAGTGCTACAGACTCCAAATTTCTCAGTGCTATAGACTCCAAATCTCCCAGTGCTACAGACTCCAAATCTCCCAGTGCTACAGACCCCATATTTCCCAGTGCTACAGACCACAAATCTCCCAAGAGTACAGACCCCAAATCTCCCAGTGCTACAGATCCCAAATCTCCCAGTGCTACAGACCCCAAATCTCCCAAGGCTACAGACTCCAAATCTCCCAGTGCTAAAGACCCCATATCTCCCAGTGCTACAGACCCCATATCTCCCAGTGCTACAGACCACAAATCTCCCAGTGCTACAGACTCTGTATCTCCCAGAGGTACGGAGGTTGTTCTCCTTGGTGCTACAGACTCTCCGGCTGCTTCTCTTACAGACGCTGTTAACTCTACTCCCACAGACACCGCGGCCCCCTGCGCTACGGGTGTGCTCGCCGACGCCCCCTCTGATCCCGCAACCCCTCCGGCCAACGGCACTGCCACAGCAAGCGCCACGCCCCCTTCCCTCAGCCCAGGCTCCGCCCCCGACGCCGGCACGGAAGGCGCGATACCGCTGAACGGCTCCGCCAGCGGAGTGAGGTCGTCCTGATCGAGCCCTCCCACGGCGGGGGGGGGGGGGGGGGGGGCGGGTCGGGGGTTTCGCCAGGGCAGCAGTTAAGAACCCAGGCTCCTTTGACGGGTGCCCGTCGCCAGGAAGGGGGTGTGGCCCGCGCAGGAAGACGACGGGGCGACCCGCGACCCGTCGCTGCCCCTTGTTCCCGCCTTTCGGCGCGCGTCCAGCGCGACGGCGCTACGCACAGTGACGGGCGCCCTGAGGGTCGTTCGCAGAGAGCCGGGCTGTGCCGTCGGGCGGAGAAGACCACAGCGCGGTGGGCTTCGGTTCCAGCGGGGCCCGAAGTGAACGTTCGCTGACTTTCAGTATTAAATCCCGACGCAGTGTGACTTCCGCGCAGAATTTCACCGTGCTTGTGGGGGGTGTTTTTCCTTCACGTGAAACTGAATGAACATCCAAAGTCCAAAAAAAAAAGGAAAAACAAAAAAAAAAAGAACTGGCTTGTGTATAATACCCCACGGAAGAAAACAAATGTACATGCTGCAGTCATTTAAAATTTTATTTCATTTTTAAAAGTGCCATGATAGCATACACTGGGTATGGTTGTATTATTATGAAGCCTGATGTCATGATCTACATGTCCCAAAACTGAAGCAGGTCATTTTTTAGCAAAGATAAGCACATGAATCCATTCAGCTCTGAAAGCAGACAGATAAGGCTTGAACAAAATCAATAAATAAATGTAAAGACTACACAGTGCACATTAGAAGGATGGATAGCGAGTTTAATTACTCTTGCAAAGAATTATGACTGGTTGAGTGATTCATCTCTGGACTCAAAGTTTGACTTACTGCATCTCGGAGATCAAAGCAGCTGCCAGTAAACCGAAAACTTAATTGTTCACAAAGCACAATGAAACAATTCGTAATGAAAACGTTCTAAAACCATCTATGACCTTTTGATCTGAACTGACATTTAAAGTTCATCTTTATACTTGTTGATGCAGGACAACTCTGAAGTGGGGGGTAAAATATTGTGGGTCTATGAGGTGATTCCTAAAATAAATATTTACGATCCTGAGCTTTTGAAAGGCTGTTATAGTTAGGGCTACTTAGTCCCAGGTGATGAAGGGAACAAAGCACCACACAGGCATTATAAAACCCAAATGGCGTGAGTTCTGTTTGAATGAATTCTGAAAGTCGCCAAGCGCTCAACATTCAGTGAGCAAGCGCATCATGCTCAGATTTCTGTAGGTTTTTGAGAGAAATCTGTTTGGTTTTCTTATTTAACATTCCTTGGGTTTTGCATTGAATTCTGAACAAGGAGCATTGCACCCAAACAGAACCATGGTGTTACCGTGCCGACAATTCTGAAATGATTACCCCTCTCGAGTTCCATAGTTACGTCAACAAATTAAAATGCCAAAAGAGGGCTACTCTCACTTTCTATACTTGCAATGATGGCTTGCTTTGTATGCTCTGAAGATGACTTTGAACACTGTGTTGTTATACTGATTGTATAAGAAGGCACACAATTATTCACTCTTTCACGATGAACTTTTAGGCCCGTGTGTGTATGTGCGTACCACACACAAATTAACTTAGTGATATCTGTCCTGGTGTGCTACAAAGGGGCTGGATCGTGCATTCATGTGTGTCATCCATTGCCTGTATACTCCATTCCTTGGACGTAATATTGGGCGCTAAACTGTCTCTCTTTGCCATTATGATGATGGGGTTCAGTTTAGAAGTACCGCTATTGAATGGCATCTTGAACTATTATTGTGCTATTGAACGCTATAAGTGTTCTTCCTTCAAGACAAAGTAGGAGGGCGCAGATTAGGCTTATTCTTGTCAGTGTTGAGATGGCAACGTATGTGCCATTTTGTGTTACTAACGTCAAGCTTAAATGCCTAATATAAAAAACTAAGATAAAACTAAGAAGCAAAAACACAAATCTTTTAAATCATAGTTTTTCGAACTACCAGAGTCACATGACCCGAGTATTAATTCTGTTGGATTCCGTCAGCGTGTTTGTTTGAATTTAATTGCCACTTTATCTATAGAGACAGGGAAAAAGCATGTATACTGTAGGGACTGGGAACATTAAAATGAAAATGAACATTTGATAATGTAAAAGGTGGAAAAACAATGCAATATGGAATATATATAATTTTAATATATGTCAATATGTGTTATTGATTATGATTTAATCATTATAGCTGCTTCCAAATATGTATCCTATGAATATATTACAAAATATATTGTAAAATGAAATTATATTTTTGTAAATTCAATAATACATTCATAGCTTCATATTTATTTAAGCAGCTATAATTGGTTTTTGTAATCCATCGCTAATTTTGATATATATTTATTTAAATATATTCCTTATATTTATATTTCTATTATATTACGTTGGGCTGCTTATTTAATTAAATATTCACAATTAATACATTTTTCATTGTAGAGAGTGATGCTTAGCGCCAACAGAGGAGTATATTTGCAATTAAAGAGATGCATCTGAAATGAATTTGTTCCAGTAGGAACACCTAATTATGTTTTTTGATCTTGGCCAGGGCAGCGAGCTCGGCCAGGACTAGTGGCTGTCAGTGGGCGCAGTCACATCCACTTATTATCCAGTGTTTTACTGGGAGGACACTGGATCAGTTTAATTAGTAAACCACTGTTTACAGAACTGTTCTTGGAAAATGATGTTGTACTGTATGGAGTTTTTGTTTCATTGTTATTTTGTTTCATTGGTCTTGGTAAATTCACATCATGTTTTATCTTGTTGCGGCTTAGGCTGTTTGTAACTAAGCTTGTGTTCAGCTGTCAACATGTTAAGGCAGAAATTTCTAAACCTGTTCCTGGGTTCCCCCATATGGACCAGGACTTAGCGGTCAATCACACAGTAAACTTTTTTAAAAATTGAAATTGTATTAGTTGCTGATTTTAAGATTTTTAAAAAAACCAAAACAAGCCCCTTGTCTGTCCAGGATCAGAGTTGGGTAGCCCTGCATTATGGGCATTCAACAGAGGTGCTGATGGGAAATGCCTAGAGTGTTGAAATGCTCCACAAACCCGTAGTATGGACTTCACCTCCCATGAGCACCTCTGGTATATGTGTGCTTATCAGACTTACCCCTGATGGGTCAAACACAGCAATATGTTTATTTTGAGACGTGTCACTACACAGCTACAAAAGAGAAGCTGTACAGCTTCCTTCCATGCCTACCGCAGTTACAGGTATAGCATTGGTTTATCCAACTGATGACATCACATGGCAAAACACCAATCTATGCTGGCTGTTGACTGAAGGGCAGTGTTTCCCATCTCTGTGTTTCCATATTCACAATTTTTAACCTGGATTAAATGATATTTTAGATATGAACATGTTCGACTAACACGTTCAAAGTAGATAATGAGCAACATAAATGACATTGAATTCTGTGCAGCAGTCCCATTCAAATCAAATTTGATTTTGCATATGCTTAGATTGCCATTTTTATTATTCAATAAATATTTCTAAGGATTATTTTTGTTTCTAGAAAATTCTCATATTAAATTGAAAGCAAGAATTGCAGGGAATTTTTTTGCAAGCATTGCCTTCAAAATGTTTTGTAAAGACTTAAGAGTATGGATATGGTTGTGAAAGTGAATGCAGGTTACCCGTGGCCTCCAGTAGGCTACCTTGCTTAGGTTTAAAGCCCATAAGCGATATCAGGACACTGACATGAGTAGACACAGATGAACCGCATAGTGATTACATCACGCTGAATAAGATGTAATACATTTCTCACTGTAAAAGAAATAAAGCTTATTATACTGGGCCGATTTTCAAGGACAGGCTACTAGACTTCTCTCCACAATTTTTCAGTGATGATCATTCACTGCTTGCAGAGAAAAATGGCTTTCCTGTGCATTATGCCATTATTTCTGAGTACTAAGTTTTTAATTCATCAGGACCATGTGTAACCAGGTAAGGCTGGTCGTACAGAGAGAAGGAAACGGTATCTGCATTCAGATAATTCAGATCTGTAACTCCCAATGAGTTTAATAACGTGTGAGCATGCAATACAAAGATTATGCTTCCACCATTGTGTGGTATTCATCAAGTCGCGAGTACCACATGAGAGCATCTGTACAGGTACTTAAGCCAAACTAGGTTTCTTACATAAGGTTTGTGTACGTCTTTTTAAATGTAACGTGACCTCCCCCACTTTCTTAAAAAAAAAAAAGAAAAAAAAAATACATAGTGACATACTGAGTGGGGGGGTGGGGTTTCTGTAAATACCTGTGACGCCATCACAGTGACTCATGCAGTCTTAAAAGAGCCTGAAACTTGAACTGGAATGTGTTTCTTCTGTTCGCCAACCGGAACGGAACGGGGAATGAATGTAAATCGCGTGTTGATTGTCCCGGTTTTTAACGATGCACTTGTACATAAGCCGCACATCGTTGTAATAAAGCTCTTTATTTATTGATCACTTATAATTGTATACTGTTGGACTGATTTGTCCCCAAGGAGGTCTGGACTATAAGCGGGGCAAGGTTTAAAATGGAAGTTCATTCCGAGCACAAGTAGTTACTTCCTATTAAGTATTTTATGTGTCAGTTTTAATTGCTATCATTCACAATGGCTGGTATCAATTTCAGTGACAAATCAAACCACTTAACCTCAAAATCCAAATAGTAGTAATAATAGTCTGTGGATATTCAACACAAAATGTTCTCAATGTTACTGAAATGTTTTGGCAATGTTATAACAACACTGTGAGAAGATTTTGTGGAACCCTGGATAGCCGGACATGCTACACTTCTGTGTTGACTGCTGAATCTTCTCTTCTGCGGTTCTGGGACCTCATTTATAAAAATGTTCTTAGATTTATACTTGAACTTAGTCTTAAGATCATTTCTGACGGTGTGCTTATGTTTGATTCATAAAAGATACTGAGCATAAAAAAACCTTGCTTACGCAGGTTCTAAGAAGCCCATTTGTAACTTATGCACCTGTGATCTATAAATCTCAACTTAAAATTGACGGCACCTGAACGTGCCTTACAATCAGCGATTTCCCCTTATATAATGCTAACACAAATGCACGGAATAACCATGGACCAAAAGAGAAAAGCAAACTTTCTTGAAGAAGAGATCACGGCGATAGTAAAGGAGATTGAAGACAGGCAACACGTATTATTCCGTGTACTAAATATTGGGTTGACAAAATTAATTCCTCACACCTTTAATTGATAATTCCTATCAAATTGTTCATAAAGCTAATGCAAAGTTCACCACAGGCTTGGACGCATATGCGTCCCAAACTGCAATACCCCTACATAACCAGAAGGAAAATCACTTTCGTCAAGTCTAGACTTTGCGTAGAGATAAGATCATTTCCAACTCAAAGTGAGGTTTTATAAATAACTACTTATACGTGGCTTTATGCGTAAGTCATACTTAAGATCAAAATTGATCTTAAATCCGTTTTATAAATGAGGCCCCTGGAGAAAATCAATGGACAGCTGAAGCATTACACCATTAGAAAAAGACCCATTGCGATGTTCAGTACCCAGTACTGGATCATGGTTCCTGACTGTACACCCTTTTAGATTTCTGTGAGATTGACACAGTATTCGTTGTTCTTTCCAGTTGGGTATCACTTTTTTAGAATACGGACAGAGGACAATCTGATTAAAAGGACGACCCTTGGTTACGTGCGAGAGATCTTGCAAACTATGGGAGGCAGATTAAATATTGACCTTAAAAGAAAAGAATGATTAATAGTTAAGTCCATTATTAAGGAGACCCTACTGTTCCCTAAGAGGCATTGCACACGTATGAGTTTCATTTGGTTGTGTAATATATCAAACTCAATTTTCTTCGCATTGGTTTTTGGACACAGTTTAAATAATGGTTTTAAAGGGTCTAGTTCAGAATGATACCCAAGGGGACACACTGTAGGACTGCTTCAGGCATGGATTTCTGAACGTCACACCAAAAGCATGCTGTATTGCAGTATTATTATAAAAACTACAGTCAAATTTAATAAGGTCATTTTTTATGAGCACAAAATGAAAAGTGAGCATCAAAAATTTATAACCAATATACCAATAACCAAAACAATAACCACACCCAACATTTTGTACCTTACGTTACCAACCAGCACCATGTTCCCTGTTCCTGCTCAATGGGTGAAGCTAAGCAAGTGTGGGCTTGGTTAGTACTTGAATGGGAGACCACCTGGGAAAGCAAAGTTGCTACTGGAAGTGGCATTGGTGGGCCAGCAGGGGGCAATCTTCCCTCTGGTTGCATATGCCCCAGCGCAGTGAGGGGGACACTGTGCTGTTGGAGATGCCGTCTATCGGACGAGACGTTAAACCGAGGTCCTGACTCACTGTGGTCATTAAAGACCCCATGACATTTTGTGTCACAGTGACAGTGTGATACAGTGTCCTGGCTAAATTCCCAACCTGGCTGTTTCAAACTTGCCACCTAATCATCCCTGGACTTAATTGGCTAAAAAAATGTTCTCTTTACCTTGGCTAATGTGTGGTGGCCAGGTGGGTGCTACACATTGGTGGTGGATAAGGGGAGTTCCCACATCACTTTGAGTGTTCGGAAGATTGCTATATTAATACATTGATTCATTCATTTCAACCACAGCAATAAAGACAAGGCACAATGGCATGTTTTTTTTATTATTTTTTTAAATTTTATATATATAAAAATTTTGTCCAATAAAAATGTGCAAAAACTAAAATACAAAAACAGTCCTCTTGATTAGGGACAAGAAAAGAAAAAAAACCCTGGAAGTTTTTAGAAAAGTGCTGGAAAAGGCAGTGTTTATAGACAGCAAGCAGTGAACATCGAAAAAGCCAGGCCATACAAAAACAGAAAGGCAGCACACAAAATGTACACAAGCTTATATTGAAGTACAAAATGATTTTTTTGAATCTGTAGGTAAACACATTTAGAGTGAACTAAAGAAACCTGAAAAATTACTCCAAACATATAGAAAGTCTCAATTATGGCAGTGCGACATCAATATAGGGGAAAGGGGGGGGACGCATTAGACCTGTTCAACACAAAAACTGAATGATTGCGATTGCTTCAGTTTCAAATCCTTCAGACTGAACAAGGGCTGGGGGAAAGAAAAAAGAAAAAAGTGGAGATGTAGACCATACCAATACGTATACTGATACTTCAATGCTCAAACACCTTTAACACAGCTAGACCGCTGACTCTACAGCTAAGCAGCTTTGTCTGGCAAAATCTGTCCCTTTCACAAACTTTTCTTCCCCTTTGTACTTCTTGTACTTGTGGACAGTCACACTATTTAACTAATTTTGTGCAAAAATTATGGGGAAGAAAGCAAACGTATAAACTTCTTGATCAAAATTGAAGACAAAGCACCATAGCTACAACCATAACTCCCCCACCCACAATAAAGGGTGAAGTAAGAGAGGCATGTGTGTGTGTATGCGTGTGTGTGTGTGTGTGTGTATGTGTGTGTGTGCATGTGTGTCTTATTTTTGACACGCCTGCAGGCAGACTGCAGCCAGATCACAAATGCACACACTGAACAGCTACAACGTTTTCTCCTTCACTAGCCTGTGAGAGATAGCTCCTTCACTGAGCTCCTTCATTTTCTACAAACCTTCACAGACCAGCCCTCCACCTTCTCAGGCTGCTCTCCCTTGGCGAACACTGATCAGGGATGAAAGGGGGGGGGGGGGGACGGAACCAACCACTGGGTCAGGAGGCAGCGTGCACCAAAGCTCTGACGCCACAGGCGCCAGACTCCAAGTCCCAGAGGGCCGCAGCGTCTGCAGGTTCTCAGAGTTTCAGTACTAAAGCGCTACGCTCAAGGCACTGATCGACTGAAGAGTCCGCACACCTCGCTTCCCAGGGCCTAAATTGGCTGCTGATCGAGAGGAAACCACAAAAACCCGCAGACGCTGTGGCCCTCCCGGGGACTCGAGTTTGACACCCCCGTTTCCCACCAACTCAACTTAAAACAGTCGGTCACCTGAACAAGAGGAAAAATAAAACTAAATAAAAGGAAAAGGAAGCAGGCCATAATGGAAGGGACTGGGGCTCAGCAACGCAGAGCTTCCTCTTCTCTTTAGTAGTTGAGAATCTGCACGTCGAACAGGTCGCAGACTCCTTCGTTGTCGTCCAGGTTGAAGTTGTAGTCGACGCCCGGGGTGGGCGAGAGGCGCAGCAAGGGGAACACTGAGAGAAGAGGAGGGCGTTACGGGTTCCCCCGATCTTTGGCTTACAATACAGTTGGTCAGTAGCAGCGGTGCAAACTGTTCAAATGAAGTTTCTATTCCTGGTCTACTGGGCATAGACCAAGCACACAGAGGACGGCTTCTGAAAGTCCAATTAGCCCAATGGAGCAACAAATTTGGGCAGGTTTTTCAGTTTAACAAATGACTTTTGCACGAGGCATATCGCAATATATCTGCCAATTTCAACATCCTACTCGCAAAAAATGTAATAAATATTGGCGTCACCAACCAGCCCTGGAGAAAAGAACGCACACTCACCATCAGAGGACATCAGCTCATCGATTAGATCCGCAACTCCTGGGAACAAACGACAAAACCAAAATGACTCAGAGTGAAGTAGCAGCAGGCTAAGACATGTCCGTCAAATCAGGACCCCGCCCCCCTCTCTCTTTCACCCGCCATAAAGCCATTAAAAAAAAGATCCGTTTGGACTGGCTTAAAAAGAAACAGTGCCTGGTTAATGACATTGCTGCAGGGTTATTTTCGCAAGAGTAACAAATTAACTTTTACAGCTACAAATCATTTCCTCTGTCAATAATGAGCATGTATTTATGCCAGTAAAGCGTGAGGCTTCATCTCTACAGAACGCTTAAAGCAGGTCACGTGGGGGGTGGGGGGTGGGGGGGTGGGGGGCTGAAGGAGGCGCCTCACCTTCTCTCTCCTCCTTCAGCTGGTCGGCCGTGTTAAGCTTCAGCAGGCTCCCCACGTCCAGGGGCAGCAGCGGCTGCAGCCCGGGGCCCCCGCCTTCCTCCGTCTCCGGGACGACCGGCGGGCAGGCCAGGGGGTCCGACATCATCAGGCAGGAGGCCGGCTGGGGGTTACAGTCTGAGGAGGAAGAGGGAGGTGGAAGGGCTTTTTCCCCACAACTGGATGTACAGATTTTCCATGCGTCAGAACTCACGAGCGCCGGTTCTGTGGTTTGAGTAGATCTGAAGTTCTGCACTCAAACCCATACATGCCAAGCAACCACTCCGGCTCTCATTGGTTAGGTCAGGGCAGTCCAAACCTGCTCCTGGAGATCTACCGTCCTGTAGGTCCTCACTCCAACCATAGCAAATGACCCCTCATTGAACAGCTAGAGATCACACTGATCTGGTAATTAGTAGAATCAGGTGTGAAAAATTAGGGCTGAAAATGAAAACTAACGGGACAGCAGATTTCATTGGAACACGGTTGGGTAGCGCTGATCTAGGTGGACTGTCAATCACATGAATAGGTTTTTGAATAGGAATAGGCTCCGCCCCCCACAACCCACACATTCTGCCTTATGATGAACTCACCCATCTGCAGGTCAGAGACAGAGCTGGGGGTGAGGAGCTGCTGCTGCTGCTGCTGCTGCTCGGACAGCGCCCCCTTGTGGTCCGGCAGGCACAGGTCACCGGCGGGATACTTCTGCGCGCTGTCCGGGGGGGTGAGGGGCGTGGCCACGGCCGAGATGTCGTCGGGGGGCGGGACGGAGAACACCACCGGCTTGGAGGAGGTGGTCTCGCGGTTGATCAGCATGACCTGAATGGGAGCCGATTGGCTCCTGAGGTTGACCTGGTACTTCTTCTGACCGTTTTGGCCCTGGGAGGGGGAGAACGGGGGGAGCAGGTGATTTGGAGGTGAACTGTTCCCCCCTCGGGAGAAAGGGCACGGCTGGGCACTACCGAGCAGGTTTCCGAATCAAGGCCTGCGGAGAGAACTCACAGCCCATCCAAACAAACCCTCTCACTGGGCTGATGTTTATTCCAGAGAAACAAGCACAGCTGGGGTTAGCATAGGACTGCGGTCCTCGACCCTGGGCCTGGTGAGCTGCAGTGTTTGCTGGCTTTTGTTAATTTGGCAATCAAATTTTACCCAATAAACCAGGTGAGGGGAGTTAACCGTGTAATGGACACTTCAAATTGTCAATTGTGCTAAATTATCAAGTAACAAGTAAACAAGTAATTCAGTAACAACAAATACCTGCAGATACTGTACCTCTCCAGGCAGCAGCCTACCAGCATTATGCATGTACTGCATAAGGTCTAATGAAAGGACAGGTCTGGCTTAAAAGGAGTTCCCAAAAAACATTCAATCCGAAACCATTACCATAACCCCCTCCCTCCCACCCTACTCACAGCTGAAACCCAACCCCACCCCTGCCCCTCAGGTACCACATTTCAACCCCCCCCAGCTTCCCCACAAGAACATACCATCTCCGGCACGGGCACCTCCAGCTGAGTTCCAGAGGGGGCGATGACAGCCAGCAGGGTGTCGCCTTAATCGTTTTACAGGGAGCAGAGCGCACGTTAGAGACCCCAGCAGGCCCGCAAACAGACACCACATTAACTCATCTCACATTAGACCATCACAACAGGCAGCTCTGCTGTTGCCACGGTGAAATCACGACTAGCGGCAGTCAGGTGATACCAGCCGTCTGGCGGTCCTGATTAAGACAAAGCGCTTCGGCCCAGTCTGCTGCTACCTTTTTTTTTTTACCAATGGTTTCCAAATAAGCGCAAATCAAGACCAAAGTCTTTCTTTCAGTGTTGAATACTGATACACTTAGACCACACAAGAGAACATATATACGCAAACAAACAACCAAAATGTTAACACTGTCCTCAGTTAAACCCTTCTGTCTCACCTGCCAGTTTTTTAAATGTGGTTTGACCCATCATGCACCTTTCAGCTACACTTCAGACTGCAGTCACTCGGGGCACTACCATACAGTGTCATTTCCCATAGCACAAAGGGGGCCAATTTTTTCTTTTTTCCTTCTTTTTCTTTTTAGCATTTACCAGGTAGGTAAATGTTAAAAAGAGGTAGAGGCTCGATTCTCTCATATCAACTGATCTGGGGCATCAAGGCAGTTAGGGGAACATGACGCATTGTGTAGCTAATCAGACGCAGATACTGAAAACATTGTACATAGGCCCAAGAGCCTACACCTCATGTAAAACTGTATCTAGAAACTGAACTGTTACAACACTGGCATATCCAGCAGTACATTACACAGCCAATCAATTACTACTGCCACTGAGAAACATGCTTTTCAGCATGGAAACCAACTTACCGTTGAAGGCATTACAGATATCTTCATGTGTAACATATTTGAATGTATGCAACAATTAAGGATAATAGAACGGTGTCTTGCAGTAATGCACGAGAAAAAAAAACGGTGTTAAGACAAATCTGTTAAATCATTATCCAAACAGATAACCATCTATATAAACATTAGCTTCCTTTCCACATTTCCCTTATCATTAACCTTATCAAACGGGGCTTAGTAAGTAAAGACACTCAAAAGTGCAAGTTCCAGGCCGCACAATTTTTGGTGTTAAATAAACTCTAATATTGATTACGCAAGCCCAAAAAGGGATGACATGTACTCTATCAGAGTTAAAAGAACTCTAACAGGGTAGATTTTACAATAAACACTTTGTGCAGAGCAAAAGACAGATTGAGAAAGCAAATCAGCAGAGCTTATCCAGGATCATTCTAGCCTTCCAGCTCATAATGGACAACTGATCTGAGATCAGTGCTATGGCAGCGAGCCGCGCCACTGGCCAGCGGCGAGGGGCGGGCGGAGGATATCGGCTGTCCACGGGGTCCTGGGTCATGCTCTCGATGCTCTGCTGCAGCCAGGCCTTCTGGCTGTCCAGCTCCTGCTCCCTCAGCTCCAGCTCAGACATCTGGGCCTTCAGGAACTCCACCCGCTCCAGGGTCTCTTTGGTCTGGCAGCCCGAGTTCTCGCCCCTGGGGAGGGGGTGGGCAGGGGGGGGGCAGCCAAAAAAAACAACGGGTTAGGAGGGTAGGGGACAAGGTAGTTTAGCAATGACATTTTGCATCAAGGAAACACACTTCACTCTGCAGTGACTGATGATGTTTGTGGAATGGAATTAATGCCCAGACCATGTGCTGCCCAACTCCTTAGCACTGTCTGCACAGCACACTGCTTGACTAGGCAGTGAGTAACACCATGCTGGTGAGTTAGCAAGAAAGATGGATGCATTTCACTCACTGTGAAGGTTTTCTGTAGACAATATTCCCAGACTTATAAAGAACTTATACTGACTATTTTGACACTTTCCCAGAGGGAAAACATGAACAAGGATTTCCTGGACCCCGAAACCCTGAAAAGAGCCGACCAAACACCTTTCGGATAACAAAATCGGTGCTGCAGCAGCCGACTTACTTCCACTGGATGATATTCTTGGTTTTCTTCTCGATGAGTCCCACTCCCTCCAGGACGTTGGTGATGTCATATATCCGCCGCTTCTGTCGCACTGCGAGGCTGTCAGCGGCCTGTTAACGGAAACACAAAATGGCCGTTCTGGAAACATCTCTGCCTCGCTAAGAAATGCAAAAGCCCCATTCCAGGATTTCATGCCAGGTTCTGCTCTTTTGCTCTTTGTTATTTAACTAGACTATTCATTTATGTGAAATTTTAGATACATTCATTAATGAACTCAGCTTAAAGCTGCTTGTGTGTCCTTGGTAACATTTTACTGTGCCTAGATCAATAAGTGGTACCAACTCGTCTAATTAGTGAGTTCAGCCCGGGTATTTTGTGCAGACAGAGGCTGCTGTTAAATTCAGAGATGGAAACAGCCCTCCAGCAGCAGGAGTCTCCACCCCTGAGCAGCAAGGATAGAAGGAAAGTCGGAAAATGGCATAACAATAGCCGGGTGTAATCAACCTACACCAAAAGAGAGGGTGTAGTGTAGAAGATTTATCAAATAAATTAATAAATGTGATTGGCAGGATTCACAAGGTAGTGGTGTGCGAGTGTGTATGTGTGTGTGAGAGAGAGAGTGTGAATGTACGTGCACACGAGTGCTTACTCTACCATGCATGATGGAGTTTCAGTTAATATGAGAGAAACTATGAGGAAATGCGGAGGTGAAAATGGACACTTTCATTAAGATGGGCCCCAGTGCACGCATGCAGGCATTTCCCCCGCACTGGAAAACAAAGGCGGGCTGTAGACCAGGAACACGGTAATTACGTGGGGAGAAGTACTGAAGAAGGAGGGGAAAAAGAGAAGAAAGACACTGAATAAATACTGCCCTTCCCTGTCTGAAGTAGAGAAGAGGGAGAGGTTTGCTTATCACAGTATGGGGAAAGGAACTGACTGCCACTCTGTTTAGGGTAACAGTGAATGTAAACTTCCATTTATTAAAATAAATAAATACACTCATGCACTTCTGGGGAAGTCTATAATGCATATAGCGTTCCAATAAATGTGCCCTGGATTCAGTACAAGCCGGTGTGCATCCCAGACCTCAGATGAGGTCAGGATTTAATTAAAAATTAATGGAAAAAATTATGAAAGTTGATGTAAAAGAAATTATTCTAAAAGAAAAGGGTCGTCAGCCTGGGGGATTCCAGGTGTAAGGGATGTGTGGAAGTTTCAGTGTAATATGAACAGCATCAAATAGTAGATGGTGAGGTAAAAAGAAATATTTTTTTATTTCTTAAAAAATGTTCAGCATACAGTTACTTTAGTTAGACAGTTACTAAACTCCAGCTTGACAACTTGACGCACAAAGCAGCCCAATGAATGGACGCATTCGGTAAACAAAACGTTGCTTTGTGGGGCTGATGGGATTTGTAGTTCAACATAATAGGTTATTCAGTGAGACTAGGCTGCGTCGGACTTCATCTTCCATCAAACCCGTGGCCAAAATTGCGCAACGTTTCCCAACTGAACTCGCCCTCAGGTAAAACAAATCACTGCACCTGCTCAAGAAAAGCAATCTGCGCGAGTCAAAAGCCGAGGAAATTAGCTCGCTAGGAAGTTGTAGGTAACAGAAAACCGCACGCCGTTGGTTACTGCACCAGTCATCATTCACAAAATAACGTGAACACATAAACTATATCTAAACAGAAACTACAACATTCTAGTTTAATCCAAGTTATGCCATCAAGTACCTGCACTTAGACGTCAGTTTCTTTGTTCGCTTCTTTCATCTCTGCAGCATTAGCGAATTCAGCTAATGGCTAGCTAACGATAGTTGAGCCAACCAACTAAATTTAACTTCGAAAATGTAAGCGAAGCCAGTATTGAGAAAACTGAATAGCAACTGAAAATAATGAAGTAAACTGACCACTTTGAGATCAAGCACGCCGTCCTTAGCTTCTTGAAGTAGCGTCACAAACTTAATGGTGAGGAGACCCAAACTTTTCTCATGGCGACTCGACCCGTTTGGTGTGCCGTTCTGCAGGCTCGAGCTCACAGACTCAGTCATTGTCTCGAGCTCCAGATCTCCAAAGTAGTTTCCTTGTAGTTTAGCTCAGTTGTCCAGACGAGGTTCGAAGGCAGCAAGAAGCCGAAATGTCTCCATTCAGTATATAGCTAGCTGAGTATTTACCTCAGGCTGCAGCTTCGCGTCTCGTAGTTCGAGGGTTTTTAAATGAAAGGAAGTGACGTTAGATTACCATTGCCTTGGCAACCACGGCTCACTTGTGGCACACCCCCCTAAAAAAGCAGACAGTTCACTCCTGCCTTCTTTTCGAACTTTTTCTTTGATTGTGGTAATAATGGTCAGTTACTACTTCTGACTAATCATCTCGTGTAGATGGGGCTCCAATCAGAGGCACTCATTCAGGCCAACTCGACGCTTAGTTCAATGACGCGGCTGGCTACAACTTGCAAGAACCAACTATCATACTGGGTTTGGCTGAAAATCCTCCTCACAAAGTTAACACACCATCGTCTAGGCTTCAGACAACAATAAAGATAATGCTTGAAAATAGCAAAGCCAGGTCTTAAGTAAATGTGGCTTTATCATATACACACAAATAACACTGAGGATTTGTGACTTTATTGCAACAAATATAAATTAATATTAAAATAAATTAGTTTGGAAGAAAACTGGCAAATAAATAAAGGCACAGTGGTCAGCTTGATAGACCTCCATACCTGGGAGGTCTTTCAGGGTGGGGATCGAAATCTGACACTTTTCTTGTGGGGGGGGGGGGGTTATTTAATGAAGGGATAATGCTCAAACAATTTTACAAAATGACAACATTATGGCAAATAATAAAATCATTAAAAAAAACACAAAAACAGGGCTTTGTCTAACTCAGTTTAACCAAATTGTAAATATTTACAGTCAGATGAGATGGTGTTATTACATTTTTAGTTATTAATCCTTGACCCCACACTGAACCCTCCGAGCCCCCAAGGGTTTTAAACGGAAACTGTCTCCTCTAACAGGTTAAAAGTCCTTCAGCACGCTGGTGAGGCGCGCCATCTTCTCTTCCATTGCCTTCTTGGTGCTCTGCGTCTCCTCTAGGAGGAGCCTCATCTCCTCCTCCACCAGGCACACCTGGATGAAAAGAGCACCTTTAATGCACACAGTCAGGGAATGAGAGAAATACCACTGCTGACAGAAGACATGTTTTTACTTTTATACATTCCTGTTAGGAGCAAGTCCGGTGCAGGTCTGGGTATATTACAATAAGACACAATGAAAGATCTGGGGGTGAGACCTTCTGATTGGCCTGCTCAATCTGTTTCTGCTTCTCATTGGCCAGATGAAAGAGCTCGGCCTGATGGGTAGCCTGTACGCTCTCCAGCTGCCTCCTGAAAGCATCGTCCACAGTGTGCAGCTTCTCCATAACAGCTCTGCAATTACACAGACACACACACGTACATGAAAAATAATCAATAACATGATTAAGCTACATACAATGTAAAAGTATGCTGAGAACCACACCAAAGTGAGTTATGATGCAAAGTACAAAATATTAGAACCAAATGTTTGCCTAAAATAACACTTTTTTAGGGCAACCGTGTCATTGCTCTGTGAGGAGGCTGTTGTAATAGCGAGTGGTAGTGATGTCATCTTACTTGTGTGCCTGGACGGATCTGTCCCTCTCCTCCAGGAGAGCCTTTTCTTTGGCATCAAAGCCCTCCTTCATGCGCTTCACCTGTTCCTCCAGGCGAGTCAGCAGGTCCGCTTTGGTCTTCCACTTGGAGTTCATGGCACTGAGGTTGGGGTTTGAACAGACATTTGACCATTTAGCAGAGACTCCTCTGCAGAATGGCTTACAAGGAAGTGTGTATAACCAGACTAGAACAACAGTGCTAGACCTAGAAAATCTTTGTTTGTGTATGTGTATACCTGTGTGTGCGTAGGTGTGTGTGTGTGTGGGTGTGTGTGTGTGTGTGCGTGCATGTACATACATATTCTGGCTCACCTGTAAGCACTTTTAACTTCCTCCAGTTCTAACTCCTTGTCCTCCAGTTGCTGCTTTAGCTCCTCCTTCCTGTGGGTCAGAAGCTCCACCCGCTCCCTCAGGTCCCGCACAGGCCCCGCCTCCTCCTCCAGCTGCTCCTGGAATCTCTTCTCAGCCTGCAGGCTCTCCTCTCTCAACCTGCGGATCTGCTCGTCCCTGTCCAGAAGACCCTGGGGGCGGGGCAGGGACAGAGAGGTAGGGCAAGACAGGAAAGGACAAAGACAGAGGGAGGAAAGAGATCAAGGGGAGCAAGAGGGGAGAGAAAAAGGGGGGGCAATGAAGAAAAAGGGCAGGGGAGACAGAATGAGGGATTGGGGGAGCAAGAGGAAAAGGAAGCAGATATTAAGCAAGAGAGGGTCAGATAAAATATTTGACCTGCAGCTATATCATGGATTCATGGATATCAGTATCAGAAGAAAACTATCCACCATATTTTGTCCTATGGCCTGACCTTTACAAAAAAAAAACCGTAATAAACTAAAACAACTTCTGCCACGTGAACAGGAGCATATTAAATGTAAAATATTAAGAATACAGATGAGATGGTTCTGACAGCCCAACGGGTCTCACCTGCTTCAGCTTGCGGATGGTCTCCGTCTGGTCGTCCACAACCTTGGCCTTGATCTTGAGTGCATCGTTGTCCCGCTCGTTCAGCTTCTTCTGGGTCTCCAGTTCGGTGGCCAGGACCTCGATTTTGGCCTCCAGCCGCCCCCTGTCCTGGGCCAGAGACGCCCCTACAGGGGGATGCACATGTGACCGTGGCTTTACCCTGGACTGTAAATGACGCTGCCCTTTATGATATCGTCACACACAGAATCCAAAACTCCGATTGGCCATCTGCTGCCACTTGTTGAAAGGTGCAGTGCTGCTGGGATATTTCAGGCTCATTTCACATCTGAAGTACATGACCGTTTGTGTATGTATGGCTGTCACCTGCCAAATGTTTTCTTTTCTTTTTTCCAGCCCAACAGGCCGTAGATGTGTCCTTACAGTAATATGCTGTTTTACTGGTTTTTGGCTTCAGAGGAATGTATTGAAAATCAGTTATATAACCAAAAAAGAGCAACGAAAATATAAGAAATCTCAGCTGTTCTTACTGTACTAATGACAGTAGTGAGACAGTGTCAGTAACATGCCCTGCCAAACTGCTGATTATGCGCTTAACTGAAATCTGATCAACAGCGAAACCAGAAATGTAACAAACAGAAACTTTAAACAACAAAATGGAGTAACTGGGGCTTCTCATAAAAACAGAAACTACAAATAAGGGTTATTATACTATGAATTAATAATACAGTGTTATGAAATAAAAGCACAGTGTGGACAGAGAAGCCTGCATTCCCCATTGCATTATTCTTGAGCACCTGGCACATACTGCAGGCGGGAACAGGAGCTTTGTATATTGAGGTCTCGTGGAACTCAGATCAAACTGGCAATATCCCAATGAAAGGCAACAATCAAAGAATAAAAATGCAATCAGACTAAACTTGAGAAACCTGAAATTTCACTCTGAAAAGTGACCTTTAACATCCATGGCAAAGAGAAAATGTCATTTGAGTAATTATGGACATACAAGTAGCAAGCTCCGCTTTCCAAAAAGAATGTGCAGAATTCTCAGCTCCAGTCAATCTGACATTTAGGAATGGATATTATATTATGTGAAAAGCTGTTGGAAGAGTAATGTTTTTTTTTCTGCCTCTTTGGACAACGGGACTTGTAATTTATTCACCCGATTTGTTTTGGAATATATTCATTTCTTTAATAGAGATGCGTTTATCAAATTGCAGATTTAAACGCATAACACCAATTTCACCGATACAGAAATTGGTTCATGGAAATTATTTTAAATAAATGGCAATCCATCAGTTTATTGCGTTGACTCGATTTGAGGTGTAACCTACATTAACCTTAAATAATTTAAAATCTACCTCGACTTCAGCTTGCAACATGTGCAAAAGGCCACAAGATGGCACTTCTCCACCATTTTTTTAAAAGGATTAGCAAGAAACCATTTTCATTATTTATCACTGTGCAGGTGTTTCTTTATTTTCCAAACACTGTGACCCAGGAGGACTCTGGAGAACACAGTGATGAATACAAATTTTGCCCTGAAGCAATTAAGCAGCTATCACAACATCAAAGGGCAAATGTAGCTGGTATGCAAATAGTTTCCCTTCTCAAACACAGCTTTGCAAGCTAATTTTGATAATTGCATGTGAATGCCTCTGTGATAAGCACTTTTGCTTTGGAAAGCAGATCTACACGATTCTAAAATGGAGATTAAATCAGTGTTGAAAAGGGTCTAAAAAACTGACATGGATTTATCTCAATTTGCAGTGTAGGATCTTGGAGTAAGTAGTTTATGTGTTGTGTCTGAGAGAGTTTACACTTTCATGTAATGGCAGTGTAAGAGTAAGCAGCACTGTAGTATTGCATGTTTCGAATACCATACCCTCCAGAGTAAAATCTCAGTGTAGTAGTACAGTGTTAAACTCACCTTGCTGGGCCAAGCCCTGAATGCTGTACCCTGCAGTGTTGTATCTCAGTGTAGTGTAGTACAGTGTTAAACTCACCCTGCTGGGCCAGCTCCTGTCTGCTTTAGCCTACAGTGTGGTGTAGAATCTCAGTGTAGTGTAGCAGTAGTGTTAAACTCACCTTGAAGAGCTAACTCCTGCCTGCTTTACCCTACAGTGTAGTTTTGAATCTCAGCGTAGTGTAGTACAGTGTTAAACTCACCCTGCTGGGCCAGATCCTGTATGCTTTACACTGCAGTGTAGTGTAGAATCTCAGTGTAGTAGTACAGTGTTAAACTCACCCTGCTGGGCCAGCTCCTGTCTGCTTTAGCCTACAGTGTAGTGTAGAATCTCAGTGTAGTAGTACAGTGTTAAACTCACCCTGCTGGGCCAGCTCCTGTCTGCTTTACACTGCAGTGTAGTGTAGAATCTCAGTGTAGTAGTACAGTGTTAAACTCACCCTGCTGGGCCAGCTCCTGTCTGCTTTAGCCTACAGTGTAGTGTAGAATCTCAGTGTAGTAGTACAGTGTTAAACTCACCCTGCTGGGCCAGCTCCTGTCTGCTTTACACTGCAGTGTAGTGTAGAATCTCAGTGTAGTAGTACAGTGTTAAACTCACCCTGCTGGGCCAGCTCCTGTCTGCTTTAGCCTACAGTGTAGTGTAGAATCTCAGTGTAGTAGTACAGTGTTAAACTCACCCTGCTGGGCCAGCTCCTGTATGCTTTATACTGCAGTGCAGTGTAGAATCTCAGTGTAGTGTAGTAGTACAGTGTTAAACTCACCCTGCTGGGCCAGCTCCTGTATGCTTTATACTGCAGTGCAGTGTAGAATCTCAGTGTAGTGTAGTAGTACAGTGTTAAACTCACCCTGCTGGGCCAGCTCCTGTCCCCAGATCCGGCGCTCAGACCGCAGGCCCTGGATGACGGACTCCTGGGCGGTGAGCTGGGACAGCAGCTTGGACTTGTCCTGCTTCAGCAGCTCCAGCTGGACGCTCCGCCTCCTGTCCTCCTCCGCGTTCCCCTCCAGCGAGCGCACCCGAGTCTGCAGCGCAAGGAGAGGAGCCAGAACAGCACCGTCAACCCCCACACTGCGTGACAGGAGAGAAAAATAACTCCCCCTACGCCCTGTTCAACCCAGGTGCACGCTAACAACTGGGCCTGGGCACTCCCCACATTATACTCATACCCCTCCTCTTCCTTTAAATTAGAGACCAGCCCCACCGTTTAACCCCACCCACCCCCTCAACTCAGGGACCGACTCCACTTTGTAACCCCTCTCTCTCCCTAAACTCAGGGACCGCGCCCACATTCTGACCCCCCCCCCCCTTCCCCTTCCCCTTCCCCTCATTTCCAGGACCCCACTTTCTAACCCCTCCCTCTCCCTAAACTCCGGGACCGCCCCTGACCCTCAGCTCCGTGACGGCCTCCTTCTTGGACTTGATGAGCTCGGCGATGCGGCTCTTCTGCTCCTTCACCATGGCGGTCAGGTCCTGCACCAGCGCGGCCGACCGCTTCTCCCGCTGCTGGGAGCCGGCCAGGGCGGCCTGCTGCTCCGCCAACTCCGCGCTCAGGTGCTCAAAGCCCTCCTTCAGCTGCGGGGGGGGGGGAGAGCACGGTGCAGAACAGAGACGGCCGCTTTCATCGCATTTCAAACACTTAGAATTCATACTCTAACAACATAAAGCTCATGTGCTGCCTTAAAAACAATGCATGTGAAAAGTCCAAGGAGGCAAAACACGCTGGCAAAAAAATGCTTTTGTCAAGTTAAATACATGAGCATGTTTTAAATTTTTTAAACATAATGTATATGTATATTTACTAACTTAAATAACACTCGGTAACTCAGTAAAACAGTGTTTAGTTGTGTTGCTTGATTTGAATAAGAGAAAGAGATGAAGCCACAGGTATGCACGAGGCCAGGTGTTCTTTCCCCGCCCCCATGACCGTCATGTGCCCTCCATGCAGGAAGAGGGCGCCGGTTACCTCTGCAAAGCGGGTGGCCTCGATTGTGAGCGCCATGCGGAACTCGTCCTCCAGCTCGGCGTACTGCTTCTTGGTGGCGGCCATCTTCTCCTCCAGCTCCGCCCGCTGATGGGCGTGTCTCTCCTCCACGACCGCCACCTCCCGCCGCAGCGACTCCTGAAACTCTGGCCCCCCGGGGGCCAGCCGTGACTCCAGCTCCTTCCTGCGGGACAGCAGGAGGCAGCAGAGAGCAGCGCTGAATAACACTGCCGAAACGGCCAGCACCCCTGTCTGGCCCACACACCTCAGTGTTAGTCCGGTAGAGACCTGCATTTGTTCTATGGTACCTCTGCACCTATCTTGTCTTAGTCTGTTAGAGACCTGCATTTGCTCTGTGGTACCTGTGCACTTGCTCCCTGGAGACCAGCAGCTCGTGCAGCTGCTGCAGCTTGTCCTTGTACTGCCGCGCGGACGCCCTCAGGATCTCCACCTCCCTCTTCAGTGCGGAGGCCTTGTTCTCCAGCTCCTGGCTCCTCTTCATCTGACAAACCCCAGAGACAGGAGAGATCGCTGTGAGTTAAAGTAAAACCTCCAAAAAGAAAGGGACTTAAAGAAGCGATGGGTGAGTGGAGGCCCACGAACTGAGCCCATAATGGGTGGTGCCACAATGTCAGTGTCATTCACTGACTTGAATGAACCAATCAAAACAATTCCAGAACAATCCTCCTCCACAGCAAACCAACACTGGACCATGACAGATGACAGTCCCATCCCCTTATGTTTCATAGAGCCTCACTCTCCAGTCACTGCTCAGACACATAGTTAGCCTTGCTGTCTCTGTGCTAGCGGCTGCGATATGCTGTGAGATCTCAGTGTGGTTGTGTACCTCCTCGGCCTGGTGGCGGGCCCTCTGTGCCTCGGCCCGGGACACACTGTCCTCCAGGCTGCGCAGCGCCCTCTGCTGTTGGTCCTCCCGGCTGCGGGCGAGTTTAAGGTCCTCCTGAGCGGCACGCTCCCTCTCCTGGAGCTCAGCGCGCTCCGCCCTCTCCTTCAACAGGAGCGCCTTCAGCCTGTAGCCGCACACACGCACACAAACACACGCACACGCACGCAGGCACGCACACACGCATACACACACACACGCACACACGCACACATACATACACATACGCGCACGCGCACACACACACACACACACGCACACACACACACACGCACACACGCACGCACACACGCACACGTATACACATGCACACGTATACACATGCACACACACACACACGCACACACACGGGCACACATCACAGGTCAGTGATTATCAGCGTGTGAGAGTGACCCATCATGGGTCAGTGATTAACACAGTGAAGGGTGCCCTATCGCGGGTCAGTGATTAACAGCGTTTGAGAGTGACCGCTCACCGGTCAGTGGTGTGCAGGGCCAGGTTCTGGATGTCCTTCTCCTCTCCGGCTCTGGTCTGGAGGAGATTCAGCTGCTCCGTCAGCTTCTTCACAGCCTGTTCTGCCTTCCACCTCCTCTCCCTCTCCTGGTCCCGCTCCTCAACGATGGCCTGCGGGGGTGGGCATGCACACACACACACACACACACACACACAATACACAACACACACACATACACAAGGTAAAAACAAAAACTAGCCGACCCTGTGTCCCTCCAAGACTACGGTTGAGGACCAACATTCCCTGGACCACCATTCAACACCATCTCTAGACTTCATTTCCCAGGTGCTGATGGGAAATGAAGTCCAGATACAGCATTGTTAAAGTATTCCACAAACTTTTATGCACCTTCTGTGCCAAAACAAAGTCAGTCAGCCTACCCTGTACGTCTCCTCTTCGATTTGAGAGGTGATCTTGAACGTGGGGGCCCTAGTGCTCATTTTCAGTCCCTTCCTGGCCGTGGCCCCTGTCTCCACGTGCTGAGTTGGGCCCCGAGAGACTGCCTTCCTCCGTGGACTGGCTGCCTTTTTGGCGGATTCCCCTGTGGTGGTCGTCTCTAGATCGCTGCCCAAACATAAAGCGAGTGAGAAGTCAGTGAGTTGAGTGAGTAAAGAGAGGTGGGCCAAATGAGTCAATGAATAATAAGCTGAGCAAGTGAACTGTGTGATCGAGCCGGGTGAATGAGCAGAGGGAGTTGAGTGCACGAGTCAGTCAGTAAATGAATCGAGTTAGTGAGTGAGTGAATGAATCAACTCACAGCCAGGACCCCAGAGCACACCTGTCTGATCTCCTGCCTTTGGGGTCTTTCGCGGGTCGTCTTCCGGCGGTTTCCGTGACAACCCTGCGCGTGGGTAACCTCGAGCGCCGCCCGCTGCCGCTGCCTCTGCGGCGGTTCTCCTTCCCGCTGTCCACCTCGCTCTCCGAGGTGTGGTCGATGTCCCGCTTCGCCTTCCGCACGGGGGTGGGGCCAGGGGTGGGGGCGGAGCTGCTGGAAGCCTAAGGGGCGGAGTTAAGGGGGGAAAGACACACCTCAAAGGAGGGCGGGGCGAGCAGGAGGGAGAACGGCCGAAGCCAGGTACCTGGCGTCTCCTGGCTCACCTGTGTGAAGAGCTGAGACAGCTGCCGCTCCAGGTTCTGGATCCGGAGCGTGTTTTGCAGGTCGCCGCTCCCCTTCTCGTTTCCAGCGGGGGCGTGACCCGCGGCCCCGGCCACGCCCCTGCCACCTACCCGCTCCCGAAACTGGGCCAGAACCTCGTCAATACGCGGTGTGGTGAGAGGGGTGTCCGAGTTAGGCTGGGGGCAGGGTGAAAGGAGTACATACGCACACACACACGGGTGCACGCACACACACACACACACACACACACACACACACACACACACACACACACACACACACATATATAAATACAGCAAGAGTGGAACTAATGTGGCACAGCATGGTGCTCATCAAACCTTTCAATCCTGCCACCTAATGCATTACCAGTGACCTTAGAAAAGAACGTGCTGTACAACTGATATTAGTTATGAAAGAGTGGAGACATTTTCCCTGCAGACAGCGTGTCTAAATGGGACACTGAGGATCATTTGTGAATATTTAAAGGTTAGAATGAGCTCTCAATCACAGCGGGCTTCAACGTCCTGCTTTCTGATCCAAAATATAGCTGCACACAGCTAGCTAAGTCCATTACACTGCTAATACAGCTACTCGTCTTCCCTCACGGAGTACTTTTATTACTAGTTTATTTGTGATTCTGCACTTAGATATGTTTATTGGGACAAATACAGCACAAAGAAGAACTTTATCATTGACTCATTCTGTAGCTATAAGTTAATAACCAAGAATCAAACCAGCAATAATCAGGATCTCATTAGTGCATGTGTTCTACATAAAAGCCTGATGTTTTTCCACAGTGGCTTTATTCGAATGTTTTTCAAACGTTTCCCCTCCGTTTCGGTGACCTCTGTCGGACTCAGTTTGGGCCCTTACATATGGAACACCGACTTTCCCCACGCTGTGCAGCGTGAGGCTGGCATTACTCCTGGCGCGGAGCGTTTGCGTAGCACGCTAGTCAAGTACGCTACACACAGCGCGCGCTCAGTGCCTGAGAAGGGCTTATGTAACAGCTGTAATAAACTAGCGCGGGCGTGAAAAGGAAGCGAGCGCAGCGCCGCACCGCTTCTGCTATGCGAACGCTCCATGTTCGTTCTAATTCTGGCCCTAAAACATACCTCGCCTAATCGAAAACCAGTCAATACCAGATAGTACCGGTTATTTTTACAGTACTGAAAAGTTTTTGTTTATTGCTCACGTTGTTTCATCAGTGATACTAAAGAGCTTGATAATGTCTAATGCTTATATGCTACCTCCGGTTTCACATCCATTCAGTTGACTGTGATTCCTTAACCCTGCGGTTCTACGGTACCTTTCCTCACCCTTAGTGAAATGTGGAACGGATTACGAATTTTATTAAAATCACTGAAGAACATGTGCCCACCTTCTCGGCACTGACGCTGGCATCCGAGGACAGCAGGAACTCCACGAAGTCCTCCAGCCCGGGAATGTCGACGGGACAGTCGTCCATGAGGGGAACGGCGTTCCCCAGGCGGTCCACACCGTCCAGGGCCGTAACCTGTGGGAGGGACTGGAGGACCATCTCCCTGTAACCTTCAGAAAAGAGCACACACGTTCAAACACCGCGAGCAGGAAGTCACCGCCAGGGCTGAATCCCTAGCAGGTTTTTTAAAAAGGTTTATGGTACACAGGTTATTGGGTTAGGATGTTTATACAAGCTGACAGTTCACAGTGGAGGACTGAGCCCCCAAACTATTTGAGTAGCATTATACTAGCAGATTTTCGACATTTTTTTTTCGAAAGCACATCCTGACAAAATTTCTACATAATCAGAAACGTAATAAATAGCCTTAAAAATCTTCGTAAAAACTGAGGTAGACCCACCTTCCCTACCCTCTCCTTACAATACAAGAAATATTTACTGATTTTCTTTGGTTGCAGAGCACCTACCATGTTTGCCATTTTGCCAGAGATAAACCTGTAATCATGCATTTTGTTCCCGAGAAGTACTATATTTTGTAGGCTTTAACTCCTTGAGAATAATGACATTACATTACAGGCATTTAGCAGATGCTCTTATCCAGAGTGACTTACACAACATAATGACCTGTAATAACAGTATAATGAACTACCACTAAAAAAAACTTTGTAAGAATACCTACCTGGAGTGGCACATACTGGATTACTGCTGCCATCCATGCTCAGAATGACATCATTCAAACTCTTCAATCCCACCATGCACTGCAGAAGCTGCTTTAAATTGTTCAAGCGATTGCTTTGGAGATTGAGATGTTTTAGTTTGTACTCCTGTCCATGGAGGTACAACAAACCTGTAAACATGAGAATGACGTCAGTTGGAAATTACACCAGTCAAGAGTTTAATTCAGCAAAAACACAATTAACTATGTGTGAATTCATTTCAGTCATTTCAATCAGAGATAAAAATGCATTAATGGTGCATAAAATTACCATTTACAAATATTTGAATTATACAGACTTACCAGTTAAGTCACTTATTTGATTATAAGACACGTTCAGTCTTATCAGGTTCACAAGACCAGTAAGCCCTAAAATAGAGAATAAACAGATAATGTTCTGATACAGTACATCTGGCATTAGACGTATTTCGTAACTAATGATGAAACTTACAATGTGAGAAATTGTCTGCGCAACAAATTCCCAACTGTCAAAAAGTCATTCGAGACATCATCCCCAAATAATTTCATATTAAAGGAGGGAGGACTTCTAAGACAAGTTGGTCAGCAAGTAGGATACTGACCTTCAATCTTGGTTATTAAATTACAGGACAAGTTGAGGGTTCGCAGGGAGGAAAGCGAGTCCAACCCCTCTATGCGAGAGATCTGATTTGACGACAGATCCAAGTGTCGAAGTTGCCATGTTGTAGTCAGTCCCTCAATCTTTGATATGCGATTACAGTGAAGATTCAGCGACCTCACATTAACACTCAACGGGACTTCAAACAAACTAAAAACAGACAGAGAAGGGACTGTAACAATCAGGTAAACATCAATACCACAGTATTGTCATGATATTAAGCACTTGCAGTAGACTTTAAGTTGTCCAACAAATCAAATGTTTTCACACTGGCTACGCCTGCAGTCTTTCATACCTTTTTATGTTCTTATCAATCAGACAAAGCTCCCCATCCGCCATTATCTAAACATTGAGAAGTGGGGAAAAAAAACAATGCACATTATTGTCATGATCTTTAACGTCGTTACCTTGCACGATCAGATAGGCTCCGAAACTCTAGCTAACTTTATCTGTCTGTAACAGCCCATGACCAAGTTTAAGTCAAGATACCATTACAGACTTAAATAGTCAACGGCAGATAGTTCCCAGGGCTCTATGGTCCCAGGATGCAACTAGCTAAGTAGGAAGACGTGCTATCGGTAAAGTAAACTCACCAATAATGTGCTGAGAACGTAACGTTAGGTCAAGACACATTCTACCAAGACAGGACAATGACTACCGTATTGCTAGCTAAAGTAAAGTTTCAGTACAAACTCGCCGAGTTACTGTAGACTAGTTAGCTAGCTAACACAATAGAACCGCTTTAGCCAGCTTGCTCTATCCGATACAGTTATTGGAGATCAAACTTGTGGTCACATGTGACGATGTCTTTCGATAGTAAGTATCCGATGATAGAGAAATTCCGCCGTTCCTAGTTAACTAGCTAGTCCTCGCTCTGCAGTTTACACGAGACTGAAATCTACCAGTCCATTTATTTTGCCGCTGCAGAGCTTGAAGTAGCCGCTCTGTTAAGCGCTTCCGGGTGACGTCACACAATATTTCAAACTTCCGTGTGCCTCTTCCCTGTTCCACAAAATACTCACAGAACTGTTTGTTGCTGCTCCACTTGCTGAACCTCATGGTTCAATTACTTTTGTCAGTACAGTGTACCTATTCTATTTATTATCTTTATTTGGGAATATATTCAGTGTTAAGCAAGCACAGTAATTAACCAAGTAAAATATACACTGGGGCAAAGTGTGGACATTTCCTCAAAAATAAGGCAAAGGATCCTGTGTTTTGAAGAAATCCAGTTTTCCTTATCACCATTTTCACACTAGAACCCTTTGGATTTGTATACAAGACTTTATCTATACCACAATATGACTACAACAGGTGAAGTCGAAGTTCACTAGAAAATGGTCTGATTCAGAAACAAATGTTGAGAACCTTTTAAGGAATTGAAGCAACATGACAAAAATAAATGAATGAAAATAAATATTAGCCCCTTCATTAAATGACTTACCTCACCTTTTCTCCACTGGTTGATTGTGACTGTTAAGCTCTCTGCAGGCAGACATGATGCTAAAATTAGATTTGTTTTTCAAATTAGATCTTTCTGGGCAACTGACCAAGCAATCATTTTACAAGTGGTCAGATTAGATTTCTGTGTTTAGACAAGCTACGTTTCTTATTTTTGTCACAATGTGATCACGTAAGTCAACAATATGTCTCTTTCACATGGGGAGTGAAGGAAATTTCTGATTTGACTGGTCAGAAAAAAGTGGCATGTTCATGTATCAGATTTAGGAATGCTACATATGGACTAGGATGGAAATATCCAAGTCCATATATTTGTTTGCTGTTTAGACCTCAAGAAACAGATCACATAAGCATTAAGTATGTGGGGGTCGTATCTTGCGTATCTTGTCCTCGGAGAGCTGCAGGTGTGTGTCCGTTGTTACACAGAACTTGAAATTGAATGAAAACAATTCAAGCAGTTGATCGTGCAGTTAACTCACCTCCCCTGCTTTCCTGAGTCTGAATTGTTTCAGTAAATACCAAGTGAAACAAATTTGGATAAGTGAATAACCACAGATTACTTATATAATGAAACAAAATAATATATCTATCCAGAAATAAACAGTAGAGAATAAATATGGTGGGAAATCAATATACAAATATGTGGCTTTGTCCATGAAAAGGTGGTTGCCTGGTGCTGTTATTTATTGATCCCCTTGCTTAGTCCATAATGAGCTTGCTACCAAGCAAATCATCACTTACCACATACTGCACCGTTCAGAGTTTGGTGTTTATTCAGCTGGCTGGGTATAAATTTAAATGAAAAGAGATGTGTAAAGATGCAAAAAGTGATTCATCATTAGCTGTTTGAGCAGCACATTTCAAGAACACATAAACATATTTTTGTTCTAGGTAAGAATTATTAAATGAAGGCAAAGGAATAATAAGGCTGAACATACATAGAGAGCACTTTAATTGTTCTCTGTTCTACTCAAGAGAGAGAGCCTACAGCCATACAACAGCCAAAAACTATTCAATACAAATAAAATACATTTTAACAGCACTTTCAACACCATGCTCATCATAAAAAATAGATTTACAATTTTTTTTTTTACATTTCTGTACAACATCATTTGTTTACTTAATTAAACCTCTTTGATTGGACATTGTACACTTCTATTAAACCCATAATCTTCAATTGTGTACAGGCTTGGGATTCTGAGATGCTGGCATTTGTAGTTAAGTCTCGGAAAACAACACTCTCCTAAAAGCATCTCATTGTCTTTCTTTTATGACGCATACTATTGTTCCAACACACTACTTTCATTTCCCAAGTGATGCAGTGCTCTGCATTGTAAATTATTTACCATTCAGAAAGAACAACAACAAAAATGAAAAAAAAACAAAACAATGAAAGCCAGGAGGCCTATCGGTTTAATAATAACACTTTCGCCAAGGGAAATCAAGCATACAAAAATAGAGAGCTCAATGTAATATTTTAGCCATCTTTGCAAACAGATTTGCCGTGAAAAATAGACTAACTAACATGGAAATGTATCTATTCCTTTCACAGGATCAAATGAGTTATCAAGCTCCTGGGTTTCAGGAATGAGATTCTTCACACTCAACTGGGAATATGAATAAAGATCTACTCCGGTGTTTCCTCCTTGGAAGCAAATGGCTCCAGCTGTCCGAAGGATTCAGACAGTACTGAGGCCTCAAGCTCCTTTATGACTTTGGAACACATCCAACATGCAGGCTTGGCAGTTTTTCCTTAATGAAACTGACTAAATAATTGAACTTTTTATTGTCTTGCCTGGCATGATGAGTTTGGTCGTAATTGAAACCAATAATAATAAAACAAAAATACATGTATAAAATAAAAATAATACAAGCTGGAAAAAAAAAAAAAAATCAAGGCTAGATTAAGGCCTTGACTGTACAGAGGCCTGATTAGTGGCAAGAGAATTTCAATTTACCATGCTGGAAAATTATTATTGCTTCCCAAAAAATGTTTTGCTTTGATGTTTTTCTCCACTCAGACTGAAACATCAAGAAGAAAACATTTGTTTTGGGGGCATTTAAACTATGCAACCCTGAAATTCTTACATCAAATTTTCTGCACAGAGTGATTTACATACTGTATGTCTACTAGGTTTAATGGTAGGGTCTGGATTTGGAATGTGGAAAGGTTTTGGTGGGGGGGTTGGTTGGCCTTACAGATGTGACAGATGTTCGGCAGACTCCATAAGAGGCAAGAGACAGCATCCATTCAGATGGCCAGAAGGGTACCAGTCACCATAGACACCTCCATCAAAAAGCCTGGCACCTTAGAAAACAGGCACGGGTGGACCTCCATGACCAACCGGATTAATGCCCAAGGACACCTGCTGCAGTTGCACTGACCAACCTTGGCTACATACCACCTATCCTCAGGGCAACCAGGAGGCCTGTCCAGGGTGAATTTGGCTGACAGTAAGCTGGGGGTAAGCTCAGTGCCAGGTATGACTGTAAACTTAGGCCTGCACTGAGTTGAATCAAGCAGAAAAATATGTTCTTGTTCTGTAACATGCTCTAGGTAGAAACCGTTTTAACATTATATAATTGTAACCAGGTAGCATGGCTTTGCTGACAAATCAAAAAAATTCATAGTTCACTCTTTAAAATGAGCACAACGAATGTGCACACCATGAGTGCCATTTGCCACCACCATTGTGTGGGTTCTATAAAGTAAAACTGACAAAAGCACAAACATCACGCTTATATCAAACACACAAAATATGCTCACTTATTTGAAAACATCTGTTAAGGAGGATGTAGATGGTACCTGAAAAAAAGGTGTTCAGGTGTCAGCAGAATTGAACCCAGTAGGACCAAACTCATCAGCTCTAATGAAAAACACCATATTGGTCTCAATTAGAATGCCAGATGTACAGTGCAGCTAGGGCAGTTCAGTAGACAATTAGTGTTGTACTGCATAAGGAACATTCTTTGATAATATCACCAACAAACTGTGTCCTCATCACCCTAATATCCTTGTCATTTCATAGGCTAAAAATATTCATTTGTATGAGGGGTATAAAACAAAATAAGTCAAATAAATGGGCTAAATATTTAGGGAAAGCCAAGGACAAGTCAGCAAAGCTGTTAACACACAAAACTGCCAGGAAATAAAGCATTTCAAGTAAATCCATACAGCAGCCTTGAACTACACAGTGGGGGAAATTCTTCGTGAGGTTTCATTAGCTCGCAAATCATACGAAGTACGTAGGCTACTGACATAGTACTAATTGAAGAGATTTTCCCCCCCATTATATCTGACCATTCCTCCATATCTGTAAGCTCTTTAATTCATATTCTAATGGTGTGCATAACATATCTTTTCTTACATACAAATAAATAACAATAGCGTGTAAAACCACAGAGGCATGTTGAGTCTGACTTGTAAAAACATTTTCACAGGGGAAAAAGCGCGTTGTGGTGTCTTTTTTCGGTTAATTTGCCGGTGAGCCGGACCCCTTTGGGCAGTGAAATGTCACATTTTTAGAAGGATATCCAGGTCCTGTTTGGTGGTCTCTTCTCCTTCACAGAAAGATTTTTAGATTATTTCTGGTCAGATTCCACACTCCCTCCATCTGAAGAAACCTTTTTGTGGCTCTGCAGTTTGCGCTGCTCGCTCCTGCTCTCGCAGCATGTGGCGATTCCTCCTCTCTCCCTGGGAAGAGTAACGGATTTCATTAAAGCACCCGCACAGCCGCGAAACATGCTCGCGCAAATGCCGTTTTCCCTCGTGCACGTATAACTGATAGACGGTTCACTGGGAAGGGAAATCTAGGCTGTTTTTATTATCCTCCCAAACATGACGTACAGCACACCGAACTCCGGAGCGCTGTCACAAAAATAAACCTTGTGGGATTTGAAACTCTCCATCTTGCCAAGTTTTAGCAGTCGATCATTTGTTTTAAAGCCAATTCCTAGCCTCCTGCAGCGTGACCATTCACTGTTAATTGCCTCCCCCTCCCCAATCCTTTCCCAGAGATGGCGGTTTTAATTAAGATTTTGATGAAAATGTAGAACAAATTGAAGGACATTCATTAATGGGAAAAATGGGCGAGAAATAGACAGAGACAGAAAGACAGAGGGAGAGCCAGCCAGGGAGATAGAGAGCAAATACAGATAAAATAAATTATCATAGAGAGAGCCCTAATCTAAGGTCATGTGTGTTAATTAGCCATCATTAAGCAGAAACCTTTACGAGCATAATGTGGCTGTAGCCTATGCACACTCCAGATAATTAATGAATTCATTAATTTATGCATTAATTCGTTCATGCTTTGTGAAAAGCAGACGGCACAGTAAATGGTATTTGAGGTGAAAGTCTGACCTTATTGAAAACCGAAGCCTTCCTGCAGCTACATTCACTCTACCGAATGCTTGTAACTCCGTAAACCAGTGATAGTGCGGTAGGCTACCTCTCCTTTATTTCTGGCACTAGAACGGCTTACTTCGTTCTCCAAATTAGCACCGCCGGGCCGCCTACACACACAGTCTCAAAGAGCCCTTTCAGCTAACGCGCCATCTGGGTGGCAGAATTTATAAGAGGTTTTTATCAGTGCGGGGGGAAACGGACCAGCCATTAATGCGGTTCGTTATCCAGGACTGTCAGGAATGACGGAACTGAAATGTCTTTTTCTTAGCATCTCGCTCCTCAAGGCGTCCGTCGCATGCTGTCCCCCAGCAGTCGTAAACAGACGAAAACAAGGTTATTTTGTATTTTTATATGCATAGCCTATTGCTAGGGCTCAGTTGAGCATATTCACCAATGGCCAACCACAGGTTCCTTAAGGTCAAGGCTCGTGCAATGCTGAGCAAAGATTATCACACCTTAGGTCTACATTCTGTACTAATTCACGTCTTTTACACGCGCGCGCGCACGCACGCACACACACTCCAAAATCGGTGAAAGAGTAGAAAATCCACTTCTGCCTGCAGTCTGTGTCCCCCTGGAATTTAATGGTGTGGCTTTCCTTGGCCGATGTCATTACCGCCCCGCCAGAGTTATCTCAGCTCTGTCATGGCTGGCCCTGGCGGATCAGTGAAGGGACTTCACAGCGGCCCATTTGTCTGACTGAAGACAGGAGTCATAATGGCTTTTTTTTTCTCTTCATCTAGGTCAGACAGAAGTCGCAGACAACGCAGCCAATGGCAGCTGGTGTTTGGCATCAGAAAGGACTGAGTGCTAAGTCTCATTCTCCTCACCTTCAGAGAAGAAGATCAAATATTCAGCAAAGTGGCTGGCGTGCTGTGGCGAATATTTCTGTTTTAATGATATATGTGTGCCAACGTGCACGCAGGTAAGTATCACAGATATAAAAGCTGTGGTTTAAGATGTTATGGAACTTGGCATGCTTCAACAATTTTATAGTATAGCACATACAATATATGAGTAAATATATTTACATTAAAAAACTGTTAAAAAAGAACTGAAATAAAAACGTCACTTTGCTTTGAATCACTTGAATATGTCATAATTTTAAAAAATCATACTATATCATATTTTTTCCCTTGGAGAAAAAAAAAAAATTTCTGAAAACTCTAACTGAAAGCCGGAATGTTAAATAATGAATGAATCAAACCTTTTTCAGTTGTCTATGTCAGATACATGGTTCTCGATCTGAAAAACAAAATAGTTGCACTTAGTTAACTCATGCATTCCTATAATACATCAGACCATCATAGAAGTGCACATAATAACAGCCTAGGATGTATAATTACAGTATAAAATATTTCAGTTCATTTCACAAAGCAAAATGTGAATGTAGACTCCAAATATTTCTGCCACTGGCCACATAGAAAAATGTTCAGTGTGAAATTGATTCTTAACAGTGTACTTTCACCTCTAATAGCTAATAGAGGACATACTGTCGCTGTTAGACTGATTTAAACACTGTTAAGTCAGTCAGATTTGGAGACAAACCCTTGTAAAACACATTTTCATAGCTTTCTGTTTTATACTTCTATTTGGCTGCATCCCTTTCTCTTTCTGTAATAACTGTCCTTTTCTACCAGCCCTGCAGTTTCCACCCAGCACCTGGAGAGTCACACTGTACACTGGTTTTACTTGTTACTTAGCACTTAATTGATTCATTGAAACTGTTGTTAACACAGTTAACTCACTTTATCTGGTTTCCTGGGCCTGAAATGGTTAAGGAGAAAAGAAAATACAGCCAATCCTGTGGCCTCCAGGACCAGGGCTAACAGTTCATGTGAATCCCACCTCTCTCTCATGTTGTCTTCTCTGACCCATACTCTCTCTTTATTTCTTATTTCTTTCGCTATCTCCTTCTCTCCTTTCATCATGTCTATTGCCCTGTCTCTCTCCTCCCAATTTTGGTTACTGCTACAGCATTTCTCACCACATCTGATTCTCATGTCACCACCACAGTAATAGTTTCAGTGTTAAATAAACTCTCATGCAGCACCAGACTCAAATAAACTCTGTCAGAGTTGCATTAACTCTGAACATTTTACTGTGCACATTGTGATTCTGTGATTCATTAGTCAGTGGCCTGCATGTGGGCACGGAACGCGTCTCCTCACCAGATCAGTGCTGCCTTCGTCGTCGTAGTCATCCTCGCCCCCGTCGGTCATCTCGCCGGCCTCTGTCTCCAGCGCCCCTTCCCCCGCCTCCTCTCCGGAATGTTCCGCCGCCTCGGACGCGGACTCGTGGTGGGTCTCGTACCGGTCCTCGTACTTCCTCTGCAGCTCTGCGCGAGCCAAGGCGTCACGAAGGGGGTGGGGAGCGACACGGCGTGAGAGTCAGACACAGGAAGGGAGCGATAGAGATGGAAGAGCGAGAGCCAGAGATGGAACGAGAGAGAAAAGATTTACAGTGTAAAAGATAAGAGACAGAGACACACAGAGGTGGAGTGACAGACAGAAATAGAGAGGACCACAGAGGATATAATAAGGGGAACAGGGAAGACAAGAGAAAGAAAGAAAGAAAGAAAGAGACAGATTTTTATTTTTCCCCATGTTTTACCATGACCAGGTTCATTAAAACCAAGACCAGGTTTAATTTCACTGAACAGATTAAATTTACTCAATACCATTTATTATGATGAATGCAGGGCTCTGGCTAATTTCAGGAGAATGCTGTAAGCAAAGCACCTTTTTTCTTTCTTTTTCTTTTCACTTTTTCTCTTTTCCTTTGGCCCACTAATCCGAAAGCCTCTAAGTAAAGCTCACTGCTCCGTCTGGATTACAGCAGCTGCTGTCAGTCCATTGTGTTCTTTGACCCAGCAGTCTCTAATACCATCTCCTCATATTGGGCTAGATGACTGATGGCCGTGTGCGCCTTTTCAGTCAGCTCCCCCCTGCCCCCTGCAGCTCTCTGCTGAAGGTTCCTCCCCCCCCCCTCACCGGCCTCGGCTCGCTGCTGCTTCTCAATCTTCTCCAGTCTGACCAGCAGGGAGTCGATCTTCACTTTGATCTGTGACAGCTCCTGTTTGATGGTCTGGAGCTGGTCCGTCTTCACTGCCGACACACACGATAAAAAAAAAGCCACAAAAAAGGAAAAGATTATTATTGTACAGAAGACCATTTTAAGTCTCCCTCCAATATAGAGTAATACCTTATACCAATACAGAGTAAACCTTTCTATGGCTCCAATGAGCTCTTCAGTTCATTCTAGCAATGCAGCCTCCCATAAGCCTCAACTCAACATATAGACGTGCGGCGTAGGCAGTCCATCAAACTGCTTTTCAGTACTGCATGCAAATTTCCGATCACATTTTGAACAAACAATAATCTCCTAACCTATTTGCTTTCTAATAAAGCTACATTAACCATCTCACGTGCACTTACTATGGGATCTAAGCTTATATTGGAAGATTGTGGCTTGACTACTGCTATAGGTTGTGACCCTGATGACTTCAGTATCAGGCCTGTTCATTGCCTTCACCTGTATGTCCACATTTATGGAAGTCGCTCTGGAAGAGATGTAAATATAACTAATGCCATAACAATGCCCCCCCCCACCCGCCCACCCAAAAAATAATGACGTCATGCACCGCTACCATTAATGCTGCCATTCAAACACCTTAAGGAGACTTTAAAACAATGATAAAAATGCTAACGAGCATGTTAATGATCTGAATAAAAAAGCATTTGCTTTGAATGTCAGTTCAAAACATAAGGGATGTGGAAAAGGTCAGTATTAATAAGAAAGTGCTTTAGTCAGTACATTCCTCAGTCAGTAACCTGACTTTAAATAAATTGATTACTCATGTAAATCCCCTGCCCCCTCAATGGGCGAGTTACAAAGATTGCATTCAGTTCTATCAAGATGAAACAAAACCCTCTGGGGCAGGATTTGAAACGTACATTTTGGTCCGGTGGACGAGGAGCTAGAGATGGCCTGTCTGGGCGAGGAGGAGGCGGACATCTTTACGGAGAAGGCGGTCTTCCCCCTGCGCGTGGACGGGACAGCCACTCGAGAGCGCTTGATCGGGATCACCGCCCGGGGTGGGGGCGCAATCCGCCCATGATAGTCAAACAGCCTGGGGGGGGGGGGGGGGTCCCACAATAAACATGTCACCCCATGCAGAAAAGCAATACATTTAAATGTGTGGTGGGAAATTCTAAATCTACTTATATATATTGTGTAATAGATGATATATATATATATATATATATATATATATATATATATATATATATATATATATATCGAATACATAAATTAACAACATGTAAATATATTTTAAATATATGCATTAAATTGTTAACATTTCAATAATATTACCATATTATTATATTTAAATATATGTAAAAATATCATAAATATGCAAAAGCAGCCTATTTTGAACATTTAAATATATGTACATACATGACGTAAAAAATTCTGTAATAAATACATAAAAAATGTAAGTACATACATGAAAATACTGTACATGTAGATCTCATATACTGTATATCCATTTTTATATAATTTTTCTGCATGGGACGCTCATTTTGTGCACAGAAATATGCACAATAGACGTTTTTACATACGCAATTATAGTTTGACAGTCATAAGCACTGAAGCAATTCTGACTAAGTAATTAAGCATCTTCCTCAGTGATCTCACCTGGGGCTCGAACCTCCTTCACTATAAGTTATACGCCCAGTTGCCCATCAATTACACTACACTCCTTCTCACTGTAACCTCTGTGTTTCGATTGTCACAGAACCATATGACCTATACCTACATGCCACTTAGAAATCTGCCAATAACCAGAAACCAGAGATAAATGTCCACCGTTGGGTAGCGGGACCACAAACAGAATTTAGTTACACATGAGTCCATCCGGGACTGGGTCTCATAGAGAGTCAGCGATGTTCCCTCCCTAACATAGCGAAATTATCTGTCGCAGCTGAGAGATTTACTTGTCACTAAATGGAACTTTTAAAAAAAATCTTTGAAAAGAAGAAAGAAAAAGTGACTCATAAAAACGGTGGATATAAAGACACCCGCTTTGCCTCTCCCAGAGTCTCTGTCAGCCACTCACCGCCAAAAAAATCCACATTCAGCAAAACGTCTTTGAAAGACAAAAAGTCAGACCGACACAAAAGCGCACTGAGAAAGCGAGACAATAAATAAGTGAGCAAAAAGTCATTTAAATTATTTTTTTGTTTTTTGTTTTGTTTTTCGCTGCATTCACGGGGATCTGTTCAATAACCCTGCTCTTCATATTTTCATTTACCGTTTCAAGGCTCACGTAACTCCCTGTGATTCAGAGTGAGATTTTGTATTCTTAAAAAAAAAAATGTTTTTGAGAGTGGCTGTCTGCTTTCATTCGTCAATGCGGTCCATTGACTTCCAATGTTGCGATGCGTGTCTGGGAAGCTGCTCCAGCCTCATCGGATACCTCGCCCTGATCCGCGGGATTCACTGACTCACCATCACAGGCTGACAGAAGTTATTCATTTCCCAAAGATTGATTTTATTTGTTCAATAACGCAATTTTCTTTTTCTTTTATCCCACTTGCAAGCTGCGGTTCTTTTTTTTTCTTCTGCTTTCACAGCTTTGAAAATGATCTTTGGTTTACCACGGGAGGAAAATAAATAAATAAATAAATAAATAAATTTAAAAAACAGTAAATGCTGCCGACAAACGCAAGCAATTTCTTGGCCCCAAATTACAACCCAATCTAAAACTCAACCCAACAGCTATAATAGGCCATAATTTTCACAAACCTCACAGGCTGAACTGAATAAAGGCTAATCATAGGGCAGAATTTATGCAGTTAGAACTGGATTGCTGTGTGTATTTTGTTTAGTCTAGCCAGGAAACTAAACAAAATAAACACACACGGCTATTCAATGAATATTTAGTCAAATATATTATATATTGATATATAATATAGCAATATTCATATCATATCATATTTTTCACATTTGTATAACTAGTGCAATACACATTTAAGGTGTAGTTCAATATTGGTTTGGCCAGTTGACCTCGATAACAGTCCAGTGAGACCCTCTGCCAGGCCTGTAATGTAGTTCTACCAGCAGAAAGGAAAACTGGACTTACCGACTGTAGAAATCATCCCTGTAGTAGTCATAGTCAAATTCATAGCCACTGCAGGGGAGCAAATGAAGCAGACACAATGTATGAGCTTTCACAGCCATACAAATTTCGAAAGCACATGCGAATGAAACAGCAAAAAAAAGCCAACATATTGTCTGAATCTATCCATATAAACTGTCTGGTGCAGGCTATGTGTCTGGCTTCATAAACCAGCAGGCATTCCTGCTCCCTATAAACCAATAATGTGCAGCGTCTGGAAAGGGAGGTAAGCAATTTGGGAGATTGGTTTGCCGAAAAACCCTGCAATCTGATTGGCTCCAGAATGCTTAAGCCAGCATTGAGTTATTTACTGGTGTTCAACCACCCTGTTCAAAGAACCGACGGAACAAAGGAGATAAAAGGCATTTTGGGAAATTAAAGTGAAAATGAAGAAAATAATAAAGAGAAACCAAAAATCCAAAACCAAAACAGCAGGGCATAAGCAGTACCTTCTGAGATATAAAAGTGCATGAAAGTAATGAGCTCAGATCCCGCACCATGCCTCACCTGTAAATGGCAGAGAGCGGCCGTTTGGGTCCCACTTTGGGCCGGTAGGGTCTTGGTTCCCCGGCCATGTTGATGTCTGCAACATAACACCAGAGTCACATGACCAAGCAACAATCGAAACCCTCCTGTCTCATGGAAGGTCTGTGAGCACATGACTGCAGGAGGAGCGCTTGGCTTACGCATCACCGGTCTGAGCCTTGGCCACGTCATCAGCGGACTGGGCATCTGTGGGGCTGAGGCACAACTGGCCTGGTTTCACTGGGGTAAGGTGGGCTCGAATTGGGTTTCCTTGCAGCACCACCAACACGTTGGAAAGTTAAAAGTTTCTTTTCGTCGAAGGGTCAAGATTTCATCGGTCCCTCCATTTTCTACCCCCTTAATCCAAGGCAGGATTTAATTTGGGATTTAATTAGTTTTATGTTTCACTGTTCTTTCTTATTATCATTTTTTAATGCGTTTCAGCTGGACTGAAACACAAAGCCGAAGTTGCGTGACCTTAGAGTTAACAGTGGAACAAGTCTGAGGTTTTCCATGCTATTCTTATATGGTATCTTAAAGGTTTTTTTTCGCTATTTTTTCCATATGCTGGTGTTCAGAGGACAGTGCCGAGCCTCCAGAGGTAAGCCTTGTTCCATCCCAGTGTTTGGCTGAAAAGCACCTGTAACTTAGTAACTGCGTTTAGCTGGCGGCTAAAATTGTGTACTTCGATGTGGGAGATTACCTGCCATGGGGTCCACTGCTCACAGACTTCTAACCCCACTATTTCCCAGAATCTCATAAAACACCGGGTGAAAATAATACCCTCTATGACGGCGAGTGATGTACTCTGGGTGGGGAAATGACATCTCAGTAGTACACGGGGGACGGAAATGAAACTGTACAATGCAAAAGCTAATAAAAACGAGCGCATATTCGGCGAGATTGAAACAAATGGGAGCCAAGCTGCCAGGGATTTCCTGATATACCGCTGTCCTTTGGTCGACAAAAATCGAAAGGAATTACATTTTAAGAAGAGACGGAGTAGGCTGGGATTTCACACATGGATTTTATTTTACAAATAGCATCATTCCTGTCCTCATCTCTGTTGACAGCTGCTTCTCCCCTCATCTCTCTTAGGCCCAAAATGAGATTGTATTTGATTTTATATTTTCTTATTTCTTTTTTTAATCTCCCTCTCTCTCACACCCACCTCCCGAGGATTGCTCCTGAGCAGTTTTCAGGGTTGCCTCTGGCTCTTTTTTCAGACCACCATTGAACAAAGCCTGAAAAATACGAGCCCATTTGAAGCATCGCACAGCAAGACCGAACAGAACCAGACCAAACCGCTCGGCATGACATCCAATTCACTGACAGATAAATGCAAGAAAAAAGTACTATTAGGTTCTGTTTATCATAATGCCAAGAAGGCTCAGTAAAAAGAATGTTATTTATATAACATTAATATATGAGGGGAGAGGGGGGGTGGCTGACATTAACTGCATGTAGGCTGTTATAGTCACGACGCTCGAGAGCCCTAATCTCCTCTGACACAGCCGGGTCTCGGCGCCAATGAGTCTGATACGGTTCGCTAATTCCGATCCCGCGCATTCGGGATTTGATATAAAAGCGCGCTTCAAAGCGGGGGTGCACTGCTAAGGCCGATCCATTTCGCGATTTCACGCCGGCTTTATCGAAATAACCGAAAACATCTATTTTTTCCCTCCCACGCTTTTTAAAATAAAAGTCACGAGCTACGGCTCCAGACTGCACATGTTTCATTGGCGAAAGCATTTTACTGCGGTCTGTTATGGGAGTAAACCAGCTGTTCAGAAAGCTTTTGTAGATAAATTGAGCTAGAATAATTAGTCTGGAAAAAACAGCACACACAGGCTCTCTGGAATTCAGTACACCTGCAGTAAAGTAAACAACCTGAGGATGTAGTCGCCTCAGAAAGGAGGAACATGGACTCTAAGCACTCCCCAGTTTTTGAGGTACAGAATGAATATTACATTCATAGCTGTATACATCACTTAAAAGTTCTCAGCCCAGATATTGCAATGTTGACTTTTCAGTGTGGAGAATCATATTCTAGAATACAAACAAATATCCACCGGTGAACAGTCATTTGATGTCCATGGAAACAGACAGTGGAAACCAGTCGTTCTCCGTGGTGCTGAAAATGACGTACCCCTAAACTGCACGCGCACACCCGTACACAAATGTATACAAATACACACACACACACAAACGTATATACGCACACACAAACGAATACACAAACATGTATGCACGCATCCAGATTCCACATACACTCTCCTCTTTTCAACCTTGCATATGTACGTCCCACGCATTGGAGGAACATTTTTGTTCTATAAGGAATAAATTTCCCGAATGTTTCCTGAAAGGTACAATAATGCTTTTGGGGGCTAATAACCGTCCTATACAAGCAAAAAAAGGAACAGAATAATTATGAAACCCATGGTTAGGGCTGTAAGTTTATTAACCAATAGGGTACCACCCCAGTAGCATTCATTGCATGCTTTTCATACCTTTTTCACTCCCTTTTTTCTGAGCGCAGAACACACTAGCCTTCCTCATACAGTAGTAGACAAAGAGGAATAGCCACAATGTCCTGAAATCACAGGTAAGCTGCGCTTTGAATTGCAAATTGGAGTGTTTTGTGTTTGGTTTGAGGTTGGGAACCCGATGCTAGGAGGCAGATGTTCTGCATACCACTCTCCTGATTTCCCATCAACCCTCATCCCCACCCACCAAAAGTGTCCCTTTCATCTGTTTGACAAGCTGACATTAAAGAAGTGAGCTCCTCGCTTTCTTTGAAGACAGTTGGTCTGTGCATCATAATTAATTCAACAACATAATTAATTATGAAAGGCCGAACGACAGCATTCGGGAGTCTCCATGGTCAACATGTGGCTCTAGCAAGTTTACTTTTTCAAGGGTGGAGGGGTGTATATCTGCTAACGTTACCCAAACATTGCAGGAATGTTACAAGAATGTCGCATGTCAGTTTTGTTCATCCAGGACACTATTACCTGTAACTCTTTAAGTTGTGATATCACAAATATGTGATTGGAATGTTCTTGACTGAACATTCTAATGCTGATGTAACAATCACTACAAATAACACAAGTAGTGGAGTTCCAGAACACTGACTCAAAATTTTGAAAACATTTCAAAAAACATACTATTCAAAGGGATAAACAAACATGTTGTGCAGCTATGTCAGTTCAGTTCTCTGTGGGTACTGTTCTTCGGGAATAGTAAAATGTGCACTCTTTTCTGGCTTGGTTTTTTTAAAAAAACTTATAACTCTGTGGAAAGGAAACTGCAGAGAATAGTATCACCCTATAATGCGTGTGTCTCACAAAGCACATCAGGCCAACCGTGTTTCTTCCACGACACACTAAAAGGTTCCCCGTACACTTACGGGGTCTTCATCTTTCTTTTCTTTCTTTTCCCTCTGTTCCTTCCCCACTGTTCTCTCCTTTCTCTTTCTTGTCTCCTTCCTCCTCCTCCGCCCCCCTTGCTCCTTCCCCTCCTCTCAAAAAAGATAATGTAGCTATCGCTATTGATCCCCTCAGCACAAAGGATGCTGGCACTAATCAGAGCCATTACGAGCACCCTTCATCTCTTACCCCCATGCAAACTCCGCAGGATAAACCGATACCGCTGCAGATAGTTGCACTAATGGGGTAGTAATTTAGTATTTGCCTGCAGCATTTGAATATCAAAAGCATTTTTTTAATTTTTTTTTTTTTTACTCCCACATCCTCATGATGTCTGAGTACATGTATTCTGACAGAGACGGCAGAAGTGGTGACACTGCTGCTCTGTTCCCTTCAGATAAAGGCACGTCACACCCCAGGCCAGCACACAGACTCCTTCTCAGAATGCAGCCCAGTAACCAGCCCGGACTGATAACTGCAAGGGTACTTTAATGAATAATGCCTACGTATGATTCAAAAAGAGGGGGAAAATTGGCAAACTGGGCTGTAGCCAAGTTCCTCTCTCTCTCTCTCTCTGTGGGTGAATCAGATTAACGCTTCTCAAAAAGAGTGATTCTAAAGCCAGAAGATCTGGTTAGATGCTTCAAATTGTGTTCCTTTATTTGGACGGCCATAGGAGCTGAACAGCTGAGAATAACGACAAAGCAGACCACCTCCCCTGACAGCCCATTTCTACTTGTTTTTCTCGCTGCCTGTCAAGAGAAGCCTGACATGCGGAATAATGGCAGAATAACGCGCATAGCTGTTTCGACGGTGCCTCGGAGGGCCGCGCGACCTGTCAGCTTTGACGTCCTCTGGCAGAAAGCGTCCGCTCGCAACACCGCGTCAGCCGGCTGCCGTCCGGGAATTGCACGTTCGATAGATTTTTGACTGACTGGTGGTGTTAGCCGCGGCGACCGAGCAGCTCAAGAAGGGCGAATAATTACCGAATTCCGCCTTGCTCCGGAGAATGGGCACCGCGTGTTTCCAGCACAGTGGGACGGGTGCCTGTTATCACGCGGTCAAGGATAAGCTTAATTTGCTTATCCTTGGTAAGCAAATTACGGTAAAACCAAGGCAATCGAATCGCGGGTAGCCTATCAGGTGCAGCCTGTCTTATCTACTGCGAGCATTACCAGCAGCACCTGCTGCTTACTTCATTCTCCTAGCCTGTGTTTTTTTATTTATACGTGGCGGGGAGAATACATTTAACCAAGCTATAACAAACCGCACCTTGTCAGTAGCTTGAAGGCTAAGCCAGCATCTGATTTCAGATCTGGCTACATTCTCTTTGTAAAGCACATCTGTTTCTTCTCGCCCGTGCCCTTGCTGACCAGACGTACCCATGCAATCGCATACTGAAGTGCGTCTCCTCTCTATCTTTCGTGCTTAAGCCCCAAGGCGTTTTTCAAGGGGATTTACTGAACTGGGAAATCCAAATATATGCGTGACATCATACTGAAAAAGACACGAACAGCCTTGGAATGTGCACATCCAGGATGTCTTTTTTATATTTAATTTATTTCAGTCAGAAAACAGAGAATGCAGACTGTCCAAAGATGACGAAAGATCATATTGTATTCTGGGTTTTTCAGTTCCAGGCTCTTCTACAGCTAGTTTAGCCTGGTGCTCCAGTTCTGACCCAATACCCACCTGTCTCACAACGTGAGACCCCACAGTAAAATGTTCAGTGTTAAATCAACTCTTACAGAGTGCTACATATCGGTCCCCATTGGAGCTGAAATAATGGCAGGAATTTAACTGTCCGTGTCCCAGTTTTGGGCATGTCCTGGCCCACTTTAACAGGTATGTTGTTGTTGTCACAACAGAAAGTACAGCTTCAAGGTTGATGTCATGGAATTTTGAACACAAAAGGTCATTAACATGTCCTGCACGAAAGCACACCTGACTTAATCATTTAATCTGGTTGAGTAAAGGGTCCTCAGCATACCTACAGTAGGTTGACATACCTTTTCTGTTCAGTAGCCGGTAAAGCTTGAAAATGTTCAGTTAGATTCCTGAGAATTATTTATTTATTTATTTATTTATTTGTTGTAAATAATGTTACTAATTGACATGCACAGAAGAAATAATCTTGTTCTGAACATCTGTCTGTGAGACAATTATTTTAACTTGCCAGTAATCTGTAGGAAATTTGTGTCTAAAAGATTAAAGATAAAGAATAATCAAGTAATGAATTTACCCCAGGTACAGGGTTAATTCAACTCCAACAGAGTACATATGAGTCCAATTAGGGCCATATGTAGGCCTACTCAGTTGATTAAACAAAGAATGTTTTACTGCATACTCCCCACTCCACCAGGTACAGGATCTTAACACCGTGCACAATATAATGTTCAGTCGTGTTCATGTGTCCACATTAAGCGGATAAATTCAATAGGTAAAATAAAATGTAGCAACTCACAGCTGGATACAAGTCTCTCAACATACTCTCTATTTTTTTTTTTTTTTTTTAAAGCCCAATCTTAAAAGTAAGCGCTACGTAGTTACATAGCAAACAGGCCTACGCAGTAAAACGTTCACTGTTAAATCAACTCTTACAGAGTAGCTACACAGGTTCCAATAGGACCCATACTTACTCCTAGAGTTGAATTAACACCGGACATTTTACAGTGTATATTAGTGAATAAAAGTGTAGGCTACTTGTGCAATCAACACACAAACTTGACGCAGTAGCCTGCATGTGAAATCTGTGTCAAACTTCTTTTCCAAACGGCATCCCATTCACGTCGATGATCTACACATGATGCTGAGATCATAGAGCTTATTAAAGGCGCTGACTCCTTCAATGTGGATCGTGCCAATGTGTGTGCAGTGCACCACCGCGCGTTCACGCCAACGCCACGGACTCACACGCTCGCGCACACATGATACAACCAAGGAAACTGTAGAAAACGCGCGTGTTTGCTCGTTATGCTTTCCGGTAGCTCTTCCAGTTAGTTCGTTAGCGCGCCCACGCTGTTGGACGCCATAACTACTTGCTTTCCCCCAAGAGTTTAGATGTAGAAGCCTGTATGTGACTTCAGCAAAATTGGCTACAAGGACAGGCCAGCTCCGCATTCGCTTTTTACTTCTCGTTGTCATATTTTTTGAAATGTCCATTTTCCTGTCCTTGTTCCTTGTTCTGTGCACCTAATATTTGCTCGTGAGTTATTTGGGTATACTATATTTTCTTTAGATATCGGCACATTTTAATTAAAATGATTTCTTACCGTTGGGACTTGTAGCACATGTAATTTGTTTCAAATACGAATACAGAATAGACCACATATACTGCCTCATTCATTCATCCATTCATTTATTAATTCCTCACCAGTTCATTCATTTGCATTATTTGCGACTAATTTGCTCCGCGGTTGAGGACATGCCATACTATATATTATGCCATACTATATATTATCATACATTATTCTATATATTATTTACTCCTGTAATATTTATGACATAATAAACAGAATTAATTTGCCAATGCGATCACAGACAGTAACGTTTCGTATCACTTTGCAAGCTGTATTCATAGTGAATTGCGTGTAGCTTCTCTAATCTGGACCTACATTATATTTGTATATCATTTATTGAAAAACGTCTCAGTTCGCAGAAGTATTTGGCCTGACACTAAATAGCATTCCTGGTTCTAATCTTACTACTGCAATCTAATGCGAAACTTGTGTGAGAATTATATCTTATGTTCAGTTAATTTTAATATAGACAAACATTTATCCAACTAGTCTTATAACTGCAGAGTGGATGTTCAAGTGAATTTAGACGCAAAACACAATTATTGGTATATCGTTATCGTAATTTGTGAAACTGCCATATATCGATCGGTCATATTCTTCGCAAGCCAGTGTGAAGCGATTATAAAGCAGACCATCGGAGTTTTAAAAAAAGGAAAGAAGAAGGGAAAAAAACATAGGCTACAATGCATGATAAAAAAAGTAGACGGGAGTATCGCTCCAGGATTACGATGAACTGAAGAAATAAAAGTATATCTGCAAGTGGAAAATCGGAAATAGAAAATGATCTCAGGTCATTATTTACAGTTGCCGGTTCCCAGTCGAAACGAGCAGAACATTTTCATAGCGGCAGAAATGTTTTTCGAATCTCAAGTCATGACTACAGCGCAGTATCATATTAAGTATATCGAGTCATTCGTCGTGTCAGTTCCAGCTGAATACTCACATCGTTGATGACGGCGCTTGCCTTTATACATAGTCATGCTACAGCGGTCCAGCTTAACTTGGTTCCACAAACAGACGCGCAGAAATACAACCTACGTCGCCTTCTCTTCCTTCCTTTTCCCCAAAATAGACCCTCTCCACTGTGACAAAGGTAAATTCTACCCAGTCCGCCAGCTGGGACGATTCCACTTAGCTCACTAAAAAGGGGGGTTCTTGACGCTCTGACAACCACAGCATAGCAATTACGCGTGGGCTATTTGATCCCCGGGGCGATAAACAAATATGAAAAAGTGACAAGTAACATCGTGCCAAGTGTGAATCAAGCTGAATATAATCGAATAACACAGTTGGTGGCAACAGTCTCATTTACATCAAAGTTAAAAGTTAAAAGTATTTAAAAAAATATTTCTCCCACTCTTAATCCTTGCTGTAGTGATTTCACAGAGAAATTTGTAAGCATGTAGTTCTGATTAAATACAGAACTTTACTGAAATGTGTCTACGTAGGTTGTCATGTAAACCCTGGAGCTGGGCTACTCAACTGACAGTTCGTGGCCAAATGCAAATGTAGCCCTGAAAATGCAAATACGTGTGTGCGCGTGTGTGTAGGTGTGTGTGCATGTGTTTGTGCGCGTGTGTGCGCGCGTGTGTCTGCGTGTATATATTCAGATGAATCAAAGATCGTGTGTGCACAGTGCCAGCATGCCTCCCACCACCGAATAATAAGAAGAATAATAAGAATAATAAGCAATAGCTCAGCATATTTTTAGGGGGTATTTAATAGCACAACACATAAAAACACATCTTATTCATGCAGCGTTTCATGAATTTTGTATTGATGCCTGGCTGACATCCACCATTTTTATTAAGCAGTCATAGACCTGTGCCTTTCTTCTCCTGTGCTACTGCATAATCAACCTCCCCTTCTACCACACGCTGGGTGCTAGTATAGTCCTCACACTAGCACTCTACTGCACTTTGTCTGTTATGCATGTTTGGTGGAGATAAAAATGTGTATTCAGTGGGTCGTATTGCACATTACTTCAAACTCCAATCAACGAGTCAATCAATCAATCAATCAAGCAAGCAAGCAATCAATCAATCAGATTAACCTATTATTAATAAATGAATCAATCAACCAATCAAAAAACTATCTTCAATATAACATTTTTCTCTGATCCTTCTGTTTAATCGAGCCGTTTATGCAGTTTGAACCAAAGCAATTTGCAGAGCCATAAAGAGTAAACTGTGCCGAAAACTACGAGGGATGACAAGCTATATGAGCGTGCAAAATGATCAAACGAAAGCGCAAAAATGGAAAAAAGTAACACGAAAGCGTGGAAATGGGAAGCGAAGAAGGAAGAATAAGAAAATCTGTTCCCCCCTAGCTTAATATCTTACAGCTTCCCCGCCTCCTGATGGCGATATTTGTGATTTGACACTTCTTTTGAATTTCCTCTGAGTGACACTCCAATGAGGCAGGACAAAAGACAGGAAAAGCCACAGAAGAGAAGTGGAGAAGAAATCCATTTGTGACATTAAAGCCGCGGGGAGACGGGCGGCATCACACTGTGCGAAGCTCTGCACTGAGGCGCTGATCTATGATCTGAGGGGCGGCTGACGAAGGGCGTCCATACAAATCTGAGTCATTAAGCGAAGCACAGTTCAAGCTTGAAACAACCTCTGATAATCACAGTATTCACAAACCTCTGTCAGATGTATGTATCTATGTGTGTATGTATGTATGCATGTATGTGTGTATGTATGTATGCATGTATGTTTGTATGTGTGTATGTATGTATGTATGTATGTATGTATGTATGTATGTTTGTATGTGTGCATGTATGTATGTACACTGCAATCTAAAAGTATTTGGACAATGACACCTTTTTTTTTTTTTTTGCCTCTGTACTCCAGGACAGTGAAACAATGAATATGAAATGAAAGTGTAGTCCGTCAGCTTGAGGGTATTTAAATCCATATTAGGTGATCGGTGTAGGAATTGCAGCACTTTTTAAACCCCCCCCCCCTTTTTTTAACCAATAATAATAATAATCATCATCATCATCATCATCATCATGAGTTTTATCTTTTGTACAGCAAAACTATTTGCGTATCACTATTACTGCTGTTGCTGTTGTTACTGTAGGCACATTTGGTGACTGCTTTACATTTTAGAGGTGACTTAATGTAAAAGCTTGGGTAAGTTAGATTTTCTTTTTAAATATATTTTTATGTTTTCTTTTCTTTTTATAACAACAGACCCAATTTAAGCCTTCCCACACCACAAGATTAACCGTGAACTCAAGGATACGCACAGCACTATATCATGTAGCAGTATACATCGATTCACTTGCCATTGCTGTTCAAAACATGCCGTTGTTCAGAAAACTCTCCGTGAAGGCTGTTCTCCTTTGCCACGATGCCAGCAAGCAGATTACTTTCTATTTTTAAGAAATGTCCTTTCTCTCCAATGTGAGTCTATAAGTGGCACTGATTGTGTTTGCATAGTGTTCCCGATTGTCTGTGCAATTGGAATTGTAAATGAAACATAACGATCATGTCATGGTCGTGTTTACATGGTATTGTATCCAACATGCTTGTACTAGTATGTTTGCTGTATAATTTGTTTTGACAAAACTGAATCAAAATGCCTAAGACAGTGAAATCTATTCAGGAGAATAATGACCAAAATACAAATCAATTTTCCTGTCTTCTGTCAATGCAGCCAGCAGTGGCTGAAGGATCATAAATCAATGTACTTTTTGTCTTTAACGGAATGGAAGCATTATCCTTTTGAATTATTACTGCCATCATTACTTTTACCACATCCGATATTGAACTCTCATTTCATGTATGGCATACCATGGTTTACTGTCAATACATGGCTGGCTATTATAGTGGCTGACTACCTCTGTATATCTGTTGTATTAATACAATAATTTCTGGCTACAAATTTCAGGTAACCATAAAAACATACACAATTTAAGTGGCTTTGAAGTATGTATGGAAAGCAATCTTTATCATTTCATTGTCAATATTATTTTGCTGGAAATAAATATTTTTCTCCCTTAGTCACTCAGTATTTCTATCATAGCTTGTCATTCCAAATGGTGCCTTCCTTTTTTTCAGTGATGCCAAAACCATCACAAAAAATTTAGAGAAATAAAAATATAGTCTACGGCGCCCTCTGCTGTTTAAAGATCAGCATACTAGTTGTTACTCAGGAGGGCAGCCATCTCTGATACAGTAATAGGCAGAACACCACTTGTTGGGAGAGAGACATCAAAGCCCTTCCCATGAATCTGAAGCTGGTGTGGAAACAGCAGCATAACCTAGCAACCAAGCTTAGTCTGTTTGTAAGAGTCTGTTCGCTGGAGGAGATCTTAACGCTGTGGTGATTTCACAGCTGTTAAATCTGTTAAACCTTGCAAAGCTGGCTGCTATGAATTATAATTCCTAATTAGTCCACTGAAGTTCTGCAGCTGTCTGACTTCTTTTGTGATGGCTTCATTAGCTTGGTATCTTTTGTTCTACCATCGAGATGGAAAAAAAAAAATGCAGAAATGTAGAGAAAAGCATTCTGACAAGCTCAGACTTCCTTTCTTCCTCTTGTACAAACTGAGATGAATCCACTCTCAGAGACAATGCAGCACAGCACAGAATTGTCATGTGCAGTCGCAGGGAGGCTCAGTGAGCTAGTAACCAAATATAGTCATACACTACACGGCCAAAAGTATGTGAACACATGACATCCAACATCTCATCCAAAATTACAGGCATTAATATAGAGTTAGCCCACCCTTTGCTGCTATAACAACCTCCACTCTTCTGGGAATGTTGGATGTTGGAGCATTGCTGCTTTCCAACTGATCCTAAAGGCGTTACAAGGGGTTGAGGTCAGGGCTCTGTGCAGTGCAGTCAAGTTCTTCCACGCCATTCTTGACAAAACCATTCCTATATAAACCTTGCTGTGTGCCCGGGGGCATTGTCATGCTGAAACAGGAAACGGCCTTCCCCAAACTGTTGGGGAAGCACAGAATTGTCTAGAATGTGATTGTATGCCGTAGCATAAAGATTTGCCTTCGCTGGAACTGAGGCCCAGCCCCCAAATCATGAAAAACAGGATCATACCAAGGGCTGTCGAAATACTTATGGTTATACATATGGGTATACAGGCAACTTCTTTACAGTGCACCTGTAGCTCAGCTGTGTGGATACGTGGCTTAGCTCCAACCCTACAAGGTGTTCTGTGATGTCATCATTTAATCGTCTGTTCACCTTGAACAGAAAGGAAGACGTAGTAGCCATGGTCCTTCGGGGGTCAGGCTGGTTGGTGTCCCAGATCCTGCTCCTCGGACCCGTTTGTCTCCATCCTGATGCATTCTGGGTCCCACCTCTGCTCACACAGCCCTCTCCCTGCCTCCATTTGGCCTCATTTAGCCCATTTTGCACAGTTTACAGCAAAATTATTACTATTAAATCAACTCTGATGGAGTAAATTTGACTTCATTTTTTTACTTTAGTTTTCTGGTTTTTGAAAAGCCCATCTAGGGACAAGCATCTGAAATTAGCACATGCTATAAATGCTGTGATACATTGCATTGGGTATTGTTTCACAATAATCTATGTTTAAATGTATCTGTCCCTATCAAATAAACATTAAATAAATAAGATGGACTACAAAGCTGATTTTATTCCTGATAGAGCCCCCTGTCTAATTTATTTATTTTTAATTGTTTGAGGGATATTGATTTTTGAGTCGCATGGAAATCCGTGGTTCAGCCATTGTTGATTCTTGGCGTTGACAGAGGGTACAGATCTCATCCTTGTGATATGGACATCTCCGTTATACGGGGTTTGGGTGGCTTTTTTTCAATCAAATGCACTGCCAAATTCTCATCACGTTTAGCGCACCATCACAGACTTTTTGTATTAACTGTCCACTGATTTTATAGTCTGACAACTGCTGTCCTTTGTAATATATGTTAGCTCTCAATGCTGTCAGCAATTTATTTGGACTGCCGCGTTTGCAATGATTTTCGGTGATTAGCGCGACGGCATCTGCAAATCTTCGGCGCTTTAATTTCTGCTCCGTCGTGGGGAGGGGAAAAAAATCATAATTTAGTGCGCGTTTTCAATTGCTATTTGAAATTGCCATGTTCTGTGCAATAGCAGAATTCCATTAGAATAGCATAATTGGATTTGTATGCTTCCACACAAGCGCGCGCAGAACCTATTTGCGGCTCAATCACTGACAGCCACTGAGTGCCTTTCCTCTCGTGCTGTACCGTGGAAAAGGAAAGAGAGGCAGGTGGCTTATCGGAGAAAGGGACACTGAGAAGTGAAACTGATTCTCTTTGTCAGTATTTTAATGCACGGCGCGGAGAGACAACAGCAGCACCTGAATCATCAGCATTATTAGGGATGGAACCGCGTAATTAACATCCATCAGTCATTGACGTATAGGGAGAACGCCAAGGGAGGCCTCGTCTTATTGTGCGCCCTCTGGTGGCAGACCAGTGTCTCTGAAGGGCCATGAAACAATCCAGGTTCTTCGTGCATTTACAACAGATGTAAGATCACCTGGCCATCGTGGTCCTGACCCAAACCGTCTAGCTCACGGCACAGGTATCTGATTCACAGGTTCACGAGTATCAGCAGTGTCTGTTAGTTTTGATGTTTCAGCGTCAGATATTCATTTAAGTCACTGCTTGGCTAAACAATACTTGGCTAGCACGTCTTATTGCCAAGGTCTCAGCTGGCTATTGATTGAAAGGAAACCACACATACCCATAGACACTGTAGTCCTCCAGGATTCAATTTGACAGCCCCGATAGTGCATGTTGCATTTGCAATTGTCCGGGTGCATGGCCTGCAAATGCAACTTACTGGATGGATGGTTTGTATCCACTATTCTGATTGCCCCTGGAGTGTTCTGCTTGGCTTTCCATTAGCTGGGTTTTGGCTTCTGCGATATCTCTGGTTGTATCTCTGAAGAAAACAGAGAATTGAGTGCTGCACTATCGACAGATTTAACTCCAGTCCCAGAGGACCACAGTGTTGCAGATTTAACTCCAGTCCCACTGGGCCACAGTATTGCAAATTTAACTCCAGTCAAGGAGGACCACAGTATTGCAGATATAACTTCAGTCACGGATCCCTGGGCGATGGCTCACAGACGCGAGTTATCTCAATACTGCTTAGAATCTGAATAGAATCACATTAAATATGAAGTGTATGTGCTCTGATTCACAGCGTGATTTGGAAATGATCATTAGGGCCTGACTAATTGAGATCCACTGGGAGCCATCACTCTGATAGCTGATGAGTGAGGTTTAAGACCAGCAGTGAGCAGCAGGGGTTGTAACAATCACAGGGAGCGGCCCTCTCTCAAAGGCTAATGGATCTTGAAATAAAAAGTATGCGCGCCACATGCAGACTGAACAACAGCAGCAAAAAAATTTTTTTCCAAAAAAAAAAAAAAAAAACATCTTTTTTTGTTTTTTTTTTGTTTCACTGCATATGCAATCATAATAAATGCTAATGTATCTCGCCTCGTTCCAGAGATCCACGTCGCAGCGGCATGACGATTTGATTCTCTGCGCTTTGGCGCCCGGTCTGAAGCTAATGTACCATAGATGATAGATTGGGTTTGGAACTGGAGGCTGCAGTGTTGTGCTGTTGACGTGACAGCAGCAGAATGGCCATCGACTGGCCTGGCTGCAGCGCGCACGAGGAAACAGACGCTGTGTTTCTGTGTCCCGTCATTCTGATGCGTACCACGGGGACACCTCAGCTCCGAAAGACCGGGCTGCCCAGAGAGGATAAGCCGTGGTAAGAAGGAGTTGAAGACAGAGTGCTAATTTCTTAGATACTGTGAAAAAAATGTTCTTTCTGCCTTTTCAGGACTACTGTAAGGTCCAAACTCTTAGTGATTTGGGAAATCACAAAAAAGGAAACAATCTGCCCTTCCAATAATAAGAATGTAATTAACAGAATCAGTCAATATTATTGTCATCATACTTGTTATGTGTTATAGTGTAATTATATTTTATTGTAAGTTTCATTTAAATAAATTTAAATGATTTTTGTTTAACTTAATGTTACAGTTAACCTTTCACAATATAGGGTACTGAAATATGCAACGCCAGGAAAGAATTTGAAATTGAATTGAAAATTATAATTTGGCATTCAATCTATTACGGCGGTCTGGTTCCCGAACCACTCCTTGGGCACCCCCAGCCAGATTCGGGCATTTGACGTGTCCCATCGGGAACACGCCTGATGGAAACGAAATGAGGGTATGATTCGTTATATGAGATGTGCCTGAGGTGGAACACATTAAATATTTGTATCTGGCTGCAGGTACCCAAGGAGAGCTTTGACAACCACTGTGTTACAGCACCGAAACTCACAAGTACAAAATGTTGCTGATTTTTCTGTTATTACATTTAACCACAGGAGGGCGCCCGTAGACCACAAAACATGGAAAGCCAACCCAGCACTTGACCCTTTTACTAGGCAGTGAAGTCTAGTGTTTCTGTAACAATACATACTCAAGAAATTACATACGAGGCTAGGTGCACTCATTGCAGTGAAAAAGCACATGTTCTGACATGTCAAAAAAAGCATTCCATTTTAAAGCATACGCTAGGCTCACATTTTAAGAAGCGTTGAGCTGCAAACATGAATACCTGTTTGTTCATTAAGTGGATCGTGAGGTTCAAAAATTTTAGAAACCACTAGACCACATGACAAACATAATTACTCCACCATAATTTCAAAATCTAATTGTACTCAATGCACTTCTACTCGGGAGGCAGGCAAGCAGTGCATCAGTACCCAATAAAGACTCCTGTAAACTCTGGCATTTAAATGAAGAGTAGATTATTTGCTGCAGGGAGGAACCAAACAAAGCCCAATTAACAGTGCTTTATGAAAGCCTTCATGCCTGGAGAACTGGGGTCTAGGTGATACTGCATGGATGTTATCACTCTAAAGCTAATAATTATGGCAACGTGTTGAACAATGCAGTACCCTGCAGACTACAGAGAAGGGACTCTGCTTCAGAGATTCTCAGAATGAGGACGTTATGAGGACAAACACACGCACACACATGTGCACACACGCACAGGCACACGCACACTCACAGGTGTGCGCACACACACACACACACACTCACATGCACACAGACAGACACACATTTTAGATGGAACAACAGAAAAACAAGAAGAATCTGAGGGAAGCCTACAATCAATACAGAGCGGGCTGTCTCTCTCACTTTCCCACTTTCCCTTTCTCACCGTTTTTCTCTCTCATGAACTTTGCCCCCCCCCCCCCCCCCCCCCCACACTCACACTGCACACACACTGCACACACAGACCTGTACATGCTATAGGAGCCCCAGCGGAAGTCGGAGCAACAGGCAGACGCTCTGCATGGCTATCGGCCCGGCCCTCATTAATTCCCAGCATGCCGCGGTCAGGCGCGGGCGAGGGAGCGCCGTTTCCCTGTTTCCCGCGCGCTTCTTAATCTCTGATGAAAAGCCGCTGACACTGATGGCATTAAAGCCTTCACCTCTGCAGCCCGCTCTCTCTCTCCCTCTCTCTCTCTCTCTCTCTCTCTCTCTCCCTCTCTCTCTCTCTCTCTCTCTCTCTCTCTCTCCCTCTCTCTCTCTCGCCACACCACCGCCTTCTGTGAACCGTGACGCCTCTTCCCTCCGCTCACGCTCTCCGCGCGATCAGCCGGAGCACGGATAAGCAGTCCCTATCTCTCTCCATCCATCTCCATCCCTGTCTTTCTCCCCGTCTCTCTCTCTATCCCCCACTCTCTATAAATATCTGTCTCTCTCTCTCTCTCTCCCCCCGACCCTCTCACTCTCTTTCTCTCACTTTCTGAGTTGCTGCATTGACTGACAAGATGTCCCCAATAAACGGGGTTTAAAATTCAAATTCTCTCACAATCTCCCGCTCTCTCTCTCTCTCTCTCCCCCTCTTTCTCTCTCTCGCTTTTATAATTGTTCCGGTAAATGTCACCAATCACAATCGGGTCTGTCGATGGCATTTGGCACTTCATTCCCATCAAGTGGCATTAAGCCGTGTCCCGGAGTCTCGCGTCTGCCTCGTGGGTGACAGCGGGTGCTGACAGCGTCGCCGGGGCGACACCGAGGCTGCCGGGGGAGGCGGGGCTTGACGCCGACGGCGCCCGTCACGGTGTTCGCGGCAGACAAGGCGGATCGTCGAGCCTCGGCTTGAGCCGAAAATAACATTTGCAGCCAAAGCGGTTTTTATCGATCGAAGGAGAACCCGAAAAGCAAAGCAGCCTTTGGCTGGCCCTAACCGTCGAATACGCCGTCTTATCGTAACGCGCAAACATACCTGCCAAGCCTCGGCTGAGGGCAGCGAAGCCGTGAAAATGTGTCCAATACCTGACCTACCCTATTACAACCCTGTAATGGAAAAAGGCATTCAGGGGTGCATGATGCAATGTCAAGAACCCTTTCATGGCCACCTTGGTGAATGTGATGGTGAAAATGCAGTATATCACCACTAACACTGGTTTGACCCAATTCACAGGTAAAACCCCAGAGTTTATGTGAGTCCAATAGGAACCATATGTACTCATTTAGAGTGATTATTTTGCACTTTAGAATTGGTTCCATGACTAGTGAAGAGAGAACGGCACAATGGAAGGGTGGGGCTTGTCCGAACCAATTAATTAGTCTATCTCTGTCACAACAATTTGAGTGGCTTAAATCCAAGGGTCCAGCTTTTGGCGCTCAGACTCAGCACCGGATGTAATGTCGCCCCCTGCTGATATCTATGATTTTTGCTCAAAAAGCCAGTTTCCCTATTGGGCTCCATTCATTTTTGACAGCAAAAATAAAATACTTCCACTCAAATATTAATGTTAACTCCGAGCATTATATTAGACAACAAAATTACTTGTTATTTATAAAAATGTAGTTAATTTTTTTTCTACCACACAAACATAACAATTTATTTATCATTATTTATTTTAGCCTACGTCATCTTTTCGCACCCTAGTCGGAGACCTGTATGACGTAATGCGCAGCCGAAGCACTTCTAAGGAACGTTCATAGCAAAAAGTTAAGACAACAGTATAGCTATTATGTCATCGAGATGAAAAATATTTAAATCCATTCTAATTAAACAACATTTGGACACAATTGCATGTTTTATTTCTCATAATTACACAATTAAAGACATTTTTATTTACATTCATGTTTTAATTAGAATTATATGAATTGACAGATGATCTTCACTGTTAAATCAGTCGCTTAACATTGAAAACAGATTAATTCTATTTCCAATAATATGTTAACGCGATTATGATTAAGCAGAAGATCGTGGCATATTTCGGTGACCGTTGATAATGAAGATAAAATTAGGCAGAAAGAAAAACTGCATTAGCCCAGTTGCTTTTCTTATGCTGTTTGCTGTCATAACCGTGATACCTGAAGTCGCCTATGACGCACGAATGAACGAACAAATTAATTAGTTAATTCTTTAATTAATTTGTCCTGCCAGCATCAATTACAGGATTATAAAACCTATAGGCTACGGATGAAACCCGTTGGCTCCCTTCATGTTTCCACACGGCATGCTGCAATATTAATAAAAGGCATTTTAAAACTTAAGAATGTCTAAAGACAAGTGCCTCGGAATAGTTTTTTTTCTTCTTCTTCTTGATACCAAATAAAATAACAGCCTGTAAAGAGATTATTGTCCTGTTCTTTTAAAGGGAATATTATTAAATATCCTGATTGGTTAAGGATACTGCAGCATGTCAGCTAACCTTAATCAGAGTAATTCCATTAACATTGTTTAGTGCTGTACACATGTGATATTTAAGCCATTTTGTCAAAATGCCAGTTTGTGCTGTATCCATTGTTCAGGCTCAAATTTAGGGATAGCTAGCTAAATCCAGGACAGGGCAACTGAGCATGTCTGCTGAGCGAAAAAAAAAAAAAAAATTGTCCTTATTGGTTCTGGTGTGCTCCCCACAGTTTTCTGTTGGTGTCGCTGTCTCTACATATTACATACTCTAAGGTGAAATCAGAGAGCACCCTCATAGCACACGGAAGCTCCAGCCTTTTTTTGGGTGCGTGACACCTCAGTCACCCTTCATTGCCTACATCTCAGGCTCTGGCATTAGCCCTGCGTGCCAAGTCATGGTTAGCGTCGTCCTGTCAGAAGGGGAACTGGGGGTATAAATGACCCGAAAAGCAAGTTCCTCAGCTTACTGCTCCAAAAGCAACGTAGCGGGGACCACCAATAACATTTAGCATTTTCAAATTGATTGTTTTTTTTTTTTTAACTTTTATTATGTCTGAGGCTCCCCTGTCTCCCCTGTGAGATAATAAAGGTTTATTATATTCTCTGTGGGTGTCACAGTCACAATTGGCAATTCCATCCCAGGGAGAAAAAAGGGAAATAAATTGTTCACCGTACCTGTGATTAATGTGATAGCTGGAGTATAATATGGAAGCCTGTTGCCAGGGCAATGGTCTATACATAGCTTTCACGGTGGAAATGTTTATACCGTGTGCATGGTGTTTTTCTCAAACATGCTTTGCGGTCATGGAAGGGTGTGAACACATTGGTTTCTCATGATATTGTTGATTCATGGGCACATCATTAACGCATTAAACTGTGTGTGGGATAGAGGCTTAAGTCTGTTCTAGACATATTTTCAACCTTAGTTAGTAAGTTGTGGCTTACTGGGGGTGAACAAAGAAACTAAAGATGTTTCTACAAAGCCTTAACCGAATCACAACATTGTGTAGCAGTGTTACAGGAAGCTGTAATGACATATTGCTCTCATATTGCTCTCATGTTGCAAGCAGGAGGCATTGTGAGATATCTCTGTGAGTTATCACAGCCCAGAAACAGACCCGAGCTCCAGGATAAGCTCTGTGGGTTGTCACTGCTTGCTTCCTGCTCTGCCCGCATCTGTTTTCCCCCAACCACTTCTCATATCCACCGCGCACCGCGACTTCATTCAGTTTGAGCTCGTGGGACGGAGAGTTAACAGCCAATCCGATTTTTGAAAATGAAAGCCCAGGAAAAGTGTTTGGTTGGATGAGCCAGATGCTACAAAATTCTCTCTCTCTCTCTCTCTCTCTCTCTCTCTCTCTCTCTCTCTCTCTCTCTCTCTCTCTCTCTCTCTCTCAATTGTGTTGATGATTTGCGACAATGGGTTATTTTTATTTATTTATATATATATTTTTGATGTTGTTTTTTTTGTTTGATACTGTGTGCATTGATTTTTGATGATTTTTTTTGGTTCTTCTTCTTCTTCTTATTATTATTATTAGTATCTCTCTCGGAAATGCACACACACACGCACACACACACACACCTGATTGACACCTAGATAGTTATCCATGCACTGAAATGACAGTGTAAAGGTGTGCTTAGCAGCTTCGTTAAAACTATTCAACCACCCCCTGCCCCCCTCCTTGTTCATACAGTTTATCATAATTTTTCATCCCTGAAGGTGCAGTTAAACGTGCCAGGTTCAGTCTTGCATTGCACATTCAGAAGTGCGCTTTCACCAATTCACAGGCTCTTTTTTCATAAATATCATTCATGGATTTTTTCCCCTAACTTGTTCTGAATCACATTCTTTCTTTCTCAATGTCCCCTGCTGAGATGCACTCCGGTTCTCAATCACAATCCCTCCAGTTTGCAGATAGCATTGTCTGCCTCAAGCGGCTCATGTAATTTCCACAAGCGTTTTACAAAAAAAAGAATAAAAAAAAAGAAGAAGAAGCAATCAAGCCACCTTTTAGAATCAGTACAAAAAAATGAGTGGCTGGAGGAGGAAAGGAAAACATAATTTCAAATCAACACACGATGAAGTTTCTCCCATATAACAAAAACCCAGGGCATATTACATTTACTACATTATATATATATGCCTGAGTGTGTACAGGATCCATTCTGCTACGAGCAAAGAATGCCCCGCAAAGCCCATTGATCTGCTCTGCCATCTACATTTCCTATAGCATTATAACACCACAATAATGATAATAGAAGAAGAAGAAGAAGAAGGAGAAGGAGAAGAAGAAGAAGAAGAAGAAGAAGAAGAAGAAGAAGAAGAAGAAGAAGAAGAAACTGTGTGTGTCATGGGGCAGGGGTTTGGGGGGGTGCGGTGGGGTTGTTGATAATGAACCAATGAGAGCGCAGGGCAGACTTACCGAGCGGTTGCCCAGCAATGATGCGGGCGTTCTCCCCGGCAACGGCAGCTCGGGCATTCCTCTCGCTCATGTACTGGACGAAGGCGAAGCCCTTGTGCACGGAGCAGCCCACGATCTTCCCGTACTTGGCGAAGATGACCTCGATGTCCGTCTTCTTGACGATGGCCGTGTTGAGGTTGCCGATGAAGACTCTGGAGTTGAGCGACCTGGGGTCGTTCTTGTTGGTCACGTTGCTGGTCTGACTCTTCCCGGTCATTCTCCTCTGAGGGCCTTCCCTGGGTGACAGACAGAGGCCGGATCAGTCCAACCAGGGCAGAGAACTGAGCTGAGATGAGCTGAGCTGAGATTAACTGAACTGGGCTGAGCTGGGCTGAGCTGAGTTGATCAGTTGAGCTGAGCTGAGCTGAGCTGAGCTGAGATTAACTGAACTGGGCTGAGCTGAGCTGAGTTGATTAGTTGAGCTGAGCTGAGCTGAGCTGAGCAGAGCTGAGCTGAGCTGAGCTGAGCTGAGCTGAGCTGAGCTGAGCTGAGCTGAGCTGAGCTGAGTTGAGTTGAGTTGAGCTGAGCAGAGTTGAGTTGAGTTGAGTTGAGTTGAGCTGAGCTGAGCTGAGCTGAGCTGAGCTGAACTGTGCTGAGCTAAACTGAGATGAACTGAGCTGAGCTGAGCTGAACTGAACTGAGCTGAGCTGAGCTGAACTGAGCTGAAAAAACCTGACATTTCACTCAAAAATATTTTCTAATTATTGGATTTCTAGGTCAGACCTTATTGTGTGAATGTTAGACATGTTCCTGTTCCTCAGATAAAGGACCTCTTGCTCGATAAACTGCTGACTGAATTTAGAATTTAAAAATACAACCTTTAGCCGCAGCATTGCAACACAGAGCTAGGTAAAGCACAACACAAAGTCAGATCACAAAAATGTCAACAAATAATACAGAAATATTAAAAACTGCTGATTGGGATGATAAGCTCCTTCGGCTTGGAATGAGCTCCAGAAAGAGCTTAACTTACAGGAGCTCATATCACTAAATGATTTTAAAGCAAGGTTTAAAATTAAGGAGGAAAGTGAAATTAGTAAATGTTCGCTGCTTTTGTGTTAAATGATGTAATTTTGGAATGTCTGTAATCTATCGCTGCTTTTTGGCCTGGTCTCTCTTGAAAAAGAGATTTTTAATCTCAGTGAAACTAACCTGGTTAAATAAAGACTAAATAAAAAATGGCTAGGGCTGCCATGTCTCTGTAATATGTCCTATAGGGAATGTCTTACAAAAATGAAATATATTGCAATATACTGTATCTACGTGGACTAGTATGTGGAAAAATTTCACACCAATGTTTCAAGCATGTATATTGCAATATCTGAAAGTAGCAATACTTTGTATATTTTCCCATATTTGGATGTGTTGAAAAATCTTTCCTGTTATTAATAACAGACCTTATTCCAATATATTGCAGACAGTGTATTCCACCTCTGCAAAGGGTACAATGCCACACTGAGAACAAATGGGAGCAATTAGATCAGTAACTGCAAGCTTATTGTTTTGGACAGATGATGTATGAGACAGTATAGTACAAGTATGGAGTAGCAATGGTTACAGCCCTAAATAAAGAGGACATGCAACCCTTCTGTAACCACAACACCTTCAGCAGAGAATAGGGGGATTCCCCAGGATTATAGCCAAATTCCAAATCTCAATTTCCCTCAATCTGGCAACCTAATCATTTCCTGGTTATTCAATCATGATTATTAAGCCAGTTTAATATGCTCAATTACTCGCCCCATCTCCACCTCTGCTGGCGTGTGGTTAGTGTTGGGGGTGAAAATACCAGCTGTTCATCTCCCCGGTACGTGCCCTCCCCTTTTAACTGTAAAATTCTTTCAGGGATCTGGAGAAGAAGTGTGCTGTGTAAATTCAAACCATTACATCCATCAGAAATTTCTCATTCGCATGGACCATTAAGAGCCTCTATCTTGTGCGTGAACCCTGAAAGGAAATTCCGAAAGTCCACTACACAAATCACACCAACCCGAGCCATTACATAAGATAAAGCCAAGTCTTATTCCCCCTTTCAACAAGACCTACAGCTTGTCCTAGGTTGCTAATGGAGATGTAATTTACCCAAGATGCCCCAGTCGTAGTGTCGAGTGACCTTGCAGAAACCCAATGCCGGTAAGCTGTCTGTTAAAATAATACTGTCGGCAGTGTATATTCAAAAGCACATAATTCAGGCTGGAATTTAAAAATGTTTTTTATTTTTTTATTTTTACTTTTCCCATTACTCTTTTGAATATAGTTTCTTGAAAAGTAGTAAATGGCAAAAACGCAGGAGAACAGGGCCAGTATAGCACAGTCATATCAAACCACCAGCAGTCATATCAAACCCCCAACAGTCATGTCAAACTCCCACCAGTCATATCAAACCCCCAACAGTCATATTAAACTCCTGCTGTCATACTCCCAACAGTTATATCAAACTCCCAACTGTCATATCCCAACAGTCATATCAAACCCCCAACAGTCATATTAAACTCCTGCTGTCATATCCCAACAGTTATATCATACTCCCAACAGTCACATCAAACTCCCAACTGTCATATCCCAACAGTCATATCAAACCCCCACCAATCATATCCCAGCAGTTATATCAGACTCCCAAGTCATATCAAACTCCCAACTGTCATATCCCAACAGTCATATCAAACCCCCACCAGTCATATTAAACTCCTGCTGTCATATCCCAACACTTATATCATACTCCCAACAGTCACATCAAACTCCCAACTGTCATATCCCAACAGTCATATCAAACCCCCACCAATCATATCCCAGCAGTTATATCAGACTCCCAACAGTCATATCAAACTCCCAACTGTCATATCCCAACAGTCATATCAAACCCCCAACAGTCATATCAAACTCCCAACTGTCATATCCCAACAGTTATATCAGACTCCCAACAGTCATATCAAACTCCCAACTGTCATATACCAACAGTTATATCAAACTCCCAACTGTCATATCCCAACAGTCATATCAAACTCCCACCAGTCATACCTAACTCCCACCAGTTATATCAAACTCCCACCATTGATAACTCCCACCAGTCCAACTGCAGGTACATTTTGTCTGTGGTACACTGCCATGAATTGTAAAAGGAAACAACTGAATTTGTGGTTGGTGGAATAATATAAATGAGCCTGGAATTAATTTTACCCTCCCCTCTTTTGCCATATTTTCTTATTTGAAGCCCAAGGTACAATAGCATGTGAGGGACATATTTCACAGATCCTTGCTGTGTTCCTGTTTTGCTGGAGAATGGGTGAGAGCAAGACATTAACACTCACTTCAAATCATTTAGCAGCAAAGCCACTTATACATCTTACATTTTATTTAACATACAATATATACATTATATATATTTTCAAAAAAGGGGGGGAAACTGGGGAAATTCAGTACCTTACTGAAAGGTGCAATAGCAATACCCCACTTGGGAATCAAACCAGCAACCTCTGAGTTATGAGCCAAGTTCCCTAAACATTACACAGTAGCACTTACACTCTTCACCGGGCACAGCGTGACCCTGTGTCCGAGCTATGTAATGGAGTTTAAGGGGCACTCTGGTGTAGTGAGTTAGAAATTGGGTTTGTAGCTCCAAGGATTCAGGCTAAAGTCCCAGGAGGGCTGCTGGTACTATGTCCTTCAGCCCCACAGAATGCCCACTGCTTGAGTGCATATCCCGCTGATTAATGTATATTGTGGAAAAAAAAATATCTGAGAAAAAGAATGGTGCCTGCTAGCCAAATTAACAATATTGTTGATGCTAATAAGGATAACCTTGAAAGTTTCAGCTGTTCCACTGCAGGCAAGGATAACCTTGGTTAATGGTTTTTCTATTTTTACTGAATAAAGCAACAAAAACATCATAATGTATCATTTGTGCTGTCCTGTTTGCTGCCACTCAGTCTAATGAGAGCCCTAGAACTAGGAAGAAATATGCCACATTGTTAGATGAAAGTAAGAACATATTCTTCATTCTGAAGATGAGTGGTGAAATCCAATGACATGAGTAGAGATTTTATTTGGGTAAAACAGGCCAGTCTCAAAACAGGCCGAGGCACAACTACATTTCCTATAATACCTTGACAGTATTGCCTAACAGACACACATGCCCATTACTTTCAGGTTACCAAATAAAAGCAGGAAAGAGATTATTGAAGCAACAGATATTCTAGCTGTGGTTGTTCCTGGCCCTGTTTCTGGAGATCTTACATCCTGTAGGTTTTCATTTTAAACCAAATTTAGCACACCTGACTAGTAATTATCAGCTGAACAAGATACCTAGCTGTAGAACGAGATGTGCTTTGTAAGGGCAGCAGTGAAAACCTAGAGGACACCATACCTCTAGAAACATGGTTGGGAAGCACTGCTGCAGCGAATGGCCTTTGACTGTAAGGCATTTTATACATGTTAATTTACATTGCAAATGAACTCCAGGAGTCCTGTCCTGGCACATGTACTCAGCCTTGCTCATTACTGGACCAGGGCTTGGTCCTGATCAAAGTTAGCGCCTTGTCCAGTCTCCGCATGCCCCCCCCCCCCCAAACCTCACCCGACCCCCTTCCGTCTGGGACCTCACAAAGTACAAATCGATAGGGAATGCCTGTGACGGCGAGCGCAATTTGGGTTGAAGCACAAGCCAGGCTTGTCTCCTTCCCCCCCCTCCAGGGCTATTGCTCAATTTACGGCAGTCTGACCCCCCGGGAGCCTTCCGAGCGCTGAGCGTCCGAGCACTCAGGCGAGCGCCTTCGAGGGGCAGAGCCAAAAGTGAGATCTATGGAGAGCCGTCAGTGATTCGCACCCCCGCTTTGAGACGACCCCCACCTCACGCCCCCCCACACCCCGGCTGAGGGCTGAGACGGGGGCACTGCTTGGGTGTAATTTCTGAAATAGGTCTGCGTTTTCCCCAAAGAGGTGCTACACATTTCTGGCGGCTACTTGCTTGGGCTGCCAACAGTCCCTTAATCGCAGAGATGTCCTGCATTCCCGCCGGAAATGGATGATAACATACGGGACGGCCTTATTTCCCGTCGTCCCGAAAATGTTACCGTCCATCCATGAATTATGATAGAGATTATTATACCCAGGATGGCTGGAAAGCTGCTTGATTGCACTCTCGTGTATCAGTATCAGGTAATGGCATGGTTACCGTGCACTGCAAATACAATTAGACCTATAATGAATTGCATTTGTTAATTAGTGCAATTTAATTTACTTTCCCCATAGGACTACCGAAGCAAGCACTGATTTTGAAATTCTTTGCAAATAGAGACCGATGCTAGCAAGAGGAAGGGTGAACATCCCCAGATAAACAGAGACCATGTTAAACCATGTAACACATATTTTCCTCCAGTTTTTGTTTTCCTAAAACAGTCCATTAAAAAGTGAGTTAAAAACAACATCTTAAAAAAACACTAACTCTAACTAACTAACTAACACTAACTGAATTATTATGGGCAAGATTTATGTTTGCAAAGATCTTTTCAGACAATCTGTGCAACTACCTTAACTGCAAACACCACAATCTATATCAATTATGCTGCAACAAGCTGTAGATACATTGTAATTACACTGCAGTTTCATAATAACTACGATGTAATAACACACGCAAATTGCCTATTCGTAATGCAAGCCACCGCACAACAACCAGCCGAGTTAGCATTCTAAAGACGGGTTCCACTCAGCCGAGTTAGCATTCTAAAGACAGGTTCCACTTAGCCGAGTTAGCATTCTAAAGACAGGTTCCACTTAGCCGAGTTAGCATTCTAAAGACAGGTTCCACTTAGCCGAGTTAGCATTCTAAAGATGGGTTCCACTTAGCCGAGTTAGCATTCTAAAGACAGGTTCCACTTAGCCGAGTTAGCATTCTAAAGACAGGTTCCACTCAGCCGAGTTAGCATTCTAAAGACAGGTTCCACTTAGCCGAGTTAGCATTCTAAAGACGGGTTCCACTCAGCCGAGTTAGCATTCTAAAGACAGGTTCCACTCAGCCGAGTTAGCATTCTAAAGACAGGTTCCACTCAGCCGAGTTAGCATTCTAAAGACAGGTTCCACTTAGCCGGTTTAGCATTCCACTGCTGTCTAGCATACCCCTTCAAACGGATAGCAGTCTCAAAACAGGAAGGATGGTTCCAATTGGCTTGGTTATGGCCCTAATTAATTGAATTAAGAAGTTAAGTGCTCTGATGGAAAAGGAATATGCTGACCCGAATCAGGATTGAATACCACCAGATTAACAGAGTCTCTCCCTCCCCCCACGGACGAATCTGAACGTTTGGACGCATTCCAAGCAGACGGCTCCCTCCATTGCAGCTTCAACAAAGTGGATATTTTTTTTTGGACGAGATAGCATTGTGCTTTATCTTTTCTTCTTTTTTTGCTAGGCAACGCTAGCTCTTTGGCATGGTGAAATGGGCAGGGGAGGGGCTAATACAACAGTGCTCTCATCAGTTTGTTTAGGAATATTCCACCATTTGAATTTCTGGCAACAAGGTGTAGAATTTAATAATAGGATGGGGACTTAAATGTTTGTTGATGACCAAAGGTGTAGTTTTATGCTTATTATTATTCATCCATCCATCCATTCATCCATCCATTATCTATACCCGATTATCCACATCAAGGTTGCAGGGTTGCTACTGCCCATTCCAGCATTATTATTATTATTATTATTATTATTATTATTATTATTATTATTATTATTATTATCTAATACATTGATATTATTCATTGACAGTGAATGCAGGGTACTTTGGTTACCAGCGAAACAGAATAAAGTCAGGTAAAAAAAGAGAACTTGCCAAAAAACAAAGGTTCTACATTTTTTAAATAATTGTCCCGTACAATCTTAGACTATTCTAAACTGAAGCAAATCAAAAGGCTCATACTTTCCTATCCAAAGGATAGACAGTGAAATTCTTTCTCTGCCATCACTTTCTCAGTAGTTTTATTTTTACATAACCTTATTAAAGACATTTACAGAGTTATGCATGGAGTTTCAGTCAATATCCTTTTATGGGTGACTGAAACATACTCTGCTTCCCTCATTAAACATTGTCTTCAAAAGGATCCCATTAGCTGCTAATTTGCCTGGCAGGAGCTCTGTAAAATCTCTGCAGTGGTTTTAATAGGGGAATAAAACCCCAGAACCTTCTTCAATACCACTCGTCACAAAAAACCCCTCAAAAAATGACCTTCGGTCATCCTGACGTTAGATTAACTGAAATTTAAAGTAATTTTTTAAAATATCCGAGACCCAGTGTTTTAATGCTCTACATACTCCATGCCTCATAGAGTTATGAACTCTCCCGTGAACAACTTCTTGTTAAACTGAGGAAGCGTGCTATTCATAGGAAGTTTATAATTACATTAAGCTTTGTTTTGGCCAACAACACAGACAGACACCCTGCTGCAACTGAATTCAATCATTTTTAAACTGAATGAAACTTGTAGATCACGCACGAGCGGTTGTAAATTCCGGTCAATTTCAAGTCGAGAGCTTAAGGACAACACAGTGAAACATATTTTCTAATGTTTTTTTGGTAAACACTGAGACTTCCTTTTTCAATATAAATGGTGGAATATATAGTCATAACACAAAAAATTGCCTCCCATGGATAGAGTCCAAGGTCATGTAATGTAAAGCAATAATATAGAAGCTCGCAAAAGTAGTTCAATGACCTCCAAAATGTTATATTAGTTCAGGTCATCAGCTCACCACAACCTACTTGAAAGAGCAGCCAAAAGCAGGCTTAGCCAGGTGAAAATACAATACATTAGAGAGGAAAAACTCATCAAAGTAAAAGAGACTTAAGAACTGTCTCATTTTCTGGTCAAAGCCAAATGTCAAATTAAAAAGAAAGGTACAAAGTTTGGAATTTATTGATGAAACAGTCTTTACATCTTTCAGTTTCCCAAAAGACAGCTTCACAGAAAAAAAACAAACAAACCCAATTAAACACAGTAAATGCTAAACTGAAGCACAAATCAGACAGCGTAAAATGGCGGTACATATGAGGCGGGAAAGTCAGTAAGGCATACACCTATTACCTATTCCACTGCACATTTCCGCTCAGCAATAAACACAGATTTAGCAGCTGATATCGGACTATTCTTCTGTCCTGCGTTTCCACACTCGTCCCGATCTCCTGTAAACATTTTTCTCTGCTTCAGCTCACTGACTCTCATCCCAGAACACTGAGAGCTTTTTGATGTTGGCTGTCTTTTGTAACACCCCCCTGCCCCTCCCCCCCCCCCCCCCCCAGCCCTCCCCAAAAAAAAAAAAAAAAAAAGAAAAAACAAACTTTGTTTTACTGCAGGAACATTGGGCTTCCTTTCAGCAGGAAGCTGAGATGTTCGACTGATCGTGCCCTCAGATGTGTGTTTCTAGTTCCCTGTTTCCAGCAGGTTTTTTTTTTTTAAAAGTCAGAAAGACAGGGGCAACAGCGACTTTTTACAGAACCTACAGGCAGGAGAGAACGAGAGAGAGGAAGAAAGGGGGATGGGGAGAGAGAGAGGGGGGGGGGCATGGAATGCTGCAGACCTTCCAGTGAGAAAGCTCTCACCGTGCCCCACTAATTGGTTCGCTTTTGAAAAGCAGCTCTAAGCTCTGAGCTCTAACGAACAAAGGCTGCACATCGTCAGTGTCAGGTAAAATAAAAAAAAAATAAAAAAAACCTCACAGGTAATTTTTTGGTATCCTTAATGTTATTTCTTTGCACACATTCTATAAATGTCTGCTTCTCTAAAACTCACAATTGAAAAACTAATGCACTGATCAAGCTGCTTCAAAACTCCATGTGACTATAAACCGTAATACTGTGTTGTGAACAGAAATAAATTAAGCAGCTTTTTTAATGCTCCTGAGAAATCCACATTGAACATTTTTTTTTGTTTTGGGTATGTTTTTGAGGAACAGCAGTTATATTGGAATGCACGCGATGGGCTCATTTAATTGTTTCCCTTGACTTAGTTGCTTTATTGGAATGCATGCCAAGGGTTCATTTAATTGTCTCCCTTGACTTTGTTGCTTTCTGAAGAAAGACAGTCTTTTAAAATCTCAACTGAATAAAGTTGCCTTCATTTCACAGTATTTTTTTCCCCTCTGGTTCTTTATGCATAACAGAACTATGAAAAATATTATTCTGATTGCACATCGTTTACAAAATGATTTTAGAGAGCCTTCACTGGCAAATAGTGGGGTGTCTTTTGTGCACAATTCATTTTTTTTGAACAAATATTTCTCATGGATGAAACTGACAATGGAACTGACACCTCCATGTAATGATTTGTTCCGTTGGTTCAGCTCTCAGTAACTTGCCATTCGCTGAAGCTACAGCTACTCCTATTTGACAATTTTTCACCATTGAGTCCTGTAGTAGCCATTAGCCAATGACAGCATTGATCCGCCTGGGCGGGACATGCCCTCTGAGTAACCTCCAATCGGTGTGACCGAAAGCAAGGGCTCCTGAACTGAAAGCGGTGGCAACACTGAGGGACGAATCCACGAAGGAACCGGCCATGCTGCAGTGCAGACTTGCAGCAGGACTGTCAGATATGATTTCACTATGTATGGATTCATTACCACTCATAAAATTATGACTACTGCTCCATCCACTAAACTGATATAATATCTGTACCAATAAAGCTACAAGTTCACCAGAAATGGTCACACACAGATACATATTGTGCTATTTTTAATAAAATAAATTAAATATTTTTAAATGTAGGCCCAATGTTATAAAAAGGTTCCGTGAATAACATAATAACACAGCGCATGCTACTGCTCTGCATTCCGCTCCGCATGGCGGGTGCGGCCGAGGCCCCGGCTTCGGCCCGCTGAGGTAATTAAGTGAGAGGCGTCATTAAGCTCGTATGGTCTGTGGCCCCCCCCCCCCCCCCCCCCCCCCACAGGGGACCCATTCTGCGTGCCGGTTTTTGTCATGGCCAATGATAAATGCGTAATTGTGTGCACGCTCTAAATAAATCTGTTTGGAGTTTGGAGGAGTTGAACTTTTGAAAGACTGCGGTATGTGTGTTCATCTGTTGACTACCCACTAGTGCTTTCATTGAGCTTTTATAATGTCAGTAATAAGCGAAATGAAATTGGCATGGTTGTTAGCTAGCTAACTGATTGGTGTGCTGTAGCGTTATTGAACACAATGTAGAATCAGTAAAAAATCATCGGCAAAATAAGTAGTTACTGTAGCCATTTTGACAGGTTTTGCATCGTATCCAGTAATCATGGAATGACATTCAAGTCGCTGACGATCAAGTTCAGTTCTCGCTGGGGCCTCTAGTGGCGCAGCCTGTAGAGTGTTATCCATATGCTCAATGCGAGCCGCGACGTCGCCGGTTCGAGTCCGACCGCCGACCTTTGTCGCACGTCTCTCCCTCTCTCTCTCCTCCTAGTTCTTCCTGTCTCTCTACACTGCTCTATCCAAATAAAGCTGAAAAAATCCCCAAAAAATCCCCAAAAAAATATATTTAAAAAAGTTCAGTTCTCGCTCCAGCCCCCCCCAGATTCAGTCACTGCATGACTCTCCGAATACAAGTACGAGAGTAGCGGACCAATAAGTGAACAAATCCATGAACGGGTCAAATGATTTGAGTCCCTCGAAAAGCACCAAAACGTCCACCTCAACTGGCAATGGAAAGACTCAGCCATTTATAGGCTTTCCCAGTTTCACCAAAACTCTGATCTCTAGAGGCAGCGAAGCCTGTGGGAGGAAGGCTGGAGGAGAGGATGCAGTTTGGCAGGAAGAGGAGACATTAAGGGGGCGGCCACACACACACAAACACGTGGAATGGACAAAAAAGGCACACGCATTCATCACTGTCCATTTTGTATCCATCTAGAATGGCTGTTGATTCTGAAAAAAAACACATTTAAAATGCCACTATTGTGCTTTCTTGGCAGGTGTCTCTTGCAAAAGAGATTCTGAATTTCAAGAGACTAACCTGGTTAAATAAAGGATTTTAAAAAAATGTCATTCCATGATTACTGGATACGATACAAAACCTGTCAAAATGGCTACAGTAACTACTTATTTTGCCGATGATTTTTTACTGATTCTACATTGTGTTCAATAACGCTACAGCACACCAATCAGTTAGCTAGCTAACAACCATGCCAATTTCATTTCGCTTATTACTGACATTATAAAAGCTCAATGAAAGCACTAGTGGGTAGTCAACAGATGAACACACATACTGCAGTCTTTCAAAAGTTCAACTCCTCCAAACTCCAAACAGATTTATTTAGAGCGTGCACACAATTACGCATTTATCATTGGCCATGACAAAAATCAGCACGCAGAATGGGTCCCCTGTGGGGGGGGGGGGGGGGGGGGGGAGGGCACAGACCACACGAGCTTAATGACGCCTCTCACTTAATTACCTCAGCGGGCCGAAGCCGGGGCCTCGGCCGCACCCGCCCCGCGGAGCGGAATGCAGCCGTAGAGCAGCGGAGGGGAATGAAGACGTCTCAGCCCGGGTCTGACAGAAATAGGACGGAGTTCAGACAGCTCCACAGAGCCGTGCTCAACCCCGCCGTCATCCCATTCGGCATTAAAAGAGGAGGTTCAAAGGAGAGGGCAGATAGGGGAGCGCAAGCGAGGTTAATGAAAGCACCAGCAATGCCGAATAATTGTTTGAGCCGCGGTTTTTCCATTCTTCCTTTTCTCTCTCTCTCTCTCTCTCTCCCTGTCTTTCTCTTTCTCTTTATAATCCTGCAAATTCTCTTCCCTTTTCACAGTTTTTTTTTCTTCCTCGTTTTTTTTTTTTTTTTTTCGTTCCCTTGAAGCCATAAATTACCGTGCTAATTATCCAGCTGCACCAGCCCTGGTGGATTCATTCAAAGGCTGCAATTAGCAATTAGGCATAATGAATACGGCTCCCGCTGCACGCCGCTCAGCCCGTGGGGGAGTCAGACCCGCCGGGCCAGAATGGCTCCCCCAGGCCCGGGCGACGGCGGAGCGGCGATGAACACGCTCGCCGATTTATCACCGCCGGTTTCCCTCTGCTACCGACGCCCCCCCCCCCCCCCCCAGACGTACCGCGGTCCTGAATCATTCAGAACGGGCGACGTTCACGCCAGCCCACCCCCCCCCCCCACCCCCAATGCAACAGTGTGTAGGATGGTCGTAATGCCAATTTTACTCTCCCCGCCTCCCTCTGTGTCCTGTGCTCTGTTTTGCAGCCTCTTGAGAATCAGCTCTCCCATGCCCCCCCCCACCCTGTGTTTCATAAAGGGGAGATTTACCGAGGTGCCATTATGTAATTTCAAATAAAAAAACATTTTTTCGGGGTTCTCCCCAGCTCAGTACATTTTCTTCAGCACGCCTCTGCGTGCAGTGCAGCGCCGAGTGTCAAATCAACTCTGACGGGAGTAGATTTCCACTGATGGAGAGCCCCTTTTTGATCTCTCTTGGACTCATTAAGAACTCCGTGGGTTCGCCAGCACCGAACGTTTTGCTGCGCGCCTGCGCGGCCCGGCCCGCCACAGGGAGCACTGCGCTCCGCCTCCGAGCCGGCCTGATCGTTCTGACCCCGGGCGGGCTCGTATAAGCTCCACCGGAGTCACATTAACGCTGATGTGTGCGCCTGCTCCGTACGGCCCAGCGTAGCGCGCCTCCACCGTCTCCCCGGCTCCACGCTCCGCGCCCCCCACGCTTACAGCCACTGTGTTATTTTTTTTCCTGGAAAAAGGCGGACGCGCCAGAGCGGCGGCGAGCGGATTTATGCGGCGAGGTCCGGCCCTCGCGAAATAACACCCCGCTAAATGCGACGCGCCGCAGCGCAGTCACGAACAAAATCAAACCGTCATTGCGAAAAGCTTTTTATTTATTTTCTTTTTAAATGAAACATTCTGGCCTATTTTTCCCCCTCTGCTGGAATCCTTTTTTTTTCCTCCTCTACAGCTACAGACCTTGGGAGATTGTTTGCTGTGAAATGTTTGTCTGTGTCAAGCACGACAACTTGCACACGGCACACCATCCCTACAGTAGATACAACTAAATAACTTTCTCTGGCTTTCACAAAGGCATTCGCTGAGGCGTTATAAAATCACTGCAGGCATTGCAAGCATTCGCTCATTTCCTTTCGCGCTTTCAATTGTGCCGTTCAAAACCTCCATACATACAGGCACCGTGTGCCCACACCTGTTGGTCGGACACCCTGCTTAGTGACTACAATGCTGCCGCCATTTTTCAGTCCGCTACCCGCCAATATGGAAACCGGATGACTTTACAGACTTTACAGATCTCTCTGCGCAGTAGCTTTCCCAGCATGCTCGGAGTCATCACGCCCCGGCCGCCGTCCTTCTCCACATCTCTGCTCGTTTAATTTGCCTACATTTGTCGATCGCGGAAAAGAACTGGAATCTAATTGCTCCAGGACAAGGCTTAGATTTATTGCATCCGTCAGGTTGACGAGGACTATGGTCATGCAGGGCCAAACAGAATGGTCTCCTTAACTGAATGTCTGAGCGCCTGCAGTGGTCTTAGGAGAGGGGCGCAAGCTGGAAGACCAAAATTAGATTAGCTGAGGGGGAGAGCCCATAGGGGTATGGGGGTTAATTGTGAGGGGCGTTCATTTGGGTTTTAAAATGCAGATCGACATCTCCGTTAATTGTATCCACAGACCTCAAAATAATTAATACGATACAATGTGCCCCTGTCAATAGCTAGTGATAATCATTTGAATAACTTCGTCCGCTTTTTCTCATATGGCAAACCAAACGAATCTCTTTTCTGCAAAACTTCAGGATTGTCTGTGTGTGTGTGTGTGTGTGTGCGCGTGTGTCTGTGTGTGTGTGTGTGTGCGCGCGTGTGTGCATGAATGTTCCTCTCGTCTGAAGGTTATTAAAAACAGGACCGAAAAGACCAGCGTTGTCGTCGTCACAAATGTTGACTGGAACACTGCAGTAAGAATTGCCTAGTTATTTATTCTTCTGTTAATACAGTGCATTCCCAATTGCCGCATCCTTTCAGCATACCTTGTCACAAACGCCACGTCTTTTGCAAGGACCACACAGTAATTTTACTCTTACAGAAACTAAACATACTGCAATTCAGACTATAAATATATAGCCGATGCATCAAATATATTTGAAAAGTATTGGAATACCTTGATTATATATTCAATCTCAATATTATAGTCCATTTCATATAGGGCATTGCATATAGTGGGAAGAAAGACGCAACAATGGCGTTCATGTTCCCAAGTATTTGCTGGTTTGCAGGTGCATTGATCGCTCCTCTCCCACACAGGTGCTCAAGGTGACTGCCTTTGGCTGTCATTTCTGCTATTCACTCAAGAAGATACGACAAAAGAAGAGAAAGCTACTGTTGGAGGATGAGAAAAAAGGTTCCAATTAGAAAAGCAAACTGATTTCTGAAGACTAGCTTACACAGTAGTACTGCAAAGCAGTTGGAAACTGTTTTTCTGATTGGTGCTTCTGTTTTCTCATAAATTT